>SSNR01000014.1:1200620-1251026 GCA_006937965.1 Callopanchax toddi
GGGGGGGGGGGGGGGGGTGCGTAAGGATGGTCGTACTCTGGGTTTGTTTCCATAGGGACTGACCTCCCTTCCACCACAACGCACCCCCCTCTATTAAAACAGCTTTAATTACAAAGAGATGACTCCTTCAACCCTTTCCAACTCCCCCCTCTACCTATCTCCCCCACTCCGCAGGGGAGCACTCCTCGTCTCCCCTCCATTAAGACTGAGAGAGTGAGGGGAGAGGAGCCTGCAGAGTCTACCACTTCCACACGTTCAGCGGGGAGCAAATACCATTTTCAGCTTCAAATGTCTTTTCACACACGTCTCTCCTCGCACAATGGATGACAAATTTTTGATCTATGAACCAAATTAAAAATGATTCATGTGTTTGAGCATGGTTGTAATTGTCTAATAACAAACAAAAAGAGGGAAAAAATAAACTAAATTTGTTTGAAGCCAAATATCAGATTAAAAGACATTTTTAAGAGAAAGTCATGTCTTGTCTAATATTTTATTTAGCCCTACCTCTATGTTTTAGGTGTTAAAACTAGTGATGCACTGATACCGATATCGGGCCGATACCATTACCATGTACTTGTACTCGTTAAAGTTAACGGATACCAGGAACCGATACCAGTATCGGGCTGATACCAATAACGTATATTCTTACTTGTTAAAGTTAACCGAAAATAGAACCTGTCCTCCAATTCATTGCATTTTTTTGTGCGGTAGAAGTATCGGTATCGGTACTCGGTATAGGCAAGTACTCAGATTCAAGTATCGGTTTGAAAAAAAGTGGTACAGGTGCATCCCTAGTTAAAACCAATAACAGGATGTTCTGATCTTTGTTCTAACGTAAATAAAGGGGCCATGTTTTTCTAGTCCTTTAAAATAAAGATTTGTAAGTAAGCATTTTCTCGATTTCAGCTATTTTTGCTAACACATAAACAACCGTGATCTTTAGTTGGTATCAGTTATCCTCATGCTGCATCATAAGCTATGGGGACATCCTGTGAAGGAACTATTTTGACCACTACTCATCGAGGGGCAACTATGGTTCTGTAGCAGAGAGACCACCTTCCATGTGGGAGAGGGGTGTTCAAGCCATGAGTCGAAGTATCCCTGGGCAAGATACTGAACCTCCAACTGCCTCCCGGGCTCCACCAAAAATGGCTGCCCTCTGCTCCTCTGGGATGGGTCAAATTAAGAGAACAAATTCCACTACGTTGTACTGTGCTTATAAAAGTGGCCACACATTTCCTTGAGACTTTGCATGAAGTACCAAGAAGTTGGAGTAATGGAATTCATAGTGTCGCTTTGGCCCTTAATTCAAAGAGGTACGGGTTCAAAAAAGTTACCCTTCGAAATCACTCTTTTAGTGCCATTCTGACATCCTACCACAGGTAAGACAACAGGTTAACATTAAAAACACCATCAGAATGGTAGGTTTAACAATAAAATATGTGATATTTAAATGCATCTTTCCAGGATTTTATTTTTTGCTACCATAATACGGCCCCTGAACAATACCTGAAAGTTTACGTCCTTGTAGTCCTACCACTCCACCATCCTGGTACATATTTAAAAGAACTGGGAAGCATCCAATTCTTGACATGAATGTATAAACTTGTAAAGGTTGAGATAAATTAAAAATACTGGAGTGGCATGTACCCAAACTGTTTAAAACTATGCAATTTAGAAACATAAAAAATGTATTTTAAACAAAGATGGCTGCCACAGCTAATCAGATTTAGCCAACATAAAAATGGCTGCAACACTGTTAATTTTATATCGAATGTGACACCAGCTGAGAGTCCTTCTCAACATAGACTGTGAGCGCTAACACGTTGAGGTCTTTAATTATGGTATGGTTCACAATTTGACCGCAACAGCTTGAATCTGTTGTTTCTCAACAACAGATGCTTTTTATTTAAGATTCAGGCCTGTTAGACCTTTATTAATTCATTATAGGAGAATCTACATGACAGGAAAAACACAAAATAACTTTTTACTAAAATCAACATCAAATTTTCGCAAAAACAACCGTAATCACTTCAGAAAATATTTGTAAAAAAAACAACTACAAATGGTCATTTAAAACACATTATTGTATGTTTTGTAGAGTTTTGTGAAATGTAATTACATTTTCTGCCTTTACATTTCCTATTTTCTTGTTTTGCTTTCCACCTCAGGGCCGCCGTACGTACTGCGGTGACACCTGAGAGCAGGAGAGCTGGAGCATCGTTTCCATTATTTCCACAAACTGTTATCAGTTAATTCCTGTGAGGGGCGTGTGATTTATGTTTCCTTGGATAATAAAGTACAGTATCACCAACATGTGTAAAGCGCTCCCCAAGTGCCACCTCTGTCGGCTTGATTAATGCCGATTTAATTAGGCAGCGTGCTAATTAAGCAATAAATAATGACAAGGTGTGCATTTATGCAAAGATAATAGCAAACCATGGGTGAAGTGATGCCCCGGAGAAGTTGCCCAATCAGATCATTTCTTTGGACAACAATAGAGTGAGATTAAATGCATCTAGCAGACATGTTTGACCATTGTTAGGCAGTGCATTAAACATGCTCGATAATCATCACAATGTGTATTTGCCCTGAATGTTAATTAACAGGGTAATCACCAAGCACCAAAGGGGGGGGGGGGGGGGGGGGGGGGGGGGGGGGGGGGGGGGGGCAGTGAAATGCATCTCCTCTCTTTCTACAATCCAGGACTTAGATGCAAAATCTATCAATATCTTAGAAAGTACGAACCTCAACACGAGGACGTCTGAAAGAGCCATTAATCAAAGCGCAATCTACTGTCTCAAACTCTACAACTCGAGCCAAGCAGCAAAAAAATACCAATTTCCTCCCCGTTTGCGTCAGCAGCACTCCTTTGCTGCTGTTTTCCCGATCAACCAGTCGCACCTCTATTTGCTGCAAATATGCTTAGCTGCTGCTCCCTTATGTCAAATGTCTCCATGAACGTCTCCTGATGTGTGTATAAGAAGAGAGTTATTTACACTGATTAATGGTCCCCGGCTACGGCGGGTTGCAAGCTGCTCGCGTCCAGACAGCGGTGACAAATAAATCTATCAATCATAGGAGGGATTTTCTCAACCTGAGCCATCAGGCAGAGTTGCAGCCTAAACACTTTGTCACACGGCGAAGTGCTACTGTTTGCTGTAAACACACACTTGGAGTACATTTAACACAGCGATTTGAGCGACAGAGCAGACTCCATATATTGTAGAGCAGTCACAGGGCGTTAGCTTGTTGATTTTAACCTTTATTTATAGGCAATACCTCACTGATAATAAAAATCATTGTTCATATGAGAAAAACGTATGATAAATGTCAAGGTTTTCTTACAAAAACACATGAAATAATAGGAAAACATGCATATATTGTTAATTAAACTCTAAGTTAGGCTAACAGATTTTCCATTTTTCCACCAAAAACAAAACAAACAAAAAACACAAAGGAAGTTTTAAGTTTGAAGAGAATAACTTCACAAGTTTTTGTGGGAAATTTGCGGAAAAAAATATGTAGAAAACCAAAAAATATTAAAAGATTAAGTGCTGTGAAGACTGACCGTCGAATATGAGCTCAACAGCAATGGTGATGAAAAGATTAGATAAATATTTCAGCCAATTATAAATAACTATCCCACTTGTAGACAGCTGCCTGAATGGCCTCAGTTTGGAGAAATAACTTTTACATCCTACAAAACTAATGAAAATGGTACAGTTTGCTGATGATGGTAATTTTTACATTTGTAAATAACCACTACACATGTTTTTTATATGAAGCTTGATTTTGTTACCATTGAGATTGTGATTATTTTCCCCAAAAAAGATACATTTTGGGGTGTGGGGGTTATATCAAATAACTAATTACAAGTGTATTAGAAAACAGGTACATATAAATACACAGTAACACTAAGAACTGTGTGAACCAATAGAAATCAACAATAAATAAAATACATTTTTAATTCTGGAAAATATTCGGAACATTTACATAATGAGAGTGAAACCTAAAACTGATACTTCAACCAGTAATTAGGGGCACTAATTTTGCTTTAGCCAATCAGATGTCTGGTGAATAATACAGTCAATGTTTTGGACGAATATTTAGACAACCTGAGAATGTTCTTTCTTTGTATTTTGATATGCGGTTAATGTTGATACTATTGCCACCTAGTGGTGAATCATGTGTATATAGACATTTGTTGGAATTTCTGTATTCTTGTCTGAGATATATTTTAAAAATATTTTTTGTTTACAAATTCTAAATTTTTTGGGACA
The DNA here is from genome assembly GCA_006937965.1 of Callopanchax toddi. Taxonomy (NCBI): domain Eukaryota; kingdom Metazoa; phylum Chordata; class Actinopteri; order Cyprinodontiformes; family Nothobranchiidae; genus Callopanchax; species Callopanchax toddi. The sequence continues at coordinate 1,204,907 of SSNR01000014.1, forward strand.
TAATAAAATCAAAAGAGCTCATTTTCATTGATCTCTTAGCCAACATTTATGTCCCTCGAGAGCTATACCCCCAACCCTATCTCCGCCCGAAACGAAAAGTTTAAAACATATATTAAAAATTCAAAAACATTTGCATAGAATTCTAGTTTTATTACAAATTTACAAATTACACACTTAAAATACAACAACAGGACAATTGTAGTTCTTTAAAAAATATTTGTATGAGTTTCTTGAGTGGATGTTCTCCATCTGGACTGACTGGTCATTCTACATCGGTCCTGGGTGTGAGTTTATATTAGTGTTCAACTCTATGTGGCCCTGTCCAGGTGTGACTCACCTCTTGACCAATGACAGTTGAAGAGGACCAAGCAGATAAAGAAAATAAATGGAAAATGTAACAAGTCCTTCGAAATAGTAAAATTCCTCAAGAGTTTATGGTAGGGATGGTTGGATCCAACCATTGCAAGAAAAGAACATTTATGTGTACAGTCCAGTTGATAGCGTATACGAGTATGAACCATTTTTTGTCTAATTATTAAATTTTAAAGTGGAAAAAACTTGGTGTTTTTACAGCAGATTACAGAAATGCATCACATAATTAAGATAATCTTACCCTGCAATTAAAAGATGATGTGTCACTGTCGGTGTGTTACCAATCTTGGCATTTTTCCATGGTATTTTTAACTAAACTCACATGAGAATTTATAAGAACCCATGCAAGGTTGGCATCTTCCGCTGAAATTTTGACATTTCAAAACTCTATTTACCCAAAAGGAGACACGTTTAAGTACACCGCACAACTCTAAGTAGAGACATCAATCGGCGTCTTGAGTCCTCCTGGGTCTATGAGCTGCAGTGTTAACAGCATGGCTGCCTATTGCAGAACAATCCCCTGGTTGCTCTCAACCATCTGTGACTGAAAACAAAGACTGTGATCACATTAAAACACCAGAGAGGGAAGGGAGGGGGGAAAAATGGATCAAACCGCAGCACTCTCCATAATCTGCTCACAGGGCTCAGCCATTAAACAAATACAGGGTGAATTCAATAAACCTACAACTGCTATTTAATTAAACATTTGGCAGGCTAAATTCAATTAGCCAATAATAGCTCATTTCCAGAGATGGCTAATATGTTAGACGCAGATATCAGGTTGATATCTGGTGTCAATTCAGAGCTCTCCTTTAAAGTGAACACCGTGAGTCTGTGTGTTCCTAAAATACGAATATTTTCCCTCCATCCAAGGATGCAAATGAGTTGTTTTCATCTACCTGTGGTCAGAGCGGCCGCCATTCAGTCCCACGTGGAAGTCGGAGTAAGTAATGCTAAGGGAAACCTAATAAAATCTTGCAGAAGGGGGTAAAAAAAAAAAAAAAAGATGATTATCTTTAATCACTAACCTGCCTCAAGTGGCGCCACCGCATTATCCAGCCACCTTCATTCCCTATAAAAATATCTATCACACACAATGCCGGGGCGATGAAAAGAAGCAGCGGCGGCGATGGGAGCAGAATGCCAATGGCCTCATTACTTGTCATAGCACATTGTAACTGGAAATTGCTTCTTTCAGGTTTTGTTTGCTCAAGCAATTACAATAAACTCTCGGCTTGACACGTTGTTTGCACAGATGTAGGACATTAATAAACATGAGCTCTAATCTGAATTATTGAACTGCTCGCCATAATTTTGACAACGGATTTGGTGCCCCCGATGGATGGAGGGGGACAGCCGGGATTCCTGGGATATTCGCCCCCGCTGGCTGGGTTTACCACCGGAGAAATCCTCTAATTGAATGTGGGAGCAGGATACTCAGCTGTGCGGAAATTCCCAAAACTTGGCTCAGGCTCACTGTCTGACAAACACGGGGAATCGTCCGATATTTACTCTGAAAACTCATGATGTGAGGGGCCTACCTAGTGTTCAGTGTCTTGCCTGAGGACACATCAATATCTAGCGGGGAAGTAGAGCTCAAACCACCAACCATCTGATTGACAGACAACCTCTCTTCCCACTGATCCACGACCAAACAAATATACAGAGGAGCTCAGGGATACATCCATCTTCTTCCACTTATCCAAAGTTGGGTCACACAGGTAGCAGACCCAGGAGGGACATCCTTCTCCCCAGTGACACTCTCCAGCCCCTCCTGCGGGATCCTATGTCATTCCCAGTCCAACGAGGATATCAATTTATAATCTCTTGAGTGAGTTCTAGGTCTCCAGGCTCTCATCCCACTGAGACGTGCTTAGAAAACTTCCAGAAGGTAACCTGAAATATTTCAACTTGGGACTCTACTTCAAGCTCCCTCTTGGATGACAGATCTCCTAACTTTATCTCTAAGGCTGAGTCCTGCCACCTTACAGAGGAGCAGGGCAGCTGCTTGAATCCAGGATCTCCTTATTTCAGCCAAAGGTGAGAGTTGGAACGTAGGCTGACCAGTAAATCAAGAGCTTCGCTAAAGATCAAGCACTGGTCCATCAGTCCAACTCTCTATTTTAACCCTTTATAGAGAAAGTGACCATATTTGATCACTTTTTGCATAATGTGGGCGTTTATATTGGATGATATTGATTAGTATTAGCTGAACTTTTTATTTTTCTTTGGTTTTTTTTATTATAGGACATGAAAACTATTTGTGAGAATGTGTTTAATGAACATTTTAAAATGTCTACTATTCAACCTTTGCTGTATTGTTCCTGTAATTACTATCAATGTGGTGGTCTTGTACTTGTACGTACATCACATTTATTATTTGTCACTGTTGAGCAAAAACGTTGCATCTCCAACAATGCAAATTTACGAACTACAAATCCTGGATTGTCACGACTTCACAAGGTTTTTCGGCACTTTTCTTTGAAAAGTCATCCATAAAACGACCAACAGATGTGAAAGACCACCAATTGAGTAGATTTATTTTTAAGAAATGAAAATGATGACAAACGGAGATAGGAGGCGATATGGAGCCTAGACCTGAAAGTTTGAGAATGTTTTTCAAAAAGTAACAGAAAATAAAAGAGACTTTGAGGTTCTCAAACTAGACATTCTCTTCTCTATGACTACGACTCAAGATTAATCTATGAAGACCATAAACTGGATCAGAGACGAGGAGCAGCCTCAATAGAGTCCTACCAGGCGTAACTTAAGGCCGGCATGATTTTTAAGCCAAATTTTGCCCTGATTCACCCCTTCTGATAATCTTAAGGACTCCCCCGATTATCCTAATGGCTCAAAAGATAATCTTACTAAATATTCCTGTTGTGTATGGTGGTTTAAGAGTGCTCTGGTCTCTTTGGAAGGACTTCCAGACCGCTCCAATCACAAATTGGAAAATCCAACATGTTGGATTGTCTTGGTCTGATATCACAGTGTGTGTGGTGTCCCCCCGAAGACAGATGAGCATACAGCCTGTTAAATGTGACCAATATAAAGTGACCTTGGCCTATGAACTCTAGAAGAGCTTATTTTATAAGCTACATCATAACTAACTCAAGCCTTAATAAATGGACTTTTTCAGGCAATCCTTTAGGCTTGGGTGGTATTAAGGTAATACCATATACACCCGGTATTGAAAAATAGCAACGGTATCCGTTTCAATACCGTCATGAAAAAAATGCACGTTCAACGCCGGACTGCCCGTGAGCCGACAGTAACTTTGGGCCGATCTGGGGCGCGAGCGCCCCCTGCTATCCAAGCTACTCTTTTTGATCAGCACTTCCTTGTTGTTGCGTGAGCTCCTGAAGCCGCTGGTGTGTTCTACGTACTTAGGGCTTCAGTCAACAGCGGGGTATTTTCGTTTGGCGGTATTTCCTGTTTTATTTTGACAAGGCAGATAGCTATTTCCGGTTATCCCGGCTTCATCTTAGAAAAGAAAGAATGGAGAGAATCCACGGATTCGTGGACACTTAGGGCTTCAGTCAACAGCGGGACACCCCCCCTTCCCTTGTTTTACTCAGCATTTTCTTGCGAAGCGCTTCCAGCACTCCAGTCAATAGCGGTAGCCGTCCGAACCGAACAACAGCTATTAGTACTCATGGGAGACATGACCGCAAATGCCCGAGTCGAATTAGGGTCCCAGTCCAACTCTGGTCACGGTAATACCGTATACCCCGGTAAAATGTGGAGGAAGTTTGACGGTATTAAAATTTGGATACCGCCCAAGCCTAGTTGTGAGACATTAGATTAATAAAACAATGGACTGTGACATAAATGCTGAGAAAAAAAAGATGATGTTGGGCTACAGTGAGGCCCACAGCCACCGATGACATCACTCAAAATGGGAGGAGTCTGTAGAGACAGGAAGAGGTTTTTTTGACTGATGGCTAGTCAGATCAGGATAGACGCTGCTGCTGACCTGTGACAAATATGTGGCTAGTGTTTGGATACTTAAAATAATTCTTGCTCAATAAACTCATACTGATGTATTAGAACGTGGTACCACTTGGTTATAAACCTCTACCGTTCACTGTACCTCACAAATGATCTCATGCTAAATGCATGAGATCATTTGTGAGGTACAGTGAACGCAGCATGATTTGTGGGGTTTTCAATGGCTGACCTTGGCCAACAACCAAATAATGAAGCCTGTTTTTTACCCTCCATTGATTAGGATTTGGTTTACTTCATTATTAAACATTGCATTCAAGGATTGGCAGCTGGCAGATGTAATTGAACATAAATTAAGTTTTATATGGTTCGGTTTAAACATCAAAATATTTAATGTCAGGACACGCAAAGGTGACCATTTTTCTCTTAAAAACCCATTCAAGATTAACTTTTTTGTAGGTATAGTTTATCCCTAATACATTTGATAAGAATTGAGAGATGGAATGTTTTTACATTTACATAATAAATACGTTTAACTAACAAGTAGCAGGAAAACATGGGTCTAATTCCTCAAAAATCTACTTGTCTTTTCCTTTCCTTCAAGTTCCCTCGAAAAAATGCTGGGAAGTCAGTTTCCCAGGCAAGAGTGCACTGGGAAATCCTCAAAGAAGAATGCAGGAATATCTTTTTTATTTTGTGGAAATCCATTTTTTTTTTTTTTTTTTTGTGGAGGAATCTTAAGAAGTTCAAAAGGCATAGCGGAGGGAGGGCTTGGCTATTCTAGAGAATCAAAAAGACTATGTGGACTTTGATCACCTGCATCTCATTCAGTGCAGAAAAATTACTGTGCCGGGGTCCTCGGCTTCTCGACATGTGTGCAAGATGGAAGCTTATTATACTGTACACAGAGGCAGGCAGTGAAATGAAAGAGGTCTTTTGTCAGTTCTTTGATTACAGTAAGGCATTGTGACTGTTAAGCAGACTACCAGCAATTACGAGAGCCTGACGGAGAGTTTAGGAAGATGTGGAGGACACGGACAGAAAGAGATGGTGGGGAAGGAAACTAGAAAGGACTGAGAGCTGTGCCTGATCGTAAACATCCCAACCCATTTTTATCACTGAAAACGGAGAAGCAGGCTATGTTTTGCTTGTGTCTGTTCGCTTTTCTGGCTGCAAGCCAACTTCTGGATGGGTTTTAATTAAACTTAAAAAATGTAGCCACTGGATCTGCATCATCAACTGGTTAACTTTTGGAGTCAACCCTATTCAAGATGGCTGCCACAGCCAACTGACCTTAGAAACCATAAAAAGTGGTAATAAGTCAATTAAATTAATACTCCAAGAACTGCACACTTGGTGGGATTTTAGCATAAAACTTTACCATTAACCCTATGTGTTATGGTAAATGACCTGTAAAGCGCTTTTATCAAGTCCAAGGACTTGTTCATTTTTCACCCACTCATACGCATTCACACACTGGTGGCAGTAAACTACATTGTAGCCACAGTCTGCACCACTGGGCCATCCTGATCACCACCGGCAGTCTAGATGGGTGAATTGTCTTGCCTAAGGACGCAACAACAAAGTAACCCTGCCAGAGCTGAGATCGAACATCCGGTTGACAGACTCTACCTATTGAGCTCTTGTCTTTTACAAAATATTTCACGAACCCATGGATGGATTTTTTAAAAACTCATAAAAGGTAATCATTAGATTTTCATCTACAACTATTCAACGTCGGGGGTCAATCTGATTCAATATTGTTCACTTTCAAACACCTCCACAGGCCTGACATTCCTCTGATACGTGACAGCTGGACTAAAAGGTGCACAACACATTGCCATAAGGTGGTATCAGTTACTGCTGTATTGGAACACATGATTATAAGTACACATAGGGTATAATGGCATTCTAGTTCAGGATTTTTACGTACACAGCAGCATTGGTTCCATCAACTACAGCAAGTCGTCTAGATCCTGAAGCAGTAAACCAGTCCCAGACCATCACACTACCACCACCATGTTTGACTGTTGGTAAGATGGTTTTTTGTTAGTTTTACTCCAGATGTAAAGGGGCACACACTTTCCAGAAAGTTACACCTTTTGGGGTTCATCAGAGTGTTTTTGGGAAATGTGTCTTTGTGTCGTTTTAGTCAGCAGAGGTTTTAGCCTTGGAACTCACCCATGAATAACATTTTCCTTTACTTTACCAATACTTTAAGCAAGCGAGGCCTTTAGATGTTGTTCTGGGTTCTTTTGTTCTTCAATGTCTTTAGACTGGGGCAAAAATGTGTTGCTTTTTGAGATCTTTTAGCCAACTCCATGTTGTCAGACAGGATCTATTGAAGTGAGATTTTTTAATTCTACAGGTCTTGCAGTCATCATGTGTGGCTAGTGGAAAGGGGAGGTGACATGTATATACCACGGTACAATGGGGTTTGCTCTCTGCAGATAACCATTCCCGGAACCAGTTTCGTGCCACTCCCAAGGATACTTCGACACATGACTCGGGCGAGGGATTGAACCCTTCTTTCTCAATCAGCGGACAATCTCTCTTCCTTTGAGCCATAGTTGCCCCTAAAACTGGAACTGAAATAATGTGTTTAATCGCAATTAAGCAAGGATTATCAAGGGGGGCAATTACTTTTTCACACAGGACCAGGTTTTTATGAGTAGACCGTTTCCTTTTATGAATGAAATCACAATTTGAAAACTGTTTTTTGTATTTACTCAAGTTATCTTTGTCCGATATTAAAAACCGTTTGCCGATCTAAAACATTTAGGTGACAAAAAAGCAAAAAACAGGAAAATTCTGTTAGGGGCAAAAACTTTTTCACAGCACTGTCCATCCCTTCAAATAATACTCAGCCTTCAATTACAAACTGTGATCACTATGAAGTTATAGTACCTGAAAATACCTCTTAAAATATTTTAGAGAGTTGCTGTTTGGGAAGTATAAACATCTAAAAGCGCAGATTGGATGTTTGCTGTAGGTAAACTCTACTGTTTTGCATCCTTTGATTCTATAAAACAGGAAGATTTAGACGACGGGAGTCGATGAATTTGCACGTTGAGTCTTCCCATAATAAATATTGACAAAGAACATGATCCATCGCCCTGTCACCGGTTGTTAAAAGCTACGTTTATTGTGTCTTCACTGTCTGTGAGCAAAAAAACCAAGAGTCTTTGGGCATATGTAGGTGTGTGTGTGTGTATTTTTCCTTGCGCATTAGCATATCAGTGTTTACTCCAGAAGTTACTGTGAAGCGCCCGTTTTCTCCTTGGGGAGAGCAGCTTGGCAAACACCTCGGAGTAAACAAGACAACCAGTGACAATATGCTAATGGCGACGATTCATTATTCCCCCCTTCCAACAAGCTCCGCCTCACAGAAGACACCTCGGATCTCCAACATCTCCATCAAGGTCCGCACACAGCAGCGCTGCTCCACCCCTCCCGCCACGCCGCCTGATTAATATCTCATCAGGAGCTCTACTATTTTTCCCTCCGAGCATCCGTCAATGACATTTCACTTCTGACAGCGTCAATCTTCTGAGATTGCAACGAGGGGATGTTCTTTAAAGTGGAGCGAGATAAAGTTGCAGAGATGGATGCTTAACTAGTCAAAGGTGTCCTCAAGGAGACGAATCGTTCCAGAAAACTGTTGCACAGCCTGATTTTTCCTTGTTAAACGTTGAGCTCCGACCTCAAACTGCACCGCTCCAGTCAATAAACAGCCAGGGAAGCAAGTTAGAGGAACAGAACTACAATAAGGTTCCCTCCTAATTGAATTGGACGCTGAATTGGATTTATTAACTTCACAAATATTTACTTTGCTGCCAGTGGCCTAAACTCATTACTCTCATATGGATTTCTCCTCCTCCACATTTACTGTTCTACGTTATTCACAAGGATGCTTTGCATTGTTTGCAATTATTTCCACGAGCTTCCAAACACCATCTTAATAAAGCAGGGAAAAATCCTCACTTATTGTAAGGAGGAGCCAAGGACGTATTGATTTACAACAGGAACATATAGACTGAGAGCACATGTGTAAACATGGAAGTGTGACTAAGCTACTGCCAGGCAATGTTTGCACTTAACAAGCAAATTAAAATCAAAAAATGTCAATAGAGCTCCTATTTCCATTAATAGGGTCAATGTCACAATGCAGTCTTTTCTGAGGTTTTACAAAAAGGTTATTTATAAAGGTTTTTACTATGTGCAATCAAGAGAAAATGCTACAAATAAACATATATAACAAATTCTACAGAGCTTTTATTATGCTTGTTTAAGGATTTATCATTTCACTACTATTTAAAAAATCCATACAATATATTGCTGCACAACATACGATCTTTGTAAAATATTGTATTTTAGTTCTTGGTTACTCCTTCAAGTATAAGTGACCATATTTACCTATTTGAACATTTAAAATCTTGATTTGCAGCCTAAACTCTAAACATAAAAATAAAATAAAAAACCTTAATAACAAGCTCAAGAGTAAGAAGAGCTTGTTGTACAGCAAAAATTTACCTTGAATTATATTAAAGAAGCTCATCATGACATATTTGTTGGAACAAGCCACGCCCACTTTAGGGTAAAGCCAAAAGTAGGCGTGCCTTTTAGGCTGGTTTCCAACTAAAAGTTACAACATTTTGCACAAATTTTGTTTTGATCCTGATTAATATTTCTGCTTCCAAAGAGTGAAACAAGGAAAAAAAATGAAGATTTGGTTGTTTAGGTTATCTGAGTTGAGATTGACTTATTTTGGAGTCATTTTAAACCACATTCTTGTTATTTTAACTAAGGCAAAATATCAAAATATATCTATTGTTAACTAATCTTATTTAGTGCTAGCTATTCCCTTTCATTCACTCTGATAGTAACACTGAATGAACATTCTTCTACTAATAAATAAAATGTTCAAGTAATATTAGAGAGTGATCTGAGGAAAAAATAGAGGTTTTTCTGAAACGGGTTCCTAAAAAACAAAACACTGTAATATTATTTTTGATGGTAAATTAGCAAACAAAAAAATTCTGAAACCCCCAAATATGGGCGGGGCCAGTGTGCCACAGTTAAAATAATTGAACAAGTTCCTCTGATTTTTTTTAAAAGTGTTAACAAAAGCAGTGGCTTAGTAAAACAAGGATGGATGTGGTTTTGGAGGAAAGATCTTCCCCCTCCACAGATCCCACCCCAGAACTCTCAATAGGACCTTCCTTGTTAAACAGAGAACAAAAGTACAAAAATAAGTACAAAAGCAATAACACCAATGTGGAAAACCCAGCATGTATAAACTGAACATTAATGTAGTTTTTTATTCCTCATATAGAGGGAATTCTCTTAATAAAACATCTTTCATATTTAAAAAGAAAATAAGACAAAGATTTAGAAATTAAGTTCAATATAAGTAGTCTAAATAGACGAAGAAAAAAAAACCTGAAGCTCATCATATTCCAAAAAAGATTTCCAAGTTATGAAGCGTTTCAAGCTCCAGAGACACAACTCATAATTCAGAGCACTGGGGTAATTTATTTCCCCAGGTTTTAATATGTTACAGACGAGTGGCTGTGTGTCTTTCTGCAGTCGCAGCTTTACAACACATAGGCCAAGCATGTAGTGGAGCTGCCGCTGCACGCCGTACACCCAATACCTGTGGTGCCTTTCATGGTTCAGGGCCCTCTAATTTCAATGGGAAGTTGCACATATTTCATGGACACAACTCTGCTAGAGAGAGGACGACAACGAGGGTGGGGTGGGGGGGTGGTCTGGCACAGGAGGAGGCTGATGATGGACTGTACCTCGTCCTCTGGTGCATTGCAGGATGCCTGCTTTACAACAGGTTTCTGGATCATTTGGTCAAACCACTGGCAGCTCGAAAGCAGTTTCAGGTCGCCTCAGCAGGACGGGCTGATTTGATGGAGGGTAAGAAAACACTGTGGGGTTCAGAGTATTCAAAATGTGGTTGACAGAGAAAATCTTTTTGCCATGTACACCAAAAACGGCTAATATCAACAGGGAAGTACCAACGAGAACATCTGCAAAGAAAAATCTGTGTTTTTCTGTTTCAAGTTCCAACCCCTAACAGATTTTAGAATAATACGGAACTCAGAAGGTATCACTGGAGACAAAATAAATTCAAAATCTGCTTCTAATGATGTCAATAAGTATAATTTATGAACTATATGACTGTAAAATTATAAATCAAAACATCATACATTGATATTCCAGACATTTTTAAGTATGTTTCTGCATCAAAGCTCTAAATGATTACTTCTACCTGGACTTGATTCGGACAAATTGAGATTCATGTGCTAATGGATATAAGTGTAGCTCAGACCCAAGATGAACCTTTCTATTAAATATAAAGCATAAAAATCACATCATCAGAAAAATTCAGCTCATCCAAGGAGAAGTTGAGCTAGACTTTTTCGTTGTCCGTCATTTTGACTGACAGATTTTTAAAAATCCGGTTGTATTCTATTTTTACACATCACTTTTAATTATATAATACAGTATAAATAGCGGTATTGATCACGCAGTCCCTCACTGCAGTATTGTCTATTGTCACCGTTTTATTTCTAGAGTAGGCCCCAAAATTCAACCGAAATCTGAAATGCTCGACATCATTTTACAGTCATTTATATTCATGACAAGTTTTTTCCTCTTTCCCTTTGTCCGAACCAACATACATGATGAGCACCAAATACCAGGTATGCAACAGAGTGCCTCATTGAAAAAAGTATGTGCACCCCGTTCACATACTGTGGTCTGAACCTTCCTCCTGGTCTGTGTGGACTTTTTTTTCCAAGTAAGGCCAACGAGGTCATTAACAGAGCTAATTATTATGCTCACTTGCCACCAAGTGGCCAGGGGTGTGAACTGCAATCTGTCAAAATGACAGTATTCTCAATCACAGAATTTTAAAAACAGTCAATGACAGAAAATATTCCGTTAATGCGCCCCCTGCATCTAAGGTATCCAAAGGTTAAGTCTGACAGGAATTTTATCTGCTAAAAATACTATGTAATGAGAAGTTAATAAAAAAATGTATAAATCAGAATGAAATTTAGGTGCTTTGAATTGTGCTCTATTGAAGAGCTAAAACTCTTTCAAAGTCAAACGCTGTCACTTTAAAACAGATACAATTCCCAAAGTTTCACAGGAAATCTAATGAATGTAATTTAAAACTGCTGTTATTTTCATATTACATGGACTTTTAGGCGGAAATATTAAGACGTTTCTTCCAGATTTGAACTCTGGATGCCCAAGAAGTGCTACTTTTGGCTGATGATAATGTAATTTATGCTTGTAAAAAAGTAAATTGAATTCTAATCATCATGTGACAGAATTATTTTAGTGTAAATGATTATTATATCAAGTCTAATACACCGCTATGACATTACAGAGATTGTGCTCGTTTTAAGACGGCAGCTTTGCGCTCAGACTAGCTTATCTCATCAGTTCTGTTGGAAAGTACTGTAGTCTCAAACCTTTAACTTCAGATTCACACAATAACACGAGCAGACACTTTTAACCCCAAACATCATTGCTATGGTACAAACATTGCCAAAAAGACAACTACACATAAACAGAATGACAACCTCACACATAGTATGTTACACCCGTTTATCAATAGTGAAATTGTATTATTTATTAGTTTAAAAAAAGACAAAATTTCATTCCCAGGACCCTGGATTTGGGGTATCATGATGTACAGTGAAAACCCGGAAAATTTGGAATCCATTGTTGTTTGCCGTGAACTCTATTTTTTCCAAACTGAGGTTGTTCAAAAAGCTATAAAGGCTAAGATGGTAAATATTTATACATTTTACCCAGAAACACAATTAAAAAATGTCTGAAATGCACCTTTAGAACATAAACCTGCACATAGGTTTATTTTCACAATGTACAGAGTCCATAAATGATACTTTAGGGCATCATTAGTCTAATTGATCAACACCTGACATAAATTATCCATTTCCATGGTTTAAAAGAGTAAATGTTCCCTACCATTAGCCGCCTTTTCAAAGCCCTCGTTTCTGAATTCACCGACTTAGTTAAGCCTGTTCTGCAGCACAAAAATCACGCCACCTGACAGAAATGGATGCACTCAGAGAGGATCAGCCATTAAACAGCTCGTTTTATGCGTCTGATATAATCGGTGTGGTTGTATCAGTCCCCAGGTGTGTTGAGGAGGGACCTCGAGTGTTGTCCCAGCTGTTTGGATTGCCTCTCCTCGGGGCTACAAAGACCCGAATCAATACTCGCCGCCTCGAGGAGAGCAGATCAGCTGGACTCCACCTCGCTGTCCGTCCCCTTTGCTAGATATGAATCAGCATCCTCTCTCTCCAGAGGACCCTCAAAAGAATACAAGCACACACACACGCACACACAGAAGTGAAGGGAAGTTGAACTTTGACCCCTGACATTTGGCCTGTGACCCGTCTGTCTGATGGCCTATCGATTACGTCTGGCCTCGCCTGGGTAATATTTGTCTCGTAATTACTTCATGTGTTGTGTTCAGACAGAACAGAACATTTGCCATCTGAATTTCACAAGATCAAGCATGAGGTGAAATATTTTAAACTTGTAGGAGCAGACACATAAATAAGGGTGAAAATTTTAGTATTTTAAACTGTTACTATGGTAAAGTTCACTACCGTTAGTATTAGTTTTAAAATGAATTTACCATTTCTACCGTATCAGGGTTCTAAGCTTTTTTAAAAACTTTGGCAAGCTTGTGATTGTCCAATAATCAGTGAGAATTAAGTAATGAGATACATTTATTTAAAAACCCTTCACAATAAGAGCTTTGCCCAAATGCATGTGCTTAATTTAAAAAACATAAATTACGATTATATAACAAGTTGATTAGTTTGCAGTACGAAAACAAGATGCACCCAGCATTAGGTTTTTTTTTTTTTTAATGTTTAATCAGACATGATTCAATTCAAGATATTTACCTCAACCTGTAGACCGTCAACGGCAGGCTTTCCCAGATATCTGACCAGGTGTTGGTGTGTGTCATCCGTTTTCCTAAAAACGAAAGGAAGAAGAAAAAAAAATCACATTATGGAATGGGATAATGGGAATCAAAAAACAACAAACACTTGATGGGTGTGGCCAAATTATCAGGTCAAAACCTGGTGACCCTTTTTTGGTTTGTTTGAGTTTCCAAAATTTATTTCATTCACTATAGATAAAAAACAAAAAACAAAACAAAAAAACACAACTTCTGAGGAAACCTGCAGTTAACAGATGAAACATAGTGATGTAATTCTTTTTTTTTTCATATCTGAATAAAATTGCTTCCCAATAATTATTTAAAGGCATACTATGCAGTTTTGGCTTGTTTTTAGCACCCCCTAGTGTCCGTTTTAGGTAACTGTCGTAAAAACGTTTGCATCGTCTTTGCTCAGAAACTCCTAAATCTAATTGTAGAAATGTCTCCTCAGCCTTCATTGCTTTCTACTGGAGCGGTTCATCAATCATTCTAAGAAATCAGCTGTGTTCAAGCAGGGAGAGATTTTAAAAAAAGCAGAAATCATGATCTAAAAACACTCTGGTGCTAGCATAACAGCTAGCCACATTGGGTTAGCCTAACCCTCGTTAGATTCGTGACTTTGTGAGATTTCAGGGCCCCGAACCGGAGACTCAGAAGTTGCAAATGTGGTATTCTGGACACAAGCAGCAGATGGGGCCGAGTGACTTTTCATTAACCCTGTAAAGGGTCATATTAGCACATACTGGCTCAAGAAAAAGATTTAAATTATGAAAAAGTTACATAGTGTGTTTAAAAACACAACAGGCCTAATGTGTTTCATGTTTTATATGCATTATACAGCAGATGCTGAACTCCTTGTTAACAGAAAGTGAGGGATAAAATATGTAAACGCATAAAATGGCAAATATAATAATTCATGAACAATAATAATAAAATTAGACAGCTAAAAACCCATAAATGTTGATGGTATTTTTAAAATACTGTGATAAATGTCTTCACAAACTAGACTTTCATATTATTTTATCCATAGATGCTTTGGGGCTTTTCTAAAGGACCCCCTTTGGATTTATTTAGTAGGCCTGCTGCTGCCCATTTTCCTGGCCTCATTGGCTGGGTAACCATGAGGAAACAATAGGCTGACCTCTCTCTGGCAGTTCAGAAAACTTCAGTCTGTTTCAACCCAAAATGGATTTGACCGTCTATTCTGCATCCATTTTACAAAAAAAATCAACGTTTTAAATATTCATCATATCCACATTAAATAGTGGAAATGTCTAAAGAGAAGAGCTGTAAATGGAGATGAAGGCTACTTTCCTTTTCCCGAGTGCCTTAATGCAACTACACCTGTTGCCATAACATTAAAAATGAACGAGGGGATCTTTGTTGTCCATCATCGACAAAAGATCTCAAAATCGCCTCCGTAAATTGAGTTTGTTGTGCTTCCAAGTACCTGCCAGATTTAATATTGAATGGATGATCCAAAATGGATTTTTGATCCTTGGAAAATGAGGGAAGATGTCTGTAACAACAACAACAAAAATCTTGGAAGGAGTAAGAGGGGAAAAAAAAGAAATCCATAACCCTCTCAAGCTAAAAATCCTGCTTCTGGGTGCAGAATACATTATTCTCTCCCCCCCTTGCTCTGTCTCTGTGCCTTTTACGAGTTGTTTTCATGTAAAGAAAAACCTATAGGCTTGACCTCCGCGTCAGTTTGCCTTTGGCAATCCACAGATTGCAGGTTTTCGATGCTTGATCCTTGGGGAGGGATCCAAGTCAAAACCCTATAAATATTTCAGGTCTATTCCGTACTCCGTAGACCTCTTACTAACACACTTGCTTCTGTTGGCAAGCAAATCCAGCCTGTTTACACTCGCCACCAACTTGTCACCACTTTACAATTCAGCCCCGTGCAGTGGCTGAACGAGCGAGGCAGAGACGACCATACTGCACGTTTTAAGTGTTTTGCCAACAATCAGACCCTCGCAGTTGCGTAATGATTTTTTTTTAATCTAAAGGATGAAAAATAAAAAAATAAAAGGCTTAAATGGAGCTTAAAACTGTGTGAATGACAACTTCACATGTCGAGAGAAGAGTCCCCTAAAAATTAAGTGTTGGGAGTCGTTAGAGATACGTTCCGACATCTGGTCGCCATCTGAGAGGAGCTGGAGAAAGGCCAGAAATACTCCCAAAAATGACTTCATTAGGAGGGAATTATTCGCTGATAGGGACTGGAACAATCTCAAACACTGAGGGAGCAATTAGACACCAACCTTAAGAGAAAAAGGGATAGATACAACTAAAACTGGTGAAACTTTTTAAAATAGTGATAAAATAACACTATACATACAAATAGCTGTGATTGAAAAATTATGAACTTTTCTTTTTCTTTCTTTTTTTTTTTGAGGAAATTTTTTTAACATTACGTATATTCTGAAAGTTTCTGGATGTTAAATTAAAAAATATTCCACTTTTTGTAATGCTGTTTTTATTCCCAATCATGTTTCAAACCCTTTACAAATTAACGTAAGCCAGGATCTTGCTGGGTTGCAGCTGTTGGTGATAAATTGCCAAAAGTAATTTTGAGGGAGGTGCCATATTGTCTAGAAACATTTGCTAGGCTAGGTGAGGCAAAGCAAGCCAATACGAGGCGAGGCTAGGCAAAGGAAGGCAAGGCTAGGCGAGGCAAAGCTAGGCCAGGCAATGCGAGGCGAGGTAAGTATTCTGAAATTCCTTACGTTGTCCTACCGGACTTTTTAACAAATTCCCAAAATTTGTAAGACAAATTCTTTCTCAAAATAGTCACATAGTTGCCTGGGATTGTTCCTAATTTGGTTTCTGTTGGTCTGAAAGCACAACTCGTGTAATGAACAAATTGCAAATAAAATACAGGAAAATTGCTAAGAAATGAATACACTTTAAACAAATTGTAACAAGAAAATTTGCACGGCATGTAGCTCAAATGTGGTGCAAAATTCATAAACAATTTTTTGTTTTAACTTATGCAAAAGTAAACAATGAACCAATTTGGTAATCAATGCCTCGCCTTCCTCTCCTTATCCATGTCAGGGTCACATGGGCAACATCCCAAGTAAGGCATCCCAGACCGTCCTCTCCCCGACCAAGTTCGCCAGCTCCTCAGCTGGAATGCCCAGGCGTTCCCTGGCCAACCTGAGGATGTACTTCCTCCAGCTTGTCCTGGGTCAACCTGGGGGCCTCCTGCCAACATGACATGCCCAAAACACCTCCCAGACAGGCGTCTTAACTAGATGCCCAAACCACCTTAACTGGCTCCTCTGGGTGTGAGGAGCAATTTAGTACTTCAAACAGAAAATATAGAAGTTTTTTCCCACAATTGTGTGTCTCCTACTATTTGTAGCTCAGTGAGATACCGGCTTTAATTAGTTGTGATATTAATGTAAATATTTTTTACCATAAAACTATATCAGTGGCCTTTTTGTGCTCCTATTCAAACTTTCTGTTGTGTGTTACTAACATTTAAATTTTAAATAATTCTATTTTTTGGGAGAAAATATTAAAAATGAAATATTTTACAAATAAATATGCTATTTTTGTTGTGTCAATAGAGTTTGTGTGATTAACAAAAAGATGCCTTTCTATTCAACAAACTAAGAAAGATTGAGAATGTAAAACTACAGTGATAATTTATAAAGAGGGTTTTTCATCATCTGGGGAAATAAATTGTCATATTCTGTCCAAATCAGGCTTCCCTTAAAGGCAAAACCACAATTTTATTTGCACCTTTTACCCTCAGATCCCTCTTCTTATCCAGTGTATAATATAGTGCCAAAATTTGAGCATAAAAATTCATTCTAATGCTTTTTTCTTTTCTAAATCAAGCCTCTTGAACTCTAAAAAGATGTAAAAAATAAACCATCAGTGGCTTATCTGTTTTAATTGTTGCTTTAAACAAAGGATACAGCCGGTATAAGAGGATCAACGTGACAAAGACTCCCAGCGGCCCTTCTATCAAACACAATACTCAGACGACAACAAAAGCCAAAAAACAAAACGGCTTTGGAAAACCTCCAGGAATCCTTTTAAACATCAGCTCTGAGTGAATCAAAACCCAAACGGCAGCAGGGACCCATAGAACCATTACACAACTAATGTAAGAAAATAACTACATTTTTCCTAAAGGTATTCCAAAAAAATGCCACACAATTAAAAGGTGATGGATCATGTCCTTATGATAACCAACTGAATCTCAATTATCTTGTATTTAGTGGGTAAAAACGTTCATAAGTCACAGCATCACTCTTTTAAAAAGGGGTAGCTTAACAGTTTCAGACTATAGGATATTACACTTTGGTGAAAGTCTCACTAAATACCGGTGATTTGGTTGTTAAGAGCCAACAAATTTCAGGATAAAAGGTAATCCCGTGTGTTGACTCAGACGTCAGTTTTCTAAGCCTATTGACAGGTGGAGGGAATGTTTAGGGATGGATGGCCCACTAAGTTTTGTTTCAGTGTGACTGTAAACAGGATTAGCATTGGCAGGTATCAAGCTAGACGCGAAACAAACAGCTCCCCGCTCTATGGGGAATGGGCTGATGCAAATACCGGCTAATGAACTCGGCTGCTGTTTGTAACAAGGGAAGGAGATGAGCTTGGTGGGGGGACGAGAAAAAAATTAAAAAGTTGAGGGATGAGTGAATGGGCACAAGATTGATTAGTTTGGAAAGTGTCCAGTGGGTCATTTTTTAAATGTCTTATGGAGGATTTTCCAACAGAGCACCGATGCAGCCTGTAGCTTTGTCTGAGCCGAACGCTACGGCAGTCGATCTACTGTATCCCCGTAGAGATCAGAGGGTGCTGCATCAAGCTGTCTCGTCTAAAGATGGGACTTTATTGGGTAGTCTAAATCTGTCCTGTACACAGAGCCGAACAATGAGGCCAGGAGAAAAATGGACGCCACCTGGCAGTTTGAAAGAAGGACAGCCGTTTCCTGCTGTAATCCATTCAGCGTAATCACCTGGGGGCTGCCTGAGAAGCCTCTCCCACCCCTCCCTCGTCTCCCTAAACACCATTCAGCGGCGACACGGTGATGAAGTGCAGGGTGAGGGGGAAGCCAAGAGCCCCTTTTAGGGATGATCATGTTTTTACAACCATTGTTCCGTCTGATGTCGATAAACTTTTCCAGACTTCTGTCTGGTCTGAACCATGAGGACAAACTGAAATACATTTTTGTCTTTCTTGGCCACACGCTAAATATTTAGAGTCACCTTTTCAGGATAAGACGCGCTCTAAATTGCACGTCTGCTGGGAGAGATCGAAAGCAATTATCATTAGTTGGTGGCTACCGTGAGTGGAGTATGCATCGGCCAAGCAGCGCTCCCTTTCCCTACCGAACTCTGTGCACACGCAATTTAACAGACAGATCAATAGCCAGAGGCAGTTAGCAGCCTTGCAACTCACTTCAGCCACCTTGCAGGACGCGCTATGGTGTCGGCACGGCGAGCAAATGTCAAAATGTTACACCGTGCTCAGAACTGGCTGCAGAAATTGTTTTACTGAAACATTATTGACGCACTTTAACCTGCATTTCCACCCAACACGGAGCGGGAAAGTCAATTCTCATTTAGAGAGGTGGTGCACCAGCTGTGGGGACCAGCGGGGGAGGGGACCGGGGAGGTCAGAAGGGCCGGAGGGGGTCAAAGGATCACTGGTCAGGGATTGGCCCAAGGTCAAGGTGACAGCAGGGTGTCTGGAAGTGCAGGGAGGCCTTCATCTCCACCGTGGCCTTGGATAGAATCAATACCATTAGAGAATCTGTCTGATCCATCACCCCATCCCTCCTGCTGCTTCCTACCTGCTCCTTACCCCTCCTCCCCCTCCTGTCTTCTGTCAGTACTCAGTGGTAATAATATCTCAAATTTTCACTTCCTTTTTCTTGCCTTGGCTCTTATTTGCCTTTCAGTGCGTTCATTTAAATCGGCCGCCGCTTCGCCTCCCATCACTTAAGACGGGGCGGGTCTCATTTCGATACTGACCCCGTCCGCCGAGCAAGAACCCCCTTCGACTCCTGCGGGCCCGGCTGAAAAACAGAACAGGAGATAACTCTGGGCCCCATATTGTTTGAACAGCATTTTATTAAGCCTCGCGCTCTTTTTAATATTTACATTGGTGCATCGGAGGCTTCAGAAACGCTTTAGGCAATTACACACATGACCAAGTCGATAGCCACAGAAACAGCAAAAAACCCCTTTATCGCACCGCCAGGAGAGTATTGCCAATTCTGCGGCCTGGCCGTTGATGTAGTTTGCATTTCAATTAAAAAAGGGCTGCAGTTCTGGTCCTTTATTCAAAGTCATTGTTGTAAGAGGGATCCACAAAGTGCAGCCAGAAAGGACTATTTTGTGTATATGTGTAATAATGCAGGGGCATCACACAAACTGGTGTTAGGACTTAACAATACAGGAGAGTGTTAGAGAAACTATGAGGTAAGGTTTTTGTACATCACAGCTTAATATATTTAAAAGTTATTGGGACAACAAAAACAATGTCTACATTTGAATTTATAGCCTACAACTAAAAAGAAGGTACCTTTTTAAGTTTTACTGTTTCTAATCGGGGAAAAAAAAACTTCAGACCAATACAGTTAAGGATAGCAATAATAATTTCTGCTAAAATAATGAAAGATAAAAGTGGCTTTAAAGAACTATAAATTATTCATAAACTGCTACTGTTTGCTCTTTGAAAGCGCAGCCCTCTGTTTTTTGTGTTTGTATTTTACGGTTTGCTTTTTGTGAGGGTATTGTTTCGGGTTAAAGGCCAGGACTCATGTTTGAGCCGTTAATATTCGGAGGGTGAAGGAACGACAGCGAGTCATTTGAATAAAATCGTTTCACACACTGGATAACACTGCTTTTTCGACTTTTGGTTAACCTTCTATTTCAGTGAAGGTATAAAACCTGACATCATTTTTAATAAATTCCAAAAGATTATCAGTTAATTTTTAGACTCCGGTATTGGTCCAGTAGACATTTACAGGGTGTTGGATGGGGTTATTGGCACCAGGTGCATGGTGTGGCTGTTGATTCTTAATGTGGCCTAGCATCAGAAAGGTCACAGGCTCAGTTCCTAGCTGGAACCTTTTTGTGTAGAGTTTGCATTTTTCCCCCCCATGAATGTGCAGGTTTTTAGCCAGCTTCTCCAGTTTCTCCTACAAACCTAAAACATACGTGTATTGACCCTAGGCATGGGTGTGAACAGTTGTTCATCTCAGTGTTATAGACTGGTGACTTATTCACGGTATGCCCTCCCTCTGGATGGGCACAGACCCTCTAAAGTTCATTACCGAGAAGAAATGTTGACAAAAAGAGCTACAGCTGTTTTCGGAGATAATTCTTCCTTTGTATTTTGATATATTGTTACTGTTGACAATGTCACAATGTATTGGTGTAGAATGAGTATTTTAGAGCTTTTATTGGAGTTTATGTTCTCTCATCTGAACTTATGTTGAGATGAAAGCTATCAACTTATGTTGCTTAAAAACCAATTAAAGATGGTCACCAGCTCCGCCGTGACCCTCAACAGGAACAACCCGGTATAGAAAAATGGACAAATCGATAACATTTAGTGACAGTTTTTTTTATTGTCTGATAAAGTCACTATAAAGTAGAAATGTAGACAAAAAAACACAACCTGTCACAAGATTCAGCATGTTAGGAACCTCCTCTTTGACTCATCTAGCAAAGGATACCAATCTCATCTAAAGAATAGAAATTGTAGTGGACAACATTTGTTTTTTCAAGAAAACAAGTCTAATTCCTGCAGCAAAACCAGAACCGGGCTCAGGATGGGCATCCTTCTGCCTCAACTGACTTAAGCCTGGGTCTCACAGAAAACGTCAGCGCCGCGTCTTTGGCGAGTCTTGTGGTTTCACAGGATGCGTTCCTGAAGCGACGCACTGTTGAGCGCTGCTTGTAAAACTGCGCAATAGCATCTTTTGTTCTGTATTTGGTCAGAACAACCCTCATGTCACGGCTTTTTAAGTTCTTCAACGTGAGCTATTTATTGGAATAGTCTATTTCTAAAAGCTCAATTATGTAACTGCTCCACAGTGAAATGCTCCTCGTTAGGGGTGCACCGATACGATACGATACTGGTATCGGTATTGGCCCGATACTGATACGATACCCGTATCGGTTAAAGTTACCCGATACCAGGAACCGATACCAGTGACTTCACTGTCTGTGATTTGTGATTTCTGTTGTAGTTTCTTATATTGAACACTAGGGGGAGCTATTGAGCTAAAGAGGAACTTTGTGGGTTGAGAGCTGGAGATGGTGCCAAATAGTTCATTTTATTTGGTTAAAATTTGGAAAACTGCAATAATTTCACTGTGAAATCACAGAAAATGGTTATATTTTATTTTTTTTATCTAACTCAGTTATTTGTTGTAAAAAGCAGAGAAGAAAAAAAAGTAAAACCTGTATTCCAATTCGTTGCATTATTTTGTGTGGTAGAAGTATCGGTACTCGGTATCGGCGAGTACTCAGATTTAAGTATCGGTATCGGATCGGTTTTGAAAAAAGTGGTATCGGTACATCCCTACTCCTCGTCCATGTTTTGGGGGTTGTGTTTGTATTAGCGGTACAGTGTGTTTTCTGTGTCGTAAAGTACTCCACAATGTCATGATACGAGTCTCGGTTGCACCACGGCGCTGCAATAGACTGTCGCGTATCTTCAGTGCCGTACCACGGACCTGTGCTTCTGGGATGTGATGTGGCGCTCCCCATCAGACCACTCTCACTGACTACGATGGTTTCTATTTAAAATCACGGCTTGGGCGTGACGTGGTGCAGCCCTAACATTTCATGTGGGCCCCAGCCTTCAGGTCTGAGAAAACAGGGCTGAGGCACAAAACACAAGGGTTAGGTCAGTCATTATGTCATTTCTGGATTTATAAATAGAGATAGTTTTTCTGTTCTCAATGTATACCATTTGCTACGAACCCAACATCGGTACAAAAGTCATTAGGATGTGTTTTCTTTTCAAAATTTAGCATTTTTTGTGTGATGTGTTATTAGTGATTACCTTCATTACTAATTTATTTGGCAAGAAAAATAATTAATGGGTGAAAATTAGGAGCCGATCAGTTAGATTTTTGGTGATTGGGAGTTTTAAGGCTGACAGAACTGTAAATGAATAAAACCATGGCTAAAATTGTAGGGATTAACACTTATTTTGTTCATAAGCAAAGCAAAGCGGAAAATGTTTCGTTCAAAAGCCTAAAAGAGAGATTTCTGTTGGAAGCCAACACAGAAATATTTAAGAATACATCTAAAGCAAAGTGCAGGTCATTCCCTTCGTTTGATTACAACTCAAGACCAATTTTATAATCAAAACCTTTTTTAAATTTCAAATCAAACCACGTCTGCATCTCCACTCCCTAATCTCCTGGTAGAGGTGAGAAAACGATCCCTCCTTCCTGATCTTGAACACCTCGAGTGGTCTGGCCACCCAACAAACAAAAAGATAAACAAAGGAAACTGAAGAAATTTGGAGATTTTAATAAGGTGTATGAGGTTGAGCAAGGAAGTGATGTTTGAAGTGCATGGGTACCATCACCAGACAGGCAAGCGTGCATGCTTGGAGGATCATAGGTGGCTTTGATAATCACTCCCATACTCCTAAAACAAATGCAATTACTAAGTTAATTGTGTTCAAAGTGGAGGCTGCCAGTGGAAGGAGAAGTCAGCAATCATGACTCTGCTGACGGTGCAGTGAGCATGGAGAATAATGGATGCGTGCGGATGAGGATGGAGGGGTGTGATTGCAGAAAGGGGGGGCTCCAAGAGGGGGTGCGAGGAAAGGAAGAGGGGAGGTTTGGCGAGCGGCCGAGAGCACGGGTGACACGGCGCTGAGGGATGTGGCGGTGAGCGCCACCGGGCTTGACCTGCCATTTATCAGAGGATAAACAGAGGGTCACCTGACTGAGATTGCCTCCGTGTGATTGGCTGGCAGTGCTGTTTAGTATGCAGGTGCCATTGCTTAGCCGGCGCTCGCCATGCACGCTTCACGTCTGCTCCATCACAATGAATTATTGGTCAGAGGGATGATCAATTTGAATCAGAGGGAGAGGGTGCATATTTGTTTGAGCGAGGATTAAAAAGAGGGTCCAAAAGTTGTGTGTTTTGCAACCTCGGGGTCCACTTCCTTGGCTTTTCTCTCCTCTACCTCTGAATTTCCTCTCCAGAGATAGCAAAGGGGTTGGGGGATCGGAGGGGCGACAACAGATGTGCTCCCTCCTTCAGAGAGCTGCTTGTTTGATGGTGACAGTGGAGCGTATCATGTAGCCTGAGGTGCTAACAGTAAATATTACAATACCACAAGATGCTCACTGCAAACACCATTTCTTGCTCTCTGCCAGTCAATTTCTCCTCTCTCTTTTTTTTTTTTACCCCCGCAGTGTAGCTTGGAGAAAATATGTCAGTGTGAGCGAGAGTATACGCTGTGGAAGGCTAAACATACATGAAATTCAACCATAAGCCTCTTTCTGACACATTACGGTCAACTTAAGTCACGAAGGGAGGAAAAAAAAAAAGTAAATCAACAAGGCACCATCGGGGAGGAAAAAATGGCACTTTAAAAGGCCTTTCTGCAGCATAATAGGCGAGCTCGGGATTCATGGGATTGCATTTGGCTTCCCGCGGTGCTGGGGTGTCTTTGGCTCTCTCAGTCATTTCAGACAGAGCAGCGGTGCCGTCCCACCCTGGGCGCTGTGCAGATGGGCTCATGTGTGGAGAAATGAGCCGCGAGCAATCATTCTCTCCGTCTCTTTCTCCAAACCCTCCTCCCTCTTCCCTTTCTGCGACTTCCCTTTGCTTTCTGTTTACCTCTCTGCTTCATGTCTGTCCCTTCATCTTTTTCTACCTTTCATTATCCCTCCTCCAACCGCTCATGCATCTTTCCCATCATCTCTCCTCCCTCTGTTTTGTACCCCCCCTCTCGTTCTCCTTGTATCCCCCTCTTTCGTCCCCCTGCGGTGACTGAGTCCCGGGGCTGCAGAGGCTTGTCTCTGAGCAGCGGTCGGCGGGGGGGACTCGGCAGGAGGTCCGTCAAAAACGAGATGCCGGGGTGCATCTCAGGCTTGTGCTACCGGAAAATCTGCCCGTTCACGCTCTGCCGCGCAGCCAGACGTGCTAATGGAGGCCGCCGTGATGGAGGGACACGGAGCCTTTGCTTTTGTTTGGGTTGAGTCTTTAATCCCAGTCGTTGAAGTATTCCAACACTTTAAGCTCCTATGTTTTATATCTCTGCTTAAAAAACCCAATCATACTTTGACTTTTCCTAATCAGGACCTAGACACAGAAAACGTTTTGGTTTTTATATTTAACTTCTTCTATTTTTGGCAACATATGCGAGTCGTAACCAGTGGTGGTTCAATGGGAAGAGTCAGGTTAAAGTTTTAGTTAAAGAGACCGTTCCATCAGTAGTTTAAACAACAAATAGGCGTGCTTAAAGGGTGAGAAATGTACAGAAAGCAATAAAGAACAGATTCAATTCATTCTTCTGTGCAGTTTTTGTGGAAGAGGGAAGCAGACTGATTAGGCCTCGTTTAATTGGTATGGTCAGCAGTTGTTTAAGGAAGGGGAATGTTTTCTTCTTAGTGATGTGTGATTGGTTAGTTTCACTTCGTCCTTAAAGGAACTGTTCTGCCATTTTCAAGTGTGTTTTTGTGTAAAAGTTATGAATAATTACTATCTGACCAGCTTCCTGTTGGGTTTGTGTTTTAAAAATGCTTTTTACGACTTTAGGATTAGCGAACGGCTAGTCCTAGAGCAAACATTACTAAAGCAGATTCGCCTCGCCTCGCCTCGCCTTCCTCCGCTTATCCGGGTCCGGGTCGCGGGGGCAGCATTCTAAGTCGGGCAGCCCAGGCCACCTTCTCCCCGGCCAAGTCCACCAGCTCCTCAGCTGGGACGCCCAGGCGTTCCCAGGCCAAACTGAAGATGTATTTCCTCCAGCTTGTCCTGGGTCGACCTGGGGGCCTCCTGCCGGCAGGACATGCCCAGAACACCTCCCGAGGGAGGCGTCCAGGAGGCATCCTTACCAGATGCCCGAACCACCTCAACTGGCTCCTTTCGATATGGAGGAGCAGCGACTCTACTCCGAGTCTCTCCCGGATGTCCGAGCTTCTTACCCTATCCCTAAGGCTGAGCCCGGCCACCCTGCGGAGGAAACTCATTTCAGCCGCTTGTATCCGCGATCTCGTTCTTTCGGTCACTACCCAAAGCTCATGACCATAGGTGAGGATTGGGACGTAGACCGACCGGTAAATCGAGAGCCTTGCTTTCTGGCTCAGCTCTCTCTTTACCACAACA
The DNA here is from genome assembly GCA_006937965.1 of Callopanchax toddi. NCBI lineage: Eukaryota > Metazoa > Chordata > Actinopteri > Cyprinodontiformes > Nothobranchiidae > Callopanchax > Callopanchax toddi. The sequence goes on from SSNR01000014.1 coordinate 1,230,590, forward strand.
GACCGGTTCAGCGTCCGCATCACTGCAGACGCTGCCCCAATCCGCCTGTCGATCTCCCGCTCCCTCCTTCCCTCACTCGTGAACAAGACCCCGAGATACTTGAACTCCTCCACTTGAGGCAGGACCTCTCTCCCGACCCGGAGTTGGCAATCCACCTTTTTCCGGTCGAGAACCATGGCCTCAGATTTGGAGGTGCTGATCCTCATCCCAGCCGCTTCACACTCGGCTGCGAACCTTCCCAGCAAGAGCTGAAGGTCAGAGCTCGATGAAGCTAGGAGGACCACATCATCCGCAAAAAGCAGAGACGCGATTCTCCTGTCACCAAACCCAACCCCCTCCACACCACGGCTGCGCCTAGAAATCCTGTCCATAAAGGTTATGAACAGGACCGGTGACAAAGGGCAGCCCTGGCGGAGTCCAACCCTCACTGGGAACAGGTCCGACTTACTGCCGGCTATGCGGACCAGACTCACACTCCTCTGGTACAGGGACTGAATGGCCCTTAACAAAAGACCATCCACCCCGTACTCCTGGAGCGCCCCCCACAGGGTGCCCCTGGGGACACGGTCATAAGCCTTCTCCAAATCCACAAAACACATGTGGATTGGTTGGGCAAACTCCCATGACCCCTCCATCACCCTAGCGAGGGTAAAGAGCTGGTCCACAGTTCCACGACCAGGACGAAAACCACATTGCTCCTCTTCAATCTGAGGTTCAACTATCGACCGGAACCTCTTCTCCAGTACCCTGGAGTAGACCTTTCCAGGGAGGCTGAGGAGTGTGATCCCCCTATAGTTGGAACACACCCTCTGGTCCCCCTTCTTAAAAATGGGAACCACCACCCCGGTTTGCCACTCCATAGGAACTGCCCCCGATGACCACGCAATGTTGCAGAGACGTGTCAGCCACGACAGACCTACAACATCCATTGCCTTGAGATACCCAGGTCGGATCTCATCTACCCCTGGGGCTCCGCCGCTGCGTAGTTGTTTGACTACCTCAGCGACTTCTGCCCCAGAGATTGGACAGTCCGTCCCCAGGTCTCCCAGCTCTGGTTCCTCCTCGGAATGCGCGTCGGTGGGATTGAGGAGCTCCTCAAAGTATTCCTTCCACCGTCCGACTATAGCCCCAGTTGACGTCAGCAGCTCCCCGTCCCCACTGTAAACAGTGTGAACGAGTTGCTGCCTTCCTCCCCTGAGGCGCCGGATGGTTTGCCAGAACCTCTTTGGAGCCGACCGATAGTCTTTTTCCATGGCCTCGCCAAACTCCTCCCACGCCCGAGATTTTGCCTCGGCAACTGCCACTGCTGCACTTCGCTTGGCCCGCCGGTACCTGTCTGCTGCCTCTGGAGACCCACAGACCAGCCACGCCCTGTAGGCCTCCTTCTTCAGCCTGACGGCTCCCCTAACCTCTGGTGTCCACCAGCGGGTACGGGGGTTACCGCCACGACTGGCACCGGCTACCTTGCGACCACAGCTAGCAACAGCCGCCTCAACAATCGCAGAGCGGAACAAGGCCCATTCGGACTCAATGTCCCCCACTGCTCTCGGGACGCGGTCGAAGCTCTGCCGGAGGTGGGAGTTGAAGACCATCTTGACAGGCTCTTCTGCCAGGCGTTCCCAGCAGACCCTCACTATACGTTTGGGTCTACCAGGTCTGCGCGGCATCTTCCCCTGCCATCTGATCCAGCTCACCACCAGGTGGTGATCAGTTGACAGCTCCGCTCCTCTCTTCACCCGAGTGTCCAAAACATACGGTCTCAGGTCAGATGATACAACTATAAAGTCAATCATTGACCTGTAACCTAGGCTGCCCTGGTACCAGGTGTACCGATGGGCATCCTTATGTTCGAACATGGTGTTCGTTATGGCCAAACTGCGACTTGCACAGAAGTCCAATAACAGAACACCACTCGGGTTCAGATTGGGCGGGCCGTTCCTCCCAATCACGCCCCTCCAGGTCACGCTGTCATTGCCCACGTGAGCGTTGAAGTCCCCCAGCAGGACTATGGAGTCCCCAGTAGGAGCGCTATCCAGCACTCGTCCCAGAGACTCCAAAAAGGGTGGGTACTCTGAACTGCTATTTGGTGCATAAGCACAAACAACAGACAGGACCCGTTCCCCAACCCGAAGGCGTAGGGAAGCTGCCCTTTCGTCCCCCGGGGTAAACCCCAACATACAGGCAGAGAGTCTTGGGGCTAACAAAAAGCCCACCCCAGCCCTCCGCCTCTCACCCGGATCAACTCCAGCAAAGAAAAGTGTCCAACCCCTCTCCAGGACTCGGGTTCCAGAGCCAACGCTATGTGTCGAGGTGAGCCCAACTATATCTAGCCGGTATCGCTCAGCCTCTTCCACAAGCTCCAGCTCCTTCCCCGCCAGAGAGGTGACATTCCATGTCCCGATAGCCAGTTTTCCCGTCCGGGGATCGGATCGCCAAAGCTCCCGCCTCGGTCTGCCACCCGATCCACAATGCACCGGACCCTTCACTCTCCTCCTGCAGGTGGTGGGCCCACAGTTGGATGAGCCCATGTCTCCGGTTCGGGCTGGGCCCGGCCGGGCCCCATGGGCGAAAGCCCGGCCACCAGGCGCTCGTCCACGGGCCCCAACCCCAGGCCTGGCTCCAGGGTGAGACCCCGGTAACCCTCCGGGCCGGGTACTCAGACTCTTTGGTTGTGTCTCCATGAAGGGTCTTCTGAACCGTTCTTTGTCTCACCCCTCCCCTAGGACCAATTTGCCATGGGTGACCCTACCAGGGGCACAAGTGCCCCAGACAACATAGCTCCTAGGATCGTTAGGGCACTCAAACTCCTCCACCACGATAAGGTGACGGTTCAGGGAGGAGTACTAAAGCAGATTGTTTTTTTTTTTTTTTTTTTTTTTTTTTTTTTTTTTTTTTTTTTTTTTTTTAAGGTCTTAAAGGCACACTAAGCAAAACTGCATAGTGTGCCTTTAAGACCTTAAAAAAATTCAGTGAAACAATCTACTAAAGCAGATTGTTTCACTGAATTTTTTAAGGTCTTAAAGGCACACTATGCAGTTTTGCTTGTTTTAGCACCCTCTAGTGTCCGCTTTAATCAATGCCATAAAAACGTTAGCAATGTCTTTGCTCTGAAACCCCTAAATCTAACTGTTGAAATGTCTCCTCAGCCTTCATTGCTTTCTACTGGAGCGGTTCATCACTCAAAGAAATCAGCTGTGTTCAAGCAGGGAGAGATCGAAAAAAAAAACAGGAATCATGAGCTAAAAACACTCTGGAGCTAGCATAACAGCTAGCCACATTGGGTTAGCCTAACCCTTGCCAGATACGTGACTTTGTGGGACTTCAGGGCACCGGACCAGAGACTCGGAAGTTGCAATAGCCTGGACACCAGCAGCAGATGGGGCTGAGTGACTTTTCATTAACCCTGTGAAGCAGAGTTTCTCAACCTTTTTCAGCCGAACGCTCCCCAAGGGTACACTGAAATCCCTTACTTACACTTACTCTTTTCAGCTAATCTCCTCCATGTTTTGCAGTCAAAAAGTTCTTGTCAAGCGACGATTGTCATGCAAAATCCACCACGGCGTTGTGTTTCGTTCAGAATAGCTTTCCGCCACTCTTGTGCAATACTTTGGGAAACTGACTTGCTCGTGTTTTAGCCGTAATATGTGATAGAAACTGACCGGCGTGTTTAGCGGCTCAGCTCAAAAACCGCAAGTAAACACAGCTCAAGGCAACGGGATTGGTCAAAATTTATCAGAGTGGCAGTGATTGGTCAAAGAAGGAGATGAAACTCTAAGATGATTGGTCAAATTTGCGGAAAAGTTGCGGTGATTGGTGAAAACTGCAAGGCCGCGAAAAATAATAGAATCGAATTTTAATATTTTTCAATCGATTAATAATCGTTAATGTCTGCATCTTGATGCATCAGAAAAATGAGTTTATCTTCCACCCTTACTAACGATCTGGAGTGTGGTTGAAATCCTCTGTCATCAGCGCCCCCTTTAGCATGCAAACGCCCCCTTCAGGGCCCAAAGACTTCCACCGCCCCCCTATGTGGTCTCAACGCCCCCTGGGGGGCGCTATAGCCCCCATTGAGAAAAACTGCTGTAAAGGGTTATATTAGCACATACTGGCTCAAAAAGATTTTACAATATGAAAAACTTACATAGTGTGCCTTTATTTCATAAACCTTTACATTGCCTATTTACATGAAACTATGCAATAATTTGCTAGCATTAATATCAGCAGCAAAATCTTGCAGATCTTTTGCATTTTTTTTCTGCCAAAAAACCATGTTGTACAGATTTTATGCCAATTTGAAGGTTTGTAAAATAAGATTCTTAATAATCATTGTGAAATATGGGAGATTGGAGCTGTTTTAACCCGTTGACCCACAGCTCAATCACTTGGTCATTTTAGTCCCTATAACTTTCTGAAGCACACACTGACCTAAACTGGGGAAATATACTACACTAAAAAATCTAAACTATATGGGAATGTTTGAATAAAAAGTTAAACAATGATACTTTACATTTAGCATATTGTCTAACAATTTTGTTCATTATTTGCTTGATTAAACACATTACTTATTAGGTTTTACTACAAACACACAGCTACAAATAGGAAGATTCAATAGCGCCACCTACTGCAGGGGAGTTTTCTAAATTTAAATACTGACCATCACCATTTGATTCTGTTAGTTAAGCAGTTGAAAGTCTAATATTAGCAGCTTCTCCCTGAAAGCCCAAATAATCCATCATTTATTGTTTATGCCCGCGTACTGATTTAAGATCATCTTATGTTGAGGAATAAAAGTTTTGTTTTGGGAGTTAAAAAATATGTGATTTTAGAAGTTTCCATTTAGAAGAATCCATTTTTGTGCTGTCTAAGGTTGTTTAGCTGTGGCGGCCATCTTGAATTGAGTTGATTCCAATAGGTAATAAGCGTACATCCTGTGTTTGATTTCTGAACATTTCATTGAGCTCTATCCAGCGATGTTTAAAATATATTTGCTAACAGCTGTGGTTGACGGGAAGGGTTTTTGTTTGGTGGCCATCTTGAATTGTGTACTCCAAAGTTGTGTTTTAATTTCTCTAAAAAAAACCTACTGCTAATAAACTTTTAGTATAAACGATTTGACGACTTTTCACTTTTTCACCTCAATCTTTTAACCTTCATGTTAACTTGCAGTCCCTCTACAATGCCACAGCTCTGCTCAGTCTCATCATTATGCATCATCGTTCTTTACAACCTTTTCCTGCAGCTTATTTGATCAAACTTACTGTATTTTGAGTTCATTTTTTAATCTCGCTCAGATTTCTTGCCAAACTGCATTTATTGCATGAGAGAAGGAGATGAATTTTAAGGACCTGGAGGTAAAGGTTTGGACTACAGTTTGTCCTTTCTCTTAAACCCCCCTCACCTCATGTTCCCCTCTCTGGAAAATTCAATAGACTAACCTTAAGAATTTAATTGATGCTGCCAACGGGATTACAAAAGGGCTGGCCGGCACAGGCCGGGGACAGCTGATTAGCAGCGGGGGTAATTGTTAATTGATTGATGTATCTCCTTACCTCGTTCCCTCTGCGGGTCTTTTAAAGAGTGTTTTGTTTGCCACGGCGGCGGTACCGGAGCAGACAGCGGGACATTACCATACATCTTTACTTTTGTCTCCTTGTTCTGTTTTTTAAAAACTTGTTTATCTTTGTGGCTGGTTTTGAAGTTCTGATTCTGCTAACCTGTGATTTCTATTTTCAGAAATTAGAGCAGAAAAGATAAAAGCGTGTTGATTAAAAGGATCCTAATAATGATTTTGCTGGGAAGAAAAAAGTTGAGTAAAAGAGATCTGGATGTGCTTGTAAAGCAACTCTTTTGGGGGGGGGGGGGTAACACAATCCTCATTGGGTTCAGCAAACAGCAACAATCTCTCCATTATTCCCTCCTTTCTCTGACAACAAGGCGCCGTTTTGAGCTGTCTGTCCCAACGCCGAAAGCTTCCGCTGCTATTCCTGCTCCACCTCGTCCCAGCCAACACCGAATCCACTGCCAAGCGCTTTCCCCCCAGCTCTGGCACCGAGACGGGTTGACCATCGAGCAATTACACGGGAACTTGGCAATCGGGAGGAAATCCAGTCATTAAAAGGGCTTAACACTGGCAGAGGGTCTCCGTTGGTGGCGAGCTGAGGCGCCCGCTGCACCCCGTGTTGAATGGGACCACTGGGGGAGGCTTGTACATGGGGGTTTAATGTACCAAAGATTTGGCAGGGACCGTGTGGGTTTGTGTCATTGTGTACATGCATCTGCTCCCAAACACAGAGTCAGACCAGATGTTCTCATTCATAGACCGAGCCCCCACAGCAGGATACGATATCATCGCTTTAGGCTAAAAACCTTCTAAAACTTTGCAGCAACTCTTACGGCGTGGCCTTGGCTATAACGCAATGACAGCGTGCGTTTTTTCCCCCCCACACGATGTCTGATTAGTTTAGAAAAAAAGCTCAGAGATCTAAAATATTTCCACAGCAAAGCCTTCAGCTGAGGTGAAAACACGAGGCAGCATCTCCAATTGAGATTTCTACTCCACGACAGCGCTGATGCCGAGGCAAGACCAAGGTTATGGGCTATCGACTACGGCACACATAAACAGTATTGGATTAGCAGCGCGGGTTGAAGTTTCAACACATTGATTGGACTTTTCATCAAGGCTTCTAGAGCAAAGGCAAGGCCAGTGCGCTTTGGTTTTCCCCCTAAACAAGTATGTTTTAAATACACAGTGCAGCCACAGCACCACGCTGAGTAGAATGTTAATTAGTACAGCCAATGTGGAGGTTCAAATATGTTTTTAACAAAGCCAATTTACCCAAATGGCAGCTAATTCAAAGTATTCCATCAGTATTATTTACTGGCAATGTTGTACTTTAATTATCTACACTAGAACTGGTCATACATAGCACATTCTTTGTAATAGAGGTTTTATTTTGAAATGAAAGTTTTCCAGCATACTAGGGACAATCCAAAAAGGAAATCCTTCCATTATATTTCTTCTACAACTCATGTAATCACATGATTATATATTCATTCATTTTCTGCAACTTAAGCAAAATTGGAACTGGGGTGTAATGGATCCAGGAAGGAAACCCAGATATGTCTTCTCATTCCACGTCGTACAGTTGGTTCAGCCGTTTGTGACAAACCTTTCGTAAAAAAAAAATAAAAAATAAAAAATAAAAAATAAAAAAATTGAAATCTGCAAATATATCCAACCATTTCCGTGTAAAATTTGGCCTAAAAATAACAATAACGGCTTAAAAGCCAATGAGAACATATTATTACTATTTTCTATGTTATCAGTTTTCATGACGTTTATCTCAAAAAATGGTTGACACAAGAGACATTTATAATTGTAAAAACTCCTCTAAATTTGCTTTTAGTTTTTAAATTAGAGTCAAATCAGCTTAAAACAAAACCATTCAGATTTCTAATAAATGTGATAAAATTTCCGACAGATAGCATTACCGTATTTTATAACCATGCTATTTATCTACAGTAAGCTTTTTACCAGAAGCGAGGAAACGGCAGTGATAGAGCAAGAGACTACATTTGTAGTGAGACTGTTTAAATTCCACTAAAATGTTAAAGCTGCAATCCGGAGTATTCGAGTGAGAGATCATTTGTTTAATCCAACGCACCAAAGCCCCTTCCAAAACATCCATCCTCCTGCTCTAAAACCACTTCTACAGTTGTGCATGCGCACCAACCCGGTCTTTGATGCATTTTTCGGAAAGTTTAGTCACCGGACTTTTCGTTCTGAAGTTGATGTAGCTCTCGGTACCCAGAGAAAGGCTAACTTTTAGCAGAAGTTTGCTTTGGCTTCTCCATGACCGGCCGTGCTCTTCTGGTACGGCGACTGTAAACAGGAAGATTGGGTGTGCACGGCATAGAAATCATATATATCACTAGATATCTTACCCACGCTTGTTTGTCAATGGACCCTGACGTAGCTACGCCGGCGGCCATCTTGGGGCAGCCTGCTGCCCCCTTTCATAACACTGATGTCAATGGAGCATGTACTATTAAATACCTCTAACTTGCTCAATTTTTAACCCATTTTCAAACGGTTTGCATTTTTATAAACGTCAGAGACGTGGCTGTGAATATATATAAAAATAAATTGATAATGGTCGAAAAATTCATAAATTGTAAAAGTATCATATCTCAAGTCTATACATAATAAGGTTTGTAAGAAAGTAACCCGTTTGTGGATCCGTTCATTTTTCATCGAGTTATGAGTGTTTTTAGTGAAATTGATGCTCACCTTCCATCTGCTGCCATAGAGAGCAGAACGTCAGCTCGCTGCCCCAAGATGGCCGCCGTGTAGCTACGCTGTTGAACCCCGGATGAGTCATCTAGCCTTTATTATATGATATCTATGGTGCACGGCCCCACCTTTACAGGTTTTTGCAATGCGCATGCACGTTGATTGACAGCGGACAATGCAGAAACATGAATTCAATTGGCTTAAAATTAGGGGTGGGACTTTAACGCTCCTTCAACCGAGAAAACCGATCGGCGGTGAAATTGGACCGTCTCTAGCCTTTAGATTTATTCCTGCTCCTTCCTCGTCGTACGGTCCAGTTCAGATAGAGATCCGACCCGGGCCGGATCCCTCATTGAAAACAAGTGTCAGTCGCAAGACCGTGGGTCAGTTTGAACACATACCGTGTTTCCACACATCATTATTATTATTTTAACAATACCCTTCTAAAATTGTGCTTAAAATGAATAAATAAAATAATAAAGTACTGTACTTTAGGGTCTGTCCAGTTTAAGTTAGGGATATTTTATTGTTTTTCTACAGTTTTGAACTGAAATGCCATTTAAATGCATGTTTTTCTCAGAAATTAAAGTAGCTTGAGTTTATAATATTAAAGTTCAGGTCTATTGTTTGATTATGCCCCCACTAAAATTATTTTAAATAAAAAAAATTGCTTTTTAGGACAAACTTTCAGCCCACCACTACTTAAAATATTTGGCTGTCAGTGTGAATTCAAGGGGGTCTACGGGAAGAAAAAGGGACTTCAGAAGAATAACAAATGTTGACTGCTACATTACAGCTAATGCAACATTAGCCAACTTCTACCATGCTGTTCACGAAATTATCAGTTTATAGTCGCTTCCTTGTTAAATTTATTTTGTTGTTGTAAATGAAGGTTACGAGTAAGCATACGCTTGTTAGAACTGCAAACCATGGGCGTAGATTTGGCATGGACGGAGGTGACGTGTCCCTGTTAAAATATGCAACTTTTTCATATTTTTAAATCTTTTCCTTGAGCCAGTATGTGCTAATATGACCCTTTACAGAGTTAATGAAAAGTCACTTAGCCCCAACTGGTGATTACAGCCGGAATACCACGATTGCAAGATCTCCGTCGCCGTCACGGTACCCAGGAAGTCACGTGTCTCACGAGGGTTAGGCTAACCCAATGTGGCTAGCTGTTATGCTAGCGCTGGAGTGTTTTTAGCTCATGATTCCTGATTTTTTTCAATCTCTCCCTGCTTGAACACAGCTGATTTCTTTGAAGGAGTAAATAACCGCTCCTGTAGAAAACTATGAAGGCTGAGGAGACATTTCAACAGGTAGATTTAGCAGTTTCTAAGCAAGAACTATGGGCTATTTTATTTAATGCAGTGATTTAAAACGGACACCAGAGGGAGCCCAAAACAAGCAAAACTCCATATTATCACTTTAATAACTCAATCCAAGGGTGCAGAAATAACGCTGCATCCCTCTAGCTATTGCTGCAAACACTTATTTGTTTTAACATGCCCAACTATAGTCATTATCCAACTGATTCACCACACTGAGATAAACTTAGTTTTACAATCTTTAACATTTAGTGCCCCAAGTAAAAGCTACACTTAAAAAAAAATTATATTTCAAAGAACCTCACAACATTTGACGGTCATTGAAAAAACACAGACTGCACTCCACTTGTTAAAACTCAACAGACGTAATGCTGGGTGCGTTTTGTTTTCATCCTGGAGACTATAATCAGGCCATTACATTTTTTTATGCAACATTTTGTACTTTTAAATACACCTTTACAATTCATCCCTACCGTATGATTAAGAGCTACACAAGACTCTCTTGGCTGAGGAACCTTTTTGCACATACAATAAATAGCAAAAGATTTAAAACAACGTAAGTCCTGTTAATGTTAGTAGAGACGAAGATTTAAAACCCCCATCAAAAGCTCATCATCAAAGGTTACATCCTAACGTCTGCCGAGGCCTTGGGAAGCTATCTCTACCATGAACTGCCACTGAACTCCTCAGTTAGTTAGAATATGTTTCCTTTCTTTCCTCTGAGCAGCGAGCTGAGCACTCTTCAGATGAAGGTATCCCTTAGAGATATTTAAACGCCCCGTGTGTTCGTGCTGCCTCCAGGAGCGTGGATGGGATGGTTATTAATGCATTATTTACACAGGCTTCCTGCTGTCTTCTATTGTGAACTGGGCTGATTAAAAGGGATATTGCTAAGGAGGCACTTTTTCCACACACGATGGTAAAAGAAGCAGTTACTTTTTAAATGAAGGACTTTTCCTTCTATTTTTTTAAGTCTTGGAAGTTTGTGGGCTCAAGACGCCATCAGGACAAGGTCGTTTGTGTTTTGTGTGTATTTGTGTTCATTTTTTGGACATGTAGCTGAAAAACAAGCATTTCTGTCAAAATGGCCAGCAAAAGTTTTCCCTCCAAAAATTTAAACCATTTCGTGGAGCAAAATAGTTTTTGCTGCATCTTGCCTTATTTATTTACATGCTGTACTTGCATTTTTATGTATTTTAGTTGAGTTTTGACCAATAGATTTTTTTGCAATATAGAGCAAAAAAAAAAAGGACAGTTTCTTAAAATAAAGTTTTGAAAATAAAAACTGGAAGTTTGCGCATCCATAAAGGTGCAGGTTAATTAAGAGTAAACATTTTCTGAAATTCCGAGTGCAAAAAAATTTCACAAGCTTGTGAATCAATGGCAACTAGATGGAAAAACTAAATTGCAAACAAGTGTGCAGATTTTTAGTAGAAATGGTATTGAATTGGTATGTTTTTTGTATATGTCTAATTGAGAATACATTTGCGTGAAATGACAACGTTGTACAAATTTTCTTGCCACAATTTTGTCACAAAATAACTCCAGTCATTCACAACGTAGAGTCATAGGTAGGAAATCCCTTTTCAAGGATTAGATCACAAATGGTTTAAGGACTTTAGATAAAGAGTAACATGTTGTAATTCAGGTTAAATCATCAAATTGAATGTTAAATGTCTACTTAAACTATAAATTTGTTTATTTTAAAGTCAGTATCTCATTGAACTGAGAGACTATTGGCGACTAGTTGGGTAGAAAATGGTTTGAATTTTTTTGTTCAAAGTCACTCAGCCCCATTTGCTGCTTGTATCCAGAATACCACACTTTCAACTTCAGAGTCTCCGGTCCGGTGCCCTGAAGTCTCACAAAGTTCCGTATCTCACGAGAAGAAGTAACGCTTGACAGCAATCCATGTTTACAAAATGATGTAGATTTGCTCTTGACACTGGTGGGGACCAGAACGGGACTGGGTGGGGTGGGGGTAGAGCATGCGCTTAAACAGGAAGTGCCGATTAAAGCAATCCATCCTGTAACTCTAGACCAGATCCAAACTGGCTCAAAGTTACCGTCACCGGGAAAATGCCCGATGGCAAGTCCAGCACATCCAGACCCAGAGCAGGTGCCACCGGCATAAGCGGCTCGGCGCGGGCTGCAAGGGACTCGCGCTGGTTGATCCAGACACATACACTTCCTTACCGTGGACACATGTCTGTCTGCACAGAGCAGCACAGCACCTGGTCCGCTGGGCTGCGCATATTATTGGTGGGGATTCAGCACTATTTCTGCACCCTTGGATTGAGGTATTGGTGGGGACAATTCAGTGCTCGCTGGGTATTGGTGGGTACATGTCACCTCCGTGCATGCCAAATCTACACTCATGTGTTCACACCTCAGAACCTGCTTAGGCCAGACGAGCTGAAGACACATACATCATATTTATGGCTAAGAGGTCTAGTATCGTGTTCATCATGGCGGAGCCTCCAAAGAAACAAAGAAAACCTTGATTTGGTAATTGAAAATACGGGTGCACAGCGAGGGGAAGGGGAACAATTTGTTTTTACTACAGTGATTTAAAATAAACACTAGGGGGTGCTAAAAATAAGCTAAAACTGTCTAGTGTGCCGTTAATCCATTTTATGTTCCTCGTCTCAAAGTTGCTTCACACCCATCTCCTTTGCTGACTCCCAAAAACCAAATAAAAAAGGTTTCGAGACAAGTTCCAGAATCCTATGAGAAAATTTGTCTCTCAAACTTTCCAAAATGTTTCAAAATTCCACCAATGCAAAGCCACTTAACTTTACATGAAGAAACTGAAATCCTTAGCAAACATTTAGAGACATGCTGTATACTGGCTCTTAGGGGGTGGTGACATTTTCTATCCACTGCTTTATAGCTGAATTGTAAGACTGTTAGTTTTTGTGCGAGACTCATGACCATCACTGGTTTGTGAAAACTCTACTTTCTCATTAGCAAAGTAAGAGGCCTGACGCATTTTGTAACCTAGACCCTTCATCTTTAATTATCTTAACATTTCTAATAGGCCTTCAGTGCTTCTCAGACATCCTCTAATTAGAGCATTGTCTTCCAGTACGAAGCCAGCGGATGAAACAGGGCCTCTGTAACAATCCTCCAGCTAAATAAAGTCCTCTGCATATTGGGCGGTCATGGAGGACCGTGTTTTAGTGGTATTTTAATTGAAATACATGATTCCGACAGCTTGTTTCTGCACTTAGTCGCAATGAACCATATCTGATTCGTCATTAAGTAATTATGAATGCTAATGCAAATAGAGCACCTTTCAAACAAGAGCTCTCCCTCTCTGTATCTCTCCACACAAGAAAATTAATCACTTGTTCCTCGACGGAGAGAAGGACGACAGAGTGATGCAACCAGCTGTGGGACGGTCACTCCACTCTCTTCCTTTGGAGATACAAACGAGAGGAGAGACATTAATACTGTCTCAGGGATTCCACTGGAGAAAGTGATAGGACTCAAAGGGAATCTGAGAGCACTACTTGGGTTTTTTTTTTCTCTCCCTTCTGTTGCTTTAATAAAGCAAGGAAAAGAATGAGAGAGGAGTGGGGGAGAAAACTGGTGTCGCTTAGAAGTCTCCCATAAAGCACAAGCGAGAGAATGTGCAGCAATTACAGACAGATTGGGGATTTAGATATTAGTGCCCGGTGGTCCATTAGCTGGTAATTTGCCTGTCCTTTTCCCTCCACTCTCAGTGCAAGAGTGTTCCTGCTAAGATCTCTACCTCTCTAATCCTGTAAATAATAACTGAGTGGAGGAGAGATAGAGGAGGGAGAAGAGTCCTGATTACTCGATGGATGGATGGACGGACGGACAAATTGTTAAGTGAATGAATGGAGGTGTTGGTGGATGAATGGATGAAAGGTTTTTAGATGGATGGAGGAACAGACAAGACAGTAAAAAGAATGGATGGATGGACGTGTTGGTGGATGAATACATGAGTTGGTGAAGGTATGAATGGATGGACAGATAAATAGATGGATAGATGAATGATTGGATGGATTGGTGGGTAGATGTTAGAGGTATGGATGGGTGGATTGATAGGTGGGTGGATGAATTGATGAATATATGGATGGATGGATGTTCCGTGTAGATGGATGGGTCCATATGGATAGATTAATAAATGGATGGATGGATGTTCCGTGTAGAAGGATGGGTGGATATTCCATATGGATAGATTAATACATGGGTGGGTGGACATTCCATATGTATGTCTGTATGTCTGGATGGACGGTCATGATTAGACATTTGAATTTCTTGAGCAAGTTTGTTGAGAACGATTTTCATATTTTCTTGAGAAAATCTAAAATATTACCAATAAAGAATTCCGTCAAATCCAGGAGGACATCCATGATATTCTACGACTAGTTTTCCTTCAGAGTCACTATTGAATATTCCTTATAGCGTGGGTTGGTGCTGACAAGATTTTTCTTAACAAAAGAAAGAATAAAGAAGGAAAAACTAATTTAGGAGAACTCAAATCTTTACTTCGTCACTTGAGTTTTTGTTGAAATGTTTCGATCTCAGTGGTTTGCTTTCTGAGCTCTAACTTCACATCATTGAACCCGATTGACCAATTATTGATGTTTATGCTAAAAGCAGAGAATACAGTCATCTTGGATATGAAGCTAAATATCTAGAAAGAAGAATAAAGACAAACCTCGCTGTAAATCACCCACTTTAAAGCTGTTATTGGATTGTTCATAAAAATGGTTATAAGCTGCTGGTAATGTGCTGGAAGGGGACAGTCGTGGTCCTGATGGTTTAGCCCTGAGATATTCAAGCTCGAGGTGACATTAATCATGTTTCTTCACCCCCCTCGTATCATCGATCGTCTGGATAATGGTTGCGCTTATCACCTCGCTGGTTTCTAAAGGGGCAAAAGCCAAAAGCCGTTCAGGGACATCCTCACTGTCTTTCATTTCTGCATTTAAAATTTCCATCATTTCCGTAGTGTCCATATAACCTACCACACACTTGATAAAAAGCTTTTTTGTTCCGTCGCTGTTTACATAATGAATCTGCAACATTGAATGCTTGCAATATCAGCAGTGGCGTAAAGAGTACCCATCCATCTTTTCCTCGTCTACACCCCTTTCTCCATTTCTAATCTCCGTCCTCTCATCTCTCCCTGCAACAGAGGGAAGGTTAGCCAAAATCTCCGCTGATCAATTAGGAAGGGGAACCTGCCTTTCTCAGACAGGAAGAGGAGGAAGTTGGACAAAAGAGTAGTAGAGGTGATGTAAAAGAAATGAGAAGACGATGGATGTAGGAGTGGGAGGAGTGGATAAAGACGAGGATGGTGTGACATTTGCATATCAGCTCAGCACCCCACAGCGGTGTACGGACAAGCCAATCTCACTAATAAGTCAGCCGCTTGTTGGCTACTTTCCTGCTCTCCCCTCGGCTCTCTACCCTAATAGGCTGTCTCCACGGGACGAGAGGCATCCACGCTATTAGTATCTGTCAATCTGGCTGACGAAGCCGAACTCTGGGGACCTTCAGGATCAATGTCCCTTTGGGGAGACTTGGCGTCGCCCCTAAAGACTTAAGAGAGATGGCCTCTAGAAGCCGCAAAGCCCTGATCTTAAAGTTTCTGTCAAGTGATAGAGAAGGGAAGTGGGGAACATAAGCAAAAAAACATGAAAATGAGCAAGAACCAACTTAATGAACCGACCTAAAACGCTGACTTTGTCAAATTGCAAGGAAAAAGTTAATGGAAAGTATTCACATTTATTGGAGTCCAAATATTGTTTATCTCTGTAAAGTTTTGGAATTTCGATACACTTAAAAAAGTATACATAAAATATCTGTCCACGCACAATTTGATAAATCATCTATTGAACAAGCATTCTCCTTTGGAGGACAGTACAACTTGATTCTGCAGTTGTATTTCTTGTGGATAAAGGTACATTTAAAGCTTTTGGGAAATACATTTTCTTCAAAGGCGTCTGACACCAAACTAAGAGCATAAACATTTGTCTTGGTATGACATTTTTCTGACAGAACTCATCATCTACTAAGGTTTTGCTTTCCAATCCTGGTCCTAAAGACCCTCTGAATATTTTATCCATTTCCCTGTTTCAAAACACCTGGTTAAAGTTAGGTATTATTATTAGGCTTCAACAAAAATGTATTATTTAAATAATGCAGAGGTCACTAATCTGGACCCAGAGCACTCAAAGGACCAGGAGAAACAATGCACTAGGAGTATATTTCAATTAATCAGTGAAGTTCATCAATTGATGAGGACTTGTTGGTTGACCAGAAAATCTTTTTCACTTTTCCAGGTGTAGAAGTCCAAGTATCTTGGATCTTGTTCATGGATGAAGGCAGAATGGAGTGGGTGGTTGATAGGTGGATTGGGGCAGTGGCTGTCAATTCACCAATCAATCTACATTTAATCTCAAGATCTTGATTATAAATAACTAACATGAGCTTTCACAGAGGGGCAGGGGTTGGTTATTCAGCAGGAGCTCTGAGTAAAGTTGATGCTCCTCCTTATCAAAAGGAGCTAGTTGAGGTGGTTTGAGCATCTGGTGCCTTCTCGACGCCTTCCATGAGAGGTGTTTCACACATGTCCCACTAAGTGGAGACCACGAAGCAGACCCAGACCTCGGACAGCTTGGGAACACAGTGGCATCCCTATGAGCTGGAGGAAGTAGCAGCAGAGAGGATTGTCTAGGGATCTCTGTTTAAGCTGTTTCCCCCACGATTTGGATCCAGATAAGCAGTAAAAAACAGATATGATCATTGTCATCTTCATTATTTGTGAAGGATGAAAAAAATAAAAGAAATTCCTTAAAGAAACCTGAAATCGAAACTAAATACTCATGCCAGATCACTGGGTGGCAACCCCTTCAACATTACCAACATAAAACTGTGAAGGAAGCACAACGATGACATGACTTGAGTTTCTCTCAAAACAGTTGTAGCTCGTTTCCCTTTGAAATCACTTCCCATTTCTTATCAGTAATCCACATTTACAGCTCAAAACTGAAAAGTATTGGCAAATGATAATGATAAAATTAGCAAGAGTTTCAAAAAAGTCTCCATTGGTTTATTTAATTCTCCATTTTGGGAGCAATACATTCTCAATTATTCTCTCCAAAATATAATTTTGCCGCAATTTTTTTTTTGTTTATTAAGTTTTTCTCTATATTTGATCAATTTTAGCATTGTAATCATACATTATGCACCTTTCACAATATACTACAAAGTACAAGTACCACTTTAAAATGTGTAATTCTGAACATTTTTTTAAAGAAATGTGACAAAAAGCCACAAACGTATTGTTCTAAACTAAAAAAAATCCTGTTAACAGAAAGCAGTGAGAGCCAATTTTATTTTATATACTGAATGTTTAAGGTTAGACGAGGCTCCACTGTTCTATTTATATGAATTAGTTGGACATGAGTCTCAGAAATACGGTACATCTTTTTACTCTGTCATCTGCAGATTCTCCATTCAGACTTTTTCGTTTCTACACTCTAATGGCTGCACAGATTGGGTCAAACAGAGTATCTCCTCCTCGGGCAAAGTGTAGACGACACCAGGCAGTTTTCATATATGAATGGAGTGGCATTAAGTTAGGGATAATCATGTTCTGCCACTAATTTAAGGTAATGACAGCATGTGAGTGCACACTGTCTCCATCGCCGACTCCCCCCTTCACGGCCCTCCCTTGTGCAACGGTAATGAGGCGTAGGCTTATTGACTGAGGGTGGAGATATGATTATCTCTCCTCCTCACCCCCCCCTCCCCTCTACATTCTCTTACTCTCTCCCCTCTCTGGCTGTTCATCAGGAGCAGATAAGGCATGTTTGTTGCTTCTACTGTAATTTGATTTGCTCTGATTGTGAGGAAGCAGAGACCTATGTGTGCTCCAAGGTTGCTCTGAGTTCTCAAATTGTAGACATTAAGTGCGTCTTTTATGAGGTTGAAGATTTAAATCTCAAATCAAAAGTGATACATTTGCAAATGTGGTATTTTTCAGCTGGTCAATCATTGTCAGTCTTTTTAATGTGCGGTTCAAGTAGCTTGATGGCGTTATTTTGGCAATCAGGTGGTGAAACTGTTAGCTTTTGATGACTTCTTGAGAGATTTTTTGTAAGTTTTTTCTCAAAAACTAGGAGAAATGTCATTTCTCCACTCATGTCTAGACCTCCCATGGTGAATTATCTTTAGTGGATGGGTCAGAGTGAAGGGGATTCAAATACCTTGATGATCGACTGTAAGTGAAAATAAAAAGTAACACGAAGGAATTACAGGCACTATTTTAGACTCTGGACTACTTTATGACAAAGAACAGCTGTAAGCCTCCACTGAAAGGTGCAAGGACATGACGCAGCGGCCCCAAAGATGCCTACTTCCGTAAACAAGTATCCACACGTTGTTTGCAAACCTCAAAGATGGGGAAAATAACACAAAGGCGCGAGCTGCACAGAGATTATCTTCAAAAAACTTTACCAGGTTTAGCCTAGTAGCCAGAATTTGTGTTCACGGACGTCTGTGGGGCAGCTGCAGTCGATATGATTATTGAGGTCACGAAGCAGAATTAGTATCACTACTGAGTGAGTTTTAAGGACTTTTTCCTCACAATGCTAGTTGTTACCATTCACTTACAGTGTTTTACGCTAAGCTAATGCTAAAGGAGTACTGCCGGATCAGGATAATGACTGGGCTGGTTACAAATTGTTTGTTGCCACTTATATAACTATGAGGAATATGGCAATAGACAAAAAAAAAATAAACATCATTTTTGGGTGGAGCATCCCTTAAAAAAAGTTTTATTTGTAGAACATTTTTTTCTGTTTTTGAAAGTTTAAGAAACATTTTAATGATTTTTTTTTTTTTATCAAGGCACCATTCTAACAAATTCTGTTTTTAAAAAAAACTACAAATACTGCTCTAAATTATACTTTAATATTTTATTGAACTTTCACAAATAGAATATGTTTATATGAATTGACAAAGTGTGTTTCATAGATTCTGCTCTTAATTTAATCCATTATTCAGTGACTGTTTCTTCCAGATGCCTGTTGCTATTTTGGCTTTCTTCGACATACCTGACGCTTACATTCTGATACCTGGTGCTTTGTTTTTTTTCTTGATGCCAGAAACTTTTCTTTCTGATACAAGACACTTTTTCATCTCAGTAATTTTTACCTGATACATGATTGGTGTTGACTGATAGCCTTTTCCCGGATGCCTGATCCGACTTTCATCCTGGTATTACATACTTTTTTTGCCTATTAGCTTTTTATTCTGACACCAGATACTTTCACGTCTTTGGTTTCTTTTCAGATACCTGACACTTTTTCATCTTGGGGATTTTTCCGATACATTTTTGCTTGATCAAGTTTTTCTGATACCTAGTGCTTTTTAAAATCTGAAGTCCGACATCTGATTTTATTTAGTCTGAAGATGCTTTCCTGAGACATAAGGTTGCCCTAAGTTGAATTTCTCCAGACGCTTTGGATTAAAGCATCTGCCAAATTCATAAACATAACCTGTTAAAGTTCAGAAAACTTTTCAGCTATGTATTGTTAAACTTTTTTTAAATTTAATTTCTGCACCTGGTGGGTGACAACCACTCAGTAAACACACAGCGCACTACACTCCCCTAATGTGTGCTTCATATCTTTATCAATCTGACCCAATAACCCCCAGACTGAGAGGAACTACAGCACTTTAAAACTATCAAAATGCCCTCTACAAGTGCATTTGTTGCCTGGAGGCACTTCCACTCAAGCTAACGAGTTTGCTGGCAGCGGCGTTGTTTGTCTAATGACATCATTGACACTGATGCTACATATCGTGTCACGGGCCTCTGGCAGTCGCTTAGCAGCTGATGTCCTCACTTTGCCACAGAGGGGCACGCACGTCGCCCGGCCCGCCGCTTTTGGCAGGCCACGGAGCATCCCGCTGCTACCGAGGCTCAGTTTGCAGGACACATCAATTTGTTCCCCGCTATTGTGAGAGACGATCCGACTCTGGCGTGGATCCAGAGCTCGCCGCCTCGACCTCATCTGCATATCTTTGTTATCCGGTGCTGGTTCTGAGGGAGAGGAAGGTAAGGGAGGGAAGACAGACAGAGATGACGAGTTGTGCCTCGCCATCTGGGCTCGGTTTCTTCAACGGCCACAAATTAAAACTCAACCTGTACGAAGAGGGAGGGAGGGGAGTGGGGGGTAAAATTGTCAAAAGGCAACAATACTTCTAATCTCTTTCTCCCTCTGCGCATTTTCAAAAGAGGGGAGAAGAAGAAAGACGCTTTAATAATTAGAGGGGTAGAAAGCTCAAACAGATGAAACAATGTCCCTCTCCTTTTTTTCCCTGCCTATCGTCTGTAATGACTCGAGCGCTGATGGAGAGGGCTCTTTGAGGATGACATTCAAATGCTGACATTTGAATTATGTCTGTTTATCAGAGGGAAAATGGCCCGCCTGCTTTTGTTGTGCCTCCTTCTCGCCGGTTGCAGGTACTCAAGCCGGCTGGTTCATTTTAATCACACATTGCGACGCACACATCAATGCATAATGGCTCATAGGAATCCTGAAGGGGCCAATTTTAGTTGTGGAAAAAGTACAAGAGAGTGTAGAGACAGCATACACTAAAAACTTTAATGGGTTTTATTTCAAGCATTTACAGCAGAAGAGCCATTAAACTGTAACAACTAACATAAAATCACTCATCGTCACTAATCCCAGACTGGATTGCCAGTTTATCCGCACAGGCTTCCCCCCCCCCCCCCCCCCCCCCCCCCCCCCCCCCCCCC
>SSNR01000014.1:1251036-1277812 GCA_006937965.1 Callopanchax toddi
CCCCCCCCCCCCCCCCCCTCTCACTAGCACGGACATCGTTTTGCTGCTAAAATTCCATCACAATCCGTGTTAACCTTCAAGAAGCGTCATACAGTTATGGGAGATAAAATTTGCATGGGGAAGATTTATTGTCTATCACTAAATGGGCTGCAATGCAAAACAAAGGCCACTCGGCAGCGGTGAGGTCCCGCCTCGGCTGCTTGTCAAAGTTGGGATCTAAAAATCGGGTCGATCCATCACGCTGGCACATGAGAAATTATGGAAAACACCTCGAGGATATGCATTCAGGGGATGCTGGTGTAAATAGCTGCTTAATAAAGGCATCCACAAGTCAGGGGTGAACGCAGGTCTCTCTAAAGAGAAGCTTGTGCACTTGTACGATTTTACGATGATTAAGATTTAATAAAGGGAACCTCACTCACGACATGGCTTATAAATCCGGTGAAAAGTACAAGTAAGCACATTTCTTACTTTGTGCATAAACAGTGTTAGTCGTTAAACTAGTTTTGCATCATTAAACAAGAGTCTTTGGCTGAATGAGTCTCTATTGTTCTGTTTTTTTCTTTGATCAAACAGGTAATATTTTTGCCAGGGTATGTTTGTGTCTGTTAGCAAAATATCTCATAAACCAATGGATGGATTTTAAGTAAAGTCTAACAAAGTATTCACTGGATGAACCTCTACTACATCAAAAACCCATTAACTATTGGGATCAGTCCAAATGAAGATGGCCAACACGGCTAATCAACCATAGCAAACACAAAAAAGGAGATAACCAATTTTTTGGACATAGAGCTAAAACCTGGCGTCACTATAGCTAAAAGTCATCATCAACACTTACTTTAAGGAGTAACTGATGTGCCCGATCTTTGCTTAATAATGCCGGCATTTTGCCGAACTTTTACAACTGATTTACTTTCGAAGTTAATCCAACTCAAGATGGCTGCCACAGCTAATCATCAATAGCAAACACAAAAATTACAATAATTCTAGAAATTTACAGATACTGAGCTAAAAGTTGGTGGTAGTTGAGAGTCGATTCCAACACATTTTTGAGTCCTACCCAACGGCACAAGATTCAAGTTCTGATAATAGAATTGTACAGATTGGATTGAAATGCTCAGAGACTAATGACTGGATGTGCATCTACTTTTGCAGCCAATCTGATTTAAGAAGGCCATCAACTGACCTAAAACTCAGTTGATTTTGCAAATTTTAGCAAACTTTTGCCATTTACCACACATCCCTAACCGGTTACATGATATACGAGTTATTTTAAAAATTTGACCAACAGATGAGTGTCATTTCTCAACAGAAGATGATCCTAGTTTACAATTCAGGCATAAAAGATGGCTGCCGATGTCTTCCTTTCTTTTTTTTTATAAAATGCAAACATGCTATGCCCTTGTCGAGTGTTCTTTCACTTCTTTGTGCTGATAGGTCAACATTCACCATAAGTTCCTGTATGCAAATCCGGGGAATGATCGCCATATTGGTATGTGAGAATAATAAAGAGAAAGTGGAAAATGACATGATTGCTCAGGTATGTTCTGGCTGATAAAGAGAAATTGAATTTGTCTTAGTGTTTGCAGGAATTGCTGAAACTCATTAAGGTGGATGCTGATTGGCGTCACAGGGAAACATTTTTGCAGATCTTTTTATTACAGATTTGAAAGTAGAATTGCCTGATTACTCCTACCCGAAGTGGAGAAGGTCTTTCTTCTGTTTGCTGGCCGACTCTCGCACTACAGCTCCCAGCAGACCTGAGGACCCAGCATGCACTGAGTGCCGCCTCATGTTTAGTCCTTTCAGGACAGTAGGGGAGCTTAAATGACAAGCTAAGTATTTACAGTTCAGCTAACCAGCTACTTTCATTCGCTGAATTCTTTTTTAAGCAAAATTGGCTAAAATTGCCACTATTTTACCTATAAGGCCGGTCCAATTTTACCTAATTGAACTGATAATAGCCACAGAAAGAGAAAAATGATCAGAAACACACATGTATTTACTTACATGTACATTTGTTTTTTTAAAGCCACTTTTTACCCAAATGGACAAAAAATTAAATCAAAAACATTTAAAAGTGCAAATATTTAGGTCTATTTCCAATCTTGATTTTTTTTTTTTCATCAAAAATCAAAAATAATGGTCGTTTAAAACCAGTTATCGTCACACCTTGATTTTAATGGGCATATACAGTATGTGGTATAAAAAAATTCAAAGCATTCATATAGCACCTCTCTGGTCAGTTTGACCACTCAAAGTCACATTCATTCACAAACACACTGTACACTTTTAATTGTGGGGTACCTCAAGGCTCTATCATCGGTCCCAGTTTCTTCTCATTGTACAAGCTTCCATTATGCTTAACTATCCAAAAGCACTTGACTTTTAACTGTTTGCTGATGATCTTCAAAATCTTCATGACAATTTTAATAAGCATCCATGCGTCCATTCAAACTGTTGAGCTGCATCAGACACATGAAAACACGAATGGATTTACAATTAAGTTCTACATTTTATCAGGTCAGTTTGAAACAGATTATACAATATTTTATTTTATTAAAGCATTTTTGTGTTTTTGCATTGATTTAGAATTTTACACGCTCTACAACACTTTGGTTAAGTTGTTTTAAATGTGTTAAAGAAATAAACTTGATTGAAGTCATGTGACATTTTAGCAAATCCAGTGAAATCACGCCACTACGGATGATCCAAAACACGGATTCTGAAATGGTAAAACACCGTGACTCAGAGAAAACCATCCGTTTCCATGCTTATGAAAGTCGATCTTGTCTGGAATCGTCAGTCGCCGAGACCGACAGCAGCTTTGTCGTCCAACACATGAGGTGTAATGTGTCATTTCCAAACAAACAACCTATTCTCTTACAGGTTAGGGTCAAGCCCGACTAAGGTCAAGACCCCCGTACAACACCGGGGTTGTTGAAAACACACAACAGCGCCTTTGTTCTGGGCGTTCCTGCTTGAGTGAACACGCTTTGGGTTGAAACCGCTGTTTTCATTTAGTTGTTGCTCCTGGGGCAGTTTTTTTCCCCTCCCTCCCCACCTCTTCCCACTTCTCCAAAGATTTCATCGCCTTTACACTGGGAGATGATTTTGTGAATGAAGCCATGCATATCCTCACTGCCTTTATGATGGTAATGAAACGCAGTGGAGGAACAAAAGGAAGGAGAACGTGGGGATTCGTGAGGTTACGATTGTGGGAAATAGAGGAGGTACGTGTGAAGGTCTGTGTCTCTTTAAAGCCTCGTGTCTTCAAAATGGCAACGCAAAAACCAAAAAAAATGAAATCGCTTTATGGCATCTTTCTATGTCTGTGTGTAGCACAGGTCAAAGGTCATTACTGGGCTTACTCAGTCCTCCTTAACAGTGAATTACACTTTCATTCTCACCCCCAACCAATTAGCCTTAACTCTAGATTTTATACATTAAGCCCAAGGGGGCTTTCATAATAATTTTGTGTTATAGGGGACGTGGGATTTTTCACATATAAAACTGAGTGTCAAAAATGTTATGCTAGTCCCTCACAAATTGAAAAACAAAACTTTTGTATATGTAAAAAAATTGTTATTGGTAAAATTACCCTAAACTTTATTCTTTAGGTCTTTTTCACCAATATGTTTTGTGAAATCAAGCATTTCAAACAGACTGTTTGATTTCATTACTTACATCTGTAATTTTAGTATTTTTTAAATCACAATTTCTTGAAAATGTATTTCACGAAATATCAGTTTATGACTCAGAATTATATCACATTGATACCAGAGAGATGTGTAAATTCTTTATGTTTTTCCAAAGGCTGCCATAAATAGTCATGATAATCAAACGTAGACATCAACCATGACAATTAGTAAGTGACAAGAAGTTTAGTCGGCACAATTTTGGTGAATTTAGCTGTAATTTTCTGTCATTGATTCAGTTTAAACTACCGTTTAGAAAATAGCTTTTTTTGGACTCTGCATCAAACAAGCAGAGTTTAAAGTTTTTAGAGTTTAGTAAAATTTTTAACCATAACAGCTGATGAAACTTTTAGACCAGAATCTGGGACCTTTTTCAGTGAATTAACACCGTGCCTACTCCTGTAAGTCTGCAGGTTTTATTAGGCCTAAATCACAAGTTTAAGTACATTTAATTACTTTAATGTTATTAACTAAAAAAAAAACAAAAAAACAACTACAAATAAATCAAACATGTTCATATATAAGACAAATTAAAAGAAAAGATATTTACGGCAAAAGTTATTTTATCACTTCTAGTTTCATTCTCATGTAAGAGAAATAAATTGACATATCTGACATACAGTACATGCTTAATATTGACATTTTTTAAATAGATGTGGATAAATAAAAGCTTTTTACAATTATTGTTGTCTTTACTGTATTGGTACTTTATATAGATATTTTATACTTTTACTTGTAACAATTTATTTTGTAGTAACTGATTATTCAATACATTAGCCAACAAATGAATGAATACACAATGGCCCTTAAAGAAAAAACACATGAATTTAACATGCTTATCACATGTGAGCCCATGTAGGAAAACATGTGACTACATGAATGTTAAAAACGTTCCAATTTCACAGGGAAACGTGCAGAACTTCACATGCTATTTTAACATGTTTGTACATGTGAAATCAGTTTTAGCAAGATTCAGTTTTTTGTTTCAAATTCACAGGAAACATGTGGAAAACATGTTTTTTACATGTATTTCACATAATTTCACGTGACATGTGAAGTTTACGTGGTTTCTATATAAGGGGGATGTGATTTGACCACTTTTGTACAAGTGGTAGCAAAAAATGTAAGTCCTCCTTTGTCATGTTACTTGATCTTCACTAACGCTACTGTCAAATCTAAATTGTTTCAGTTAAAATAAATGTTTATAAAAAACACATTTTCCTGACTTTTTGCATAATAAAATGATCAATAACTCCTTTGGAAGTTGTATATATTTAGTAGAACAGTATTTATATTACATTATATGCTTGGGCCCTTTTCTGGGACATCTGGATTTCTTTTTCCGGAGGTTTTTCTCTGTAGCACCGAGTGTGGCTGAAAGGGCCACGGTAGTTTAATGGTTTTGTGATTGAGCGTGTTACATCTTGTAGACCACACCGACAGCCTAAACACAACAAATAAGGTCTAAACGTGCACACATGCTAGGTAGAAGTACTGTACATGAAGCCTGTGGCAGAAACACTGTAAAGAGTTTACTGATCATGTGTGCTGCGTTAGGGCTAAGGGCAGGTCTTGCTGATTCTTCACAGTGGGTTAACCACTCAAGGAACTGCGGCTATTATCGGCTTTAGCTTCATTTTATTAAATGGCTCGACCCTGTTGTGTGTTAATGGGCTAATTTGTACCGACACTGAGCGTAGGATACAATCAATGATATGGTTTTATAAAGAGCCTTAATCAGATAACAACTTTGTTTTAGCACGTAATTAGAAGCAGGAGTCGAGGCAGTAGTGAAGACCAGACAT
This sequence comes from Callopanchax toddi, assembly GCA_006937965.1. Lineage (NCBI taxonomy): Eukaryota > Metazoa > Chordata > Actinopteri > Cyprinodontiformes > Nothobranchiidae > Callopanchax > Callopanchax toddi. The sequence goes on from SSNR01000014.1 coordinate 1,256,543, forward strand.
TTCTCAGCCTTCTCCACGGTGCTCCGTGGGAACGGAGGTTGAAGGTCAATTTCAAAATTAGTTAGGCTTGACGGGCTGCCACTGACCTGCACAGGTGCTCCCACTTCCCCTGCTGCTCTGCACTTCCTCCCGTCGCTACCCCAACACCCCGAGGTCACAGACGCTCAGCCCCCGTCTTCCCAATCCCCATCATCCCCCATAACGCACCCCAGGACCAGTCTGGATCCATTAGCAGAACCGGGACAAACCCCAGGCCTGCTGAGAAGACCAAAGACCACCACATGGGTAATGCAAAGCTCATTCAGGCTCATCTTGTGGTACAGCTGCTCACTGAACTGTACATACTGGTATTTTTTAGCAGAAATCTGTAGGAATTTAATAGATTTGCTTTTAAACACAAACATACAAACAAATTTCCCTCCTGTCCTCTACCGTCTGCACTCTCAGTATGATGTTTTGGTGGTGGGAGGGGTTGATTTGTTATTGGCGCGTCCGACCAAGAGAAGAGAAGCTAGTTGGTTGTTTTTTGAGCCCCGCCGTGGTGTGGCCTCCTGCTGCTCGGCCTGCCATGTGTAATTAAACATTTGGCCTCCACAATTACACCGCAGTGTACACAAGCCAGTGTTGGGCATTGCAGAATATGCATTTCAAAGAGAAACCGATTCCCTCAAAACTGCTGAACTGACAGCAGAAAGGAGGGGTGATCCTTTTGGGTGGGGCGGGAGGGGAAAGGGGAAGGAAGGAAGGAGGGGGAGTAAGTGGAGGTCCACAGGGATGGACTGATTGGATGATAAATTAATCTTGAAGTAGAAGCTGAAAGTGAACCAGGCGTTCATTGTTCAAAGTTTGTTTGTCTGGGGAAACACGCCAACGATGGTCCAGTTCGTCTTTGTTCTCTTCAGGTTATAAGAACTACTAATTGTCTTGAAGAATTTTGTACTTTTGGATTTAAAAGCACCCATATTTCACGAGAATTCGTGCAAACACTTGTGAGACATTTAATCACAAATGTAAACCTCATATTTGCAAATCCTGGGCTTCTGAACCCTGCTCTATCGATGACTGTAAACAGCTTTTTTCAAAGCCCTATTGAGTAGTTTTTTGGATAAAGTCCAAGAAAACAGTTATTGAAAATGAATGCCAGGCAATCACTAATGAAGACAATGAAAATCAAGCTCCAGTACCTTGATTGAAGGACTAAGTAATCCACCGTCATCCCTCTTCATCCATGTAAATGTCTCGTATTTGTACAGTGCTTTTCTAAGTCGTGGACTACAAAGCGCTTTACACCAGTCAGTCATTCACAAGGTGATGCCAGTGAGCTACGTTGTAGCCACAGAAGTGAAGCGACCAGACACAGGCACCACCAGACCCTCTGACCCCCACCAACAGGGTGGCTGAAGGGTCTTGCCCAAAGACACAACAAAAAAATAACCCAGCTAGATTGAGGTTCAAACTGACAACCTTTCAGTTGCAAGATCAATTCCTTAAACTACTGAGCTACTGCCGCCCAAACTATCTTCAGCATCTTCCTCAAGGTCAGGTCAAGGAGGCATCAAGTTGAGTAAAGACTCTCCCGTTACACTCTCCAACTCATATTAGGGAATCCTAAGGCCTTCCCAGGTTAGAGTGGATGAATACAGTGCACTAAAAAAAAATACCCTGGAATTTGTCAGTAATTTCATGACAATTTTATGATTTTTGTCTTGATTTATAATAAAGATGTCCTAAAGATTTCCTGAAAAATTCAGCATCAAATCTTTATGCATTTTTGCATAGGATCAGTTTTATAACCGAGTCTGAAAAGGTGCTTTTTTATTTTATTTTGTCCTACCTGATTTGACATACATAAGTGTTTGATTGACCCCATCGTCCCTGCAGACAGCTCTTTGAATCTCTGTGAGAGTCCTTTCCTATCAGAATTTTGTCATAATTCGTGAATTTTTTCTGTTTCGGCCCTTACGAATTTTCCTTCTTGCTGAATCCCACACATAATAGTCCACTGATTCGCAGTCTGCACATAGTGGTGGCCACACATCCTTTTTTCTGAATGTAAGAATCACATTTTGTGTTGTTGTGTTCTGCAGCTTGTATGAAATGTTGCACCGTCTTGATGGTTTACGAAGTGACTCAATCGACCACTTGCCTGAATGAAACCCCACGTAAATTTGATCCCACGCAAAGATGGGTAGAGATATGAAGCTAAAAATGTCTGCTAATATTTAGAACATTTGTCTACTGAAGCAAGAAAATGATCATAAACTTGTATGAAAGGGTTTTTGAAGTTTTCCACCAATTGATACATCCGTCTGGCTTTTAGTTGGCTTTGGTGTTACGTCAGTTGTGTGCTCATCTCAACAAAGCTCCAACATTTTGTTGTTGTTGAGGCAACATAATCCTTAACCAAAGGCAAACTACAAAAGCACTGTTAAAAAGACATTTTATGAATTTATGAAAAATATTGATTTGTTGGAATTAACATGATATTGGATCGTAAAATCCAGTTGTTTTTAATCATGACTTTAGCCACTCAACAAATGGTTATCTGAGATTTTTTCACATAAACCAAACTGATGGACAAACCAAAATTAGCAGCGTTATCACTCATATAAAACTCTAATGTTCATGAATGTGTACGCTCAAAAAGATCATTTTTCAATCTAACTATGCACGACCCTTTGGCATTGGAACATCTTAACATCAAAACCATCTTGAAGCTGCCACAGACCTGCTGTTCACCTCACTGACGGTAATGAAATTCACACGTGGTCGACGTCCGACAGGCGTATTCCTTCACAATTTATGCGAGCACATACATTAACATTTGACATTGGCTGTTCGTGGGTGAAAAGGTGCTAAATTGCAGCCTGCCGTTAAAGGAAACAAAAAACAAAACAACCAGTCTCGCAGCTGTTTTCGTGGCGGTGTGATGCTACAGGATGTCTACCACGAGCTAAAAGAGCAGCGACTGCACTGACTGAACTTATAGTCATAAAAGGAGGAAGCATGGAGAGAATGAACAACCAAAAAAAAAAACTCAACACAAGAATAAAAGAAAACCTCCCAGAAGCTGTTTCTGGCAGGATCCCTAAGCCTGTTCTACTAATATAAAGGAAGATGTGCTGTAAATACAGCAAAAGGTAGCTGGAAAACAAAACAGCAGCAGCAAGAAGATCAGATAGAAAATAGGCCTTTTTATTCGTTTGTTCTACAGTTTCTCTTCCTAAAGGCACACAAATCAGTACTTTCAGGTCAAATATGGAAACCAAAAAAAGGGAAAATGACTATGAAAACTGGTATTTAGTATTAAACATTAGTAAATGTGGAAAAAAACTGATATTGAAAAATTTTGGGGCATCACAGACAATACAATATTATTTGTTAAACGCTCAAAGAGCTGAAAATGATTTAGATTGAAGCAAATAAACTATACGTCTTATGCAAATACAATCATATATATTTAAGGAGGAATATACTGTATATATGGCCTCAGTTCTGTTGCAGGTCAAACACCAAATAGAAAGACCACAAATCATATATTTAAACTAGACACATGCAAAAATATTTGTGGTCAAATTTTTGAAACTCTATTCTGTATTAGTCTCTGTGCTGCTGTCCTCCAGCGTGGGTCAACTGGGTAATTTTGCCTCTTTCAAACATGTTTTTTTTTCATACTTTTTACATTTGATTGCACTATATCACATACATCTACATCCATATACCTCCACATAGTGCATTTGAAATTTGAAGTCCAACTGTATTGAATATCCTTGTTTTTTTTGGTATGACGTGGGGGCTCGTCTGGGATGACTGAAGTTCAGTTTCACCAAAAATTGTCCAATTTCAAGGTAAAAGGGGTTTTCAATCTGTGAAATTCTTCACTGACAAGAACTTTACTCAGTAGCAAGTAGAACATGCTTCTGTTTACTTCCAGATTAAGATGCAACTCTAATATTAAAAAATAATTTAGCGATACATCCTAGAAACGATCTAAAGCAAGAATATGATTAAAACAACAGGAAGTAACAGCAGAGTTCATGGCCTTCAAGAATGTCAATGATGGCGTCAGACACCTTTCAACTTTGTAACCCAGTGGCAGCAGCAGAGACACCAAAGCCCAATGTGAAATGACATACCAGCAGCTCAGGTAGCACGAGAGCACCAAGACAAATAGCTCAACAGAAACACCATATCATGACTCGAGGAGAGAACACCAGCATCCAGCTGTCACTCAGATTTGAAATACCTCAACATTCTGCATTTCTTAGAAAATCAACCTTCCCTTCCTGTTTGCAAGCGTGAATTTGTCACTTTTTGCTTATTGATAAGCCTCGACAAAAGCCTCAAGTCAGTGAATGGATGCAATAAGCTGAGGGGGAAAAAAAAAAGAGAACAGGAAGCTGGATTTTGAGGATGTGTGCGCTCAACTCTCTCACTCCTGCTTGTGTGTCAGGCTAAGCTCCCCATCGCTCAGAGAGAGGGGGAAAAAACAGCACACAAACACTCATCCTCCAGAGTCCCCCTTGAACAATGTGGATTTTAAAAGGAGAAACCTCTCTGCCAGCCCCTTGTCAGCGGTGAAAGCTACCAACATGTCGTGGAGACGTTGGCAGCACCACCTGCCTGTGAGGCCCCAGCATCCCCTCCTCAGCCTCTTGTGTGCCATAGAGGTGCCTGTGTCCATGTCCCTCCATTGTGGCGTGGACTGGAGGGGGTATTGTGAACCTTGTCAACGGCTCTGCCATCTCCGTGCCAGCTGGCCGGGTGTGAGTGGCAAAGGGGGCGAGGAGGGACGAAACAATGCAAAGATCTTTGCACAATGGGCAGCCGCGGAAAGGCGGCATTGTTCTACCATCAGCGGCCATGCCAGCCTCCCCGTGCCGACGGAGCACAAAAGGCAACAACTCGTTAGAAGCGGGCTACCTCGGGTGAAATTTCACCTAGACGATGCAGAGCAAGGTGTGGTGTGGTTTTCATTTTCTCCAACCGTTTTCTTCCCCTAAACTTCTACATGTGCACATCCCTGCAGCCAGTCCCTTCTTTAGAAATCAAAGAGAGAAGGAAGGGGTGGAGCAGCTTTAAGGGGGGGGGGGGGGGGGGGGGGGGGGGGAGTCTGGAATCCATCTGAGATTGAGAAATCCAACCATCGTGATTGGATCCAACTGAATGAGGCAGGCCTGGGTAACACGCTCCGACACGGCCTTTCTTTTCCTCCAACACCCCGACCATGTGGTCGCGGGGCCCTGCCAGGAAAGCATGTCACAGCCCATCACAGTTGCAAATGAATATTCATGCAGCGGAGGGCGCTTGTGTGCTAAGTATTTACGTGTGTGTGCCCGTTTTTAGTGTGACCGAAAAAAATGCGAGTAGATTTAGGTGTGAGCACAGGATTTGAGGTTTTTTTTTCTTCCTTCTTTTGCTGGATTCTGTAAATTCATGTAGGATGCAGCCGCGGGCCGACCAACACGGCCACTGCTTGTAACAGTGGCCCAGCTCCCAGTGGTTCGCCGGCCAAACGCAGCCTGAGTAGGAGTCGGCGTTGGCTGGAATGCGATGTCTCACACGCTTGTCTGAACACGCACACACCAACACGCATGCACACGCGCCGGCTGCCAGAACTCCACAGATGTCCTGGCTGTTGCTGCGTGAGAGTCAGCGCGGGCCGAGCTCTTTGATGGCGAGGTCTGGTGCGAGGTTTGGGGTGCGAGGATTGAAATGCAAGGCAGGTGCGGTGTCACATTAGGCTTCCAGGACATTCTGATGCCCAGATTGGCCCCTGACCTCCTCGAACAACAGCAGGCCTGCAGCGCCGAGTGCCGGAAAGGTGACGCATCTCAATGAGACGCCAAAAATATACGAAAAACTTTATTTTGACTACAACTTTTGGGCATGTTCTCTCCTTAAAAAAAAAAAAAAAAATCCTACCAAAGTTGTGATACCAAACGACAACTCTGATATCGCTGAACTAGTTGTTCCCACAGTGACTAGATTAGCATTGTGGGTATCAGAAAGAGTGCAAGCATGACTGTAAGAGGTGGCATTTCTAACAGGATAACTTTCTGGAATTGTTAATGTTCTTTCAGCAACTTTGATGACAATTGTACAATTTCATGCAAGCGAGGAAGCTGGAAACTTCTCAGTTCTTTATTCCTCTCATTTTCTTTTTAAAGTTGCTCATTTAGGACGCTTTTGTTAGACATCTCAGTGAAGTAAACTTCACAGTAAAGCCTCTCTTTTATTGTTCATTATTTTTTACCCGCCACATCACTAACTTTTAATAACGACGGCTATAGCCATGGACTTTTGAGCCAAGAGAAATTTAAAATCGAAGCTTGACGGTGCCAAGTATGTAGATGTGAAACTCTGCTAATCTTGACCTCTTCAGAACCTCTCCGTTAAGATATCCTGCTACACTCTGCAAAGTGATTTATAATTCAGATAGAAGAGTGGAGAGCAGCTGTAGATTGGTCTCAAGTTATAATATTTTATTCAAGTTTTTCTGCCTTTTTTTCACGTTTTATATTTTAAAAGGCATTTTTCACGTAAAAGGGGCCTATTATAGAGAGGATTAATAATATTTCAACAATTCAATAGATAAATTGATGCAAAACATTCAAAGCTTCACTAAGTTGCTTAGACATTTGAATCTTAAATATATTTTTTAGGTAAAACATAGTGTAAAACTTTTGTTTTTAATTTTTACTGTGTTTAATTCGACCTACTAATACGTGTTGACAGGGACTTTTATTTTCACCTGAAGTTTAGTTGGACACGTTAGCTAGCTTAATTTGACCCAGGTTAATATTGCTTTGTTGTGAAGCTTCACCTAAATATTCATTAGTTTATTTGTTTTTAGAGTTGAATATCTGGTTCCACAGCAGTCACATTTAAGAACTGTTGTGCTTTTTTGGCACAGTCTGATGTTGATTTGACGTATTTTCGCATTCTTTACAAAACAAAGTCAATATTGTGTTTTATTAACAGGGCTGCAGTAGCTCAGTGTTTAGGGCGTTGGTCTTGCAACTGGAGGGTTGCAGGATCGAATCCCCGCTCCGGGTGGGTTACTTTGTCATTGTGTCCTTGAACAAGACACTTTACCCTCATTGCCTGCTGGTGGTGGTGGTCAGAGGGCTGGTGGCGCCTCTGTTTCTGGTCGCTTCGCCTCTGTAGCTCCATCAGCATGTGAATAACTGACTGATGTAAAGCGCTTTGTAGTCCATTGACTTCAAAAAGCGCTATACAAATGTGAGACATTTACATTAACAAATTACAGTTATAAAGAAAACATTTAAGCGGTAAGAAACATGTATTTAATAACAAGCCTGCTAAACTCTTTCCAAAACGTGTGGAAAAACAGTATCGAAAGACATGTACAATGTATTTTGTCCGAGTGGCTTTGCCATAGTTTGAAGTCGCTGGCAGGTGCAGGCCCCCGAGCAGATCTGGGAGCCCGAACAGATCCAGTACCTACCCTGGGTCATGAGGGCTGCATCTCAAGTAGGGAATCTCAGTCTGTCCTCTCCTGGTCTCGTACTCCAGCTCTTCCACCGGGAACCCCAGGCGTTCCCAGATCAGCCCGGAGATGGACTTCCTCCAGCGTGTCCTGGGTAGATCTGGGAGGCTTCTGTCTGGCAGATAATGCCCTAAAAACTTCCTCAGGGAGGCGTCCGGGAAGCACCCGACAAGTTGCCCGAACCACCTCTCGATATGGAGGAGCAGCAGTTCTACTTAAGAGTCTGTCCCAGATGTCTGAGCTCCTCACCCCATCTCTAAAGCTGATCCCGGCCACCCTGCAGAGGAAACTAGCTGTTTTTAAGCTGGCAGTAATCCACTCGGCACTTAGCAGTGCTCAAATTAGCCATTAGCTTATCAGTCCTCAAAAACTACAATATTTTTTCCAAACAGAGGCTGATCAGGAAGTCATCTAATACAACTAAGATAATTTTACGTTTTTACACAATAACATGATCCATAATACGTACAATATTCATTTAATTGTTGCTAGCAAGTTAGTAACTATGTTGTTTGATACCTTAAGCTCGATGTACTTATACAAAACATGGAATTGCATATTTAATTTTTTGGCCAAAATGTTGATAAATTTGTGGTTAAAAATTCAGTTTGTTGCAATTTGTGACTTTTTTTTTAAAAGATCTGACATTAAATGGCACAAAGAACAGATTTCAAAAAAGCTCAAAGTATTCAATTGTTTTCACTTCATGCATCATCAGTGATGATATTTTAGCTAGTTCTAGCGGGATCTCGCCTTTAATTCTGATAAAATCATGCATTTAACAATTCACTCACACGTTGATTTACATTAGTTTTCACAACAGTGAGATGACAAAAACAACACTTTGAGATGCACCGACAACACACCAGTTGCAAAGCCGCTCTGCAAAGAGTGAGAAGGAAGAAGCCTGCAGTACAGGTGTCAATGTGATTAATTGCGCCGGGGAGGAGAATTAGCAGCCTCCTAATCAGGTCGACCAAACAAGGAAGGAAAATTAAGTTTTTAAAGTGTTAGTTTTTCCTACAACCACGGCCCGATGGAACAGCAGAGGGGAGTTTGTTAATAGCTCATAAGTCCATCCCCGAGGACCAAATTATCCTGAAGGAAGCGCGGTGTTTGCGTAGTGCCAGCTTACGTCTTACGTTGAAACAGACTACTGGCAAACTGACAGCTCCGCTGTGTGTGAAAATACATCTGACTGACTCAGATAGGCCTCGGCGAGGTGCAGAAATCCCTGGCAACATTAGAAAATGTTTTTACCCTAATAAAAGAAAAACAAACTCCACAGCCCGGCCACACATTTAGCAGGAAACGGACTTCACGTCCAATCAGGGGCGGCCATTAATTCTTAGAGTTTTTGTTGCCACTCGCTTAGGAAAACAAGTGGGATAAAATGACTTCTGACATCAGGGTGATGAATGATAGAAAAACACGCAGTTTGAGCTCCCCTCTTAAACTTTTCCCAGTGTTTCTTCGCTCGATGGCACAAATACATGTGTGAGAACATCTGGCCTCGCCTGAGGAGGAGGCGAGTGCTGGACCTGCAGACATCTGGGGTCCGTGGAAATGACCTCTAGTCTCTCTGCACCGGCTGAATATTTAGATTTTCACTTCCTCTGTTGAAGACTTTTGCTTCTCTAACACCTGCTGCAGCAGAAGACGCAAGATCTGCTGCCAACATGTGATTCTGTTCAGGCAAACTTCAAAGCCCAGAATGCACTGGGTCAAATGCAAAATTTTGTTGTTTCATCCTGAGCCTTAAAAATCACAAAACAAAGAACTTCACTAAATTAGTTCAAGACTTAGTTCAGGATTTCTTGATGCTGCGTTTTTCTTTTAAAGCAACTTAATCTGTTGGTTTGATTTACAGCTGTGTTTATTTCCAAATTTAGAAGTTGAAGCAAATGTTCTTACTGTTCATCCCTATTGTTGGTTTTGAGGTAAACCTTAAAATGTTGAGACTGTGTGTCCATTTTATGGTGATTTACAACAAATATGAGCCGAAAAGTTATTTTTAAACAAAACCTCAACATTTTCAGATTTTTAGTGATCATGTTGTTTTTTGAGCTGGAAACATTTTAATTAACTTTACTCAAACTAGTCAGGTTGACTGGGTATTTTGGTGATTAATAATGAAACATATCAGAGATGGAAAATGTCTAATGACTCTGATGACACTGATAATAAACCTTTGAGAAAGAAAAACATCTTTTTTTTAAAACACATTTTTTTCCACCAAGACTTGGGACACGTCTAGAAACCTCTAGAGATGTCAGCTGTGGCATATTTGAATTGATTAAATAGAAAATTAAATATTTTTACCTGGGAGTGCATCTTTGTATTGATGTTCTAAACAAGAATATCTATTATGTCTATCCACTGATTTCTGTTGCACTGGTATGTAAATAGACACGAGCAATCACTAGCACGACTAGAAGAAACAAAAGGTCATTTTTGAGACTTTTCTGGAAATTTTATTCTAAAAACAAAAACACAAAGTGTTCATGGAATCACACATAAACTTCTCTGACTCTATTCTTCACTGAATGAAAGTGGGACTTCTGCTGTAAATCAGGACTGCATCATGCTGATCCACCCACAGGTAAGAGTGCACTCTAGGTACGTGAAATTGATCAATTAACAGTTAATAAAAATATATGTTTTGTTTAATTCATAAAAATTCAGAGGAAAACCATTAAGTTTAAATTTTTTGGATCTAAACTGGTGAATTAGTATAAATGTGATCACGGGCTGCTTGATCAGTACCGCATCACCACTGGTCCGCAAAGGAGCGTTCATTCAAACAGAGGGATCTGCTGCGCGCACATGATATCTGGTCACCAGTTATGTGCACCTCTAAATATGAAATTAACTCAGCAGGAATATAATGAAATTCCTGCAGGAAGTTTCCCAGATTTCACTGGTTTGTGCTGCAAAAAACTAGAATTCAGTTTTAAACTGCATAATGTGAAACTGACTGTGATGTAAAGTTTATATGAAATACCGTTTGAAAATTTTTGAGCCTGAAGTGGGTATAAAAGCAGAAAAGCTTCTAGTCTGGACTCTAGCAGATACTGTGTTTTTTGTTTAGAAGATCTATTAACAGTTTGAACCAATGCTTACTATTTTGGCACATTACAGATGATACAGAAGCCAATGACATAGATTTCCTCTCAACATTGGTGGGGACCGGGACAAACACACGGGGGAGTTAGAGCACACACTGAAACAGGAAGTGCAGATTAAAACAAGCCGCTCAGATCGCGGGCTGCATGACCAGTATGTCCCAAAGTTACCATAGGTCCACCCGGAAAATGCCCGGTATGCCCAATGGCTAGTCCAGCCCGGTCCACATCCAGACCCAGGGCAGGTGCCGTTAGCGTGAGTGGCTCGTAGCAGACCTCTGTCTAGGGGAAGGGCGTGTGTCTGTGAGCACGAACCCATGGGCGTAGATTTGGCATGAATGGAGGTGACATGTCCCCACCGATATCAAGAAATCCCTTAATTGTATCCACGAATAACTCAATCCAAGGATGTAGAAATAGCGCTGCATCCTCACTAATACTACGTGCAGTCCAGCGGACCGAGGTGCTGTCCTGCTGTGTGCTGACCTGTGTCCAGGTGAAGGAGGCATGTCTGGATCGACCGGCGTGAGCCCCACGCCGAGCCACCCACGTCGACGGTACCAACCCTGGGGCTGGATGTGGACCAGGCTGGACCGGCCTTCATGCATTTTCCCAGTGGGCCTGTGGTAACTTTAAGTCTGTCCGGACCGTCCCGGAACTGAGCGGCTCCTTTCATTCTTTTCTTCCTGTTTCGTGCTCGACACCACGCTTCTTGGTCCTGATCCCCACCAATGTCAAGCGCAAATCTACGCCATTGTACAGACCATAGCCTACATCCTGGAGCAAGGGGCTCGCGCCGGTTGATCCAGACACGCTTCCTTACCCTGGACACAGGTCCGCTCGCACAGCAGTACAGCACCTTGGTCCACTGGGCTGCACGTAATATTGGTGGGTATGTAGCGCTATTTCTGCACCGTTGGATCGAGTTATTGGGGGGGGACAATTCAGTGATATGCTCTAAAGAATATTACCAATTTCATGATGAGATGGTGGCTCTAGTCCTTTTAATGGACCGTGGATTTCACTGGTTTGCAAAATGACTGCAACACACCCAATTTACTACTTGTTAAATGAAATGTGAGTCAGGAGGAGAAAAATGAATCGCAATAACTCATAATTTACAATGTAGGTCCCCTGACGGTACCCCAAATCTTGCCCAAATATTGTATCTGGCTCCCATCTTTATTTTTGGCCCAAATATTGTATTGAAGTTGCCCCATATTTCTGCCCAAGACTTTAGTTCCTTACACAAGCCAATGTCCCACTATACAGTATGTCATAATTTACAATGTAGATCCCCTGAAGGTACCCCAAATCTTGCCCAAATATTGTATCTGGTACCCCCAAATCTCTGTTTTGTTTTTTATTTTCAATGTTTTTTCTGTTTTGTTTTGTTTTTTTGTTTATATTGTAAAGCGCTTTGTGATGTATATCTGTGAAAGGCGCTATATAAATAAACTTTACTTACTTACTTACTAATATCTGTCATTTATAATGACTATATCCATCAACAAGGCTGGACACCCTTCATGTTATTGGAAATTATGGTAATGCATGAAATGTCATACTTGCAGTTAAGTAAATCAAAAACATAAATGTGGGTTTAAAAAGAGCAAGTGACGGGTTTTCTGTTGGCCTACATACCTTTGGTCTACAAAGGATACTCAAAGGGTCGAAGCTAATCGTTGGGAGTGCTGACCGGCTATGTCAGAAACCAAATGTACCTGAGATAATTCCAAGTTAAGAGCCACAGAGAGGTGAAGATGGAGGTTAATCTAAACCAGTCAGAAGTCTGAGGTTAGGTCTGACTCGTTGACAGCTGGACACAGCTGGCTTGTATTTGCTCATCCATATAACATTCCCAACAACCAGACTGAGAAGGCCACCCTGGGAATAGGGCTAACACCTCTCATTGAGAATAAGATCACTCCAACCATTAGACTGTGTCACGCCATTCAAAGATAAAAGCAAACAGGACATGAATGAAACATCTGAATCACTTTGCCGTCATTCCAGGCGACGTTTCTCTACGGCTCCACCCAGCTCTTTTTCTCTCCGTATTCATCCATAGAGGTCCCGTCCCTCTTCAGTCGACCCGCCAAACGAAACGTCCGTTAGAGAAGAAGATCTTTTTCATCAGGTTGAACCTCTTCCCAACCGTTCTGCCCACCCAAGCCAAAGCCTCTCGACTCTCAGGCCCTTCTGCAGGCATTATCCAGCGCTCTGAATTTTTTGCGCAGGTAAAGATTAGCAAAGAGTCCTCGGCAACAAAGCATTCAATCACATTCAAGAGGGACCCTGTATCAAATGCGCCCTCCACCTACTTTAGGAGTGCAGGTCTTTCTTCTCGCCTTCCTTTTTACTCTCCTTTCCTTACTCTCTTTGGCTTGGTCAGACTGAATTGCCTTTGAAACCGGCATCTCTGCCTCCCCCTTCCTTACACACACACACACCCATCTCCCCCCTTCATCTCTCGTCAATCGGAGAAAGACAGGAAATGAACGCTCTTTGTGGGATTAATTAATAGCGGGAGCTGGTCAGTGGTGTAATTGCTGATTGTGAAGATGGAAGGGTGAGGAAAAAGTTTGGGTTGTAGTTTTTTTCCTCCCTTTTTTTTCCCCGGAGTGTTGAGGGGGTGCTCCTGAGCGCTTTGAACTGAAGGGCTCTGCTGCAGTGGATTAAAGTGAGAAGAGAGAGATAGACGAGGGAGAAGGTGGGGGGCTTTGAAGTCTGCTGAGAGGTCTAGGAGAAGAAGGAGTGAAGTTGGGTGGTAGAAATTCTGTCTGGCAACATCAAACAGCGTTATCGCCCACTTTCACCTGTTGACACTCAAGGGTGAAGACACTAGATTCAGCACTGCAAGCTGCCAGGCTTCACATCCTCTTCTTCATCTCCCCATCCTCTTCTCCTCGTTCCTGGTGGAAGATATCGCCGAGACACCCCTCATGCAGATTCGTTTTGTTTTCACGGTTCACGAGAGTTTATTCGGCGGCTTGGATCGAAACTTATTTGGTCTAAACTGGAGCCGCTTTTTCACCTGAACTCGAAGGTCAGCCCGGTCACGCGGATGTGAGCGCACGAGCGCTCGGATTGTTCAAATCTGTGTGTTTTTATCCCACAACCCTCCCACGCAGAGGCACGTTTGAGCGAGGAGATTTCACTCGATGGTGGTTTGAATCTCACGAGGTGACAAAGTTCACCTTTTGAATTTTAACACTAATTCAAAAGAGTTTTAACTCATTAATAACTTCAGAGCTCCAACTGGGGGGAGCAGAATGAGATCTTGGCCGTCATTCAATCGGCGTTTACAGTCTTCTGGTGGGAAGTTCAAAACAAAATAAAAACAAACATGTAGCTACAAATACTATTAAAATAACCACACAAAGATGGAAATGTGTATTAATAGGGTGTATGCCACTTTTTTCTTAAACAAAAGCTGTTATTTAAATAATCTATTAATGATTAGAAAAGAAAAATATAATAAAAAGGTCAGAAATTTAGCTATATATGGGATAAATGTGTTTCAAACAAGAAATATGGGAAATTTTGTGAAACTCTTTTATGCATGAATCTTATTTACAGCGTTATGAGCCGATTACACATAGTAGTTTTTCTCTTGTGGTCTAAGAATTATGTAAGGCTTTATTAAATTTGGTTTTGGGAAGGGGTCTTTGTTGTTGTTTGTTTTTATGTTTTTCTCATAGTCTGTCAGCTGGTTGGTTTCATTTTCTGCTCTAAAGAATTACATCAAACCTGCTTTTAGTCTGTCAGTAACTTCCTCTGTCTACATATTTCCCATTTCCTTGTTCGCCACAAGATTCCAATTTTGATTGGCCTGTTTGTTCCTTTTGGATTTTGTTTTCCAGCGTATGTGGAAGATTTGTTCCTAAAAATGAGACTGCCTGCAACAACAATTGATAATATTCTGTTATTTGCATGCAATAAATCAACAAAATGGTTAAAATTATACTTTAAAATACTTTCATTAAAATCTTGCATTTTTGAGAACAGCACAGAGCCGGAGAGAATCCAACATTTCGGCAAAAAGCTGACAAAGCAGAATGCACGTACAGTTATTTTTATTATTATGCAAATGTATGATATTAAGCAAAGTTAGCACACTTTAGCTGCTTTTTACTGGAAATAGTTTGCAACTTTGAAACAATCTGAGCAAAGTAATGATGCATTTTCTCAAAGAACGAAACAAAAACCGTCATGAAAGCAGTCAAGATTAGAATTCTACCATCTGACTTTAATAGGTAATAAAAAAAACCTAAATACACATCTTAAAAATAAAAATTTATTGGACATATACACATGTAAAATTGGGGTTTTGTGCCCATTGTTGAAGAATTTAGACAGCTTCCTCAACATCTTTTGTACAGACAAATAAAGCTGACGTCCTTCAGAACTGATAAGGTGCATTCTGCATATGCACACCAAAACATTGAGCGCAAAAACACTATAGAGAGAGAGGAAGTCATAACTTGTGAGACAAAATACATAAAAAGGTGTGAGCAAACAATGTGCTTGGCTCCCAAAGATTTTTTTTTCATGTAAAGTTCATGTGGTTTTTCTGTAAGGGTTACCACCCTACGGAAGACAAGACCTCCGTGACCTTTACAACCAGTGTTGTTTTTGTCAATGACGACGATAACAAAAGGAACAAAATTATAACGAGACGCTGACTAGCTAAATGATGACTAAACATGACAAGATTTTTTAGTTTTCAGTGACGTGACGAAACAAGACGAAAACGTTGAATGTGGTGTCGTGTGGAACAGTGTCTGGGTGGACTCTTTTTGCTGTGACGCTTGTGCACCGCTGTTTAGCTCGAGTACTGCTTGCTTTGCTGTTATTTTAATAAAAAGCTGTTCTGTTCCAACCAGTGACTTTTAAGTTGCCCTTACAGAAAAACCACATAAACTTCACATGTAAAAATCACATTAGAGCCAAGCGCATCGTTTGCTCACACCTTCTTGTTATGTATGTTTTCACTCACAAGTTATGACTTCCTCTCTCGTATAACGTTTTTGCGCTCAGTGTTTGGTGTGCATATGCAGAATGCACCTTAGTAAGTTTAAATAAACGCCATAAACATGCAGGGATTTTTAGACACGTGTGTGCACCCTTGACCTAAACTAATTCGTTAAAAAAAAAATTTTTTTACACACCAAAACCAGACGATGACCAGGGGTGCATGCAATTTTTTCCACTGAGGTACTCAGGGGAGGATCTGGCGCCAACGGCGGGAGCTGGGGGGTGAAAGCACCAGTGACGCTTGAGGCCGAGAGTCACTATTGAACAACACTCTGAAACAGACCAGCTCTTTATTTAAAAACAATGTCGGCGAGCACATCAGCACCCCTGACTTTAACATTTGAGTTTTCGTCATATAACCTGGACTAAAACACATAAAGAGATTACTAAAACGGGACTAATACTAATAAACGTTTTCATCCAGACGACTAAGTCTAAAACTAAGGTCACTGCCAAAAACAACACTGCTTACAACCGTAAATGTCACCTTCAGCTAAATGTAACACTTCGGTGAATCCAAGTGATTTCTCTGGTAATGATAGGTTGATGTAAAGGTCTGTAAAGTATTGCCACATGAACAGTGGTGAAATTTTGGATATTAGAGCTGTTTAAAGACAGCAACAACACACTTTGAAAGAGATAGCTTTTCTGACAGACCCCAACTCTAAATAGTAGTTCACAAAAAGTTCATGGTAACATTATTTAAAGTGCCTGTGACTCCATAATTAAATCACTTTATATTAAGCAGGTGTAATCTTTGATGCCTCTAGATTAGCGTTGCACCATTATAACTCAAAATACGCAGTAATTATTTCCTAACGAGCAACTCAGAGATCAGAAGAAAGCGCCGCCTTCCGGTTCTGCTGGGTTTCTCCTTATTTGGCAGCCTGACACTTCTGCTGCAGTAGGGGGCAGTGTCGTCGCGTGAAAGAGAAACGAAACTGAAACTAAACACTACACGGTCTATGGGCAATGGCGGCGGCACTGCCTTGCTCCAGGTGTCGTGAACGTGCATGTGGGAGGAGAATTGACCATATAAGCAAGTCCGGATCACTATGACCTCATAGCGGGCTGGAGTGAAAAAAAACTGTTTGAAACCTGGGTCTGAAATCTGGAAGAGCTTCTCACTGGCTGGACTAGGAGACAGATGGACGCCGTTTTTTGCTCTTTCTGGCAGGTTTAAGGTGAGAACTCAACGTTGCAACATGATAGATAAGCCAGAAAACATGGAAACCGATGTCATGGGCACTTTAATAAATCTTTACATCACTGTTATTTTCACAGTATGTGTTTATTCACATATATAAATATCACCATCATCAACAAAGTGTTGCACTTCCAGAGCATCCAGTTCATCTGAGATGTCTTACCCTTTCCTCAGTAGTGACTGTTTAATGCTAAATCGACAACGGTGTCAAGACTTATTAAATTTTGTTGCATGAACTGTTAAATCTAGAAGACTGGAGATGTTTTAAGGTAGCAGTAGCACACTTTAGGGTTGTATGATGAGCTTAAAAACGGCTTGGTGAAATAACTCTAAATTGGATTCTATGGTTATTTACAACCATATCCTCATTAGTGAATCCAGGGGTCAAGTCTGGCAGGAACTTCTTAATATTACTCAGATAATGACTGTATTGAAAAATGGACAGCAGCTTAAAGGTTTATAAAATATTGTTTAACCATAAAATGTCCTGAAGTCATTTTATAAGCCTTTTCACCACCATCTGTTTCACATTGAATGGTTATTTTTGGGGTAAAAATTAAGAAATTCGATCTGTACTTGACCCTTGATTTCACTTAAAGCCCTACACGTTGCTGGTCATGGTAAATAGGTTTGTATATAACCTTGTAAAGTGTGAATACAGAACTTGGGAGATTTAGGTTTTAAAGACATATTTTGGTCATTTGAAGTGAGGTTCTATCAGTTATTTATCTAAAGTGAGACCCATACCTATTGGTGACTTAACTCAAAGCAGGCAGAGTTTCTAAGACTTCCTCTGACTGGATCAACACTCATGGCTAGTCAGATTGAGGGAGGCACCCTTGCTAAATGGTACTAAATTAGTGGGAAATTTTAGTTTTAAAAAATCTATTGCTCAAAATTTGTTACAGTGATGCATTACAACGCTATATTAATGGTTTATAGATCTCTAAAACTTTGCATGAGACAATTCCTTAAGTTTATAGCAGTGGTTTAAGTGGGGGGAAAATAAGTATCAGTACTTTCCCTAAAGTCTAAACCGTCCGGTAGGAACTCACAACAGCGAGCCAGCTCACACAGTCCGGTCTTCCAGAGGGTGTCTGCAGCTCTCCATGATGAATATGATGAACATTGCTGCAAGCCTCTTCTGGTGCCGCAACAAAACTGGTCCGCAAACAGTCAGTGAGGCTGGAGAAATGCAACTACAGCCACAGAGAATGCTCAAAATCTTCTTGACGTACCACCAGAAATGGTCCCTGTACGTGGCATATGCTGGTCAAAAGTCCTGGTGTGCACAAGTACGGTTAAAGAAAATGTCCCGGTACGCTATACCTTAAAAATGCCCTACTTAAAGCACTGGTTTACGGTGTATAGTGGTGCGTACTGTAGCACAGTAATCCAGACGTCATTCAGTTGAAACGATCTAAAACAATGTGGTGCAAAAAAATGTACAAAAAGAACAAACCCTCAAAGACAGTTAAGGTCATAAATGTCCACCAGACAGTTAAATTAAATCACTCATCCATTACACTAACTTGGTATATTTAAAACACACGAACACAAACACTGACCAGACACAAAGTGGTTTCAACATTCAGGATGGGAGGCTGTAGGGAGGAGGAGGGAGAGGAGGTGAGGGAAGGCAGTCGAGAAGAGAGCGATCCTTGATTTTTATGCAACGCCTGTTCAAAATTCAGCTATCCTTGAGGCGCGCTTGTGCAACACTTTGCTGATGTCTGGAGGCCTGTAATTGTGCTCACACATCAATTATGGATCTCCTCGCCTCCGCCAGCTCCAATCAGAGCGCGGCCCGTAGCCAGTCGCTCTCCCTCGGCGCTTTTTTGGGAAGCAGTTTGATTACAGGTGTAGTACAGGCGGCCTTGTTATAAGACTGGAGGTCCCCTCCTGATACTGGTTCCCCTCCTTTTCTGTCCGGGTATAAGGGGCTTGTTGGTGGGAAATTAGGGAGGAAGTAAGGGTGGTGCTGGAGGAGAGGAGGGGGTTCGTCTGATTCGGCCATCACATCCCGCTAACAATTTCTGTCAGGTCCCCAGAGGTTCCCTAATGAGCCCCACCGACACGGCCGAGGGCGAGATCCCCGCACCGGCCCACTGAAGTGAGAAGCCGGCGGATCGGCACCTAGCAGCCTCGCAATTATTAATCAGACTTCCCTCTTTTTCTTCCTCCCCTTTCACTCAATCTATTCATCAGTTAGTCAAAGTGTTCCTCTCTTTCAGTCGCCCCTCTTTCCCCCTCCTTTCATTCACTGATAGTCTTTACAGAGCTACAACCAGAACCTCCTGGTTACCAGAGCTGAAAACAGACTATAAAACTGTTGTCGGAACATTCATTTAAACTGGTACGATTCTGATAAACACTCGTTAACAGAAACCTACAGAAAGTTCCTCTGGAATTTAGGTGTATTTTGTGTTTGAGTATATCCATAAAGAGGAGGACAATGGTCATGTTTGCATGTGAAGTGGTTCAAATGAGCTTTTAATGGATTAAATTCAAAACAATGCTCATAGATTATTGCATCAATGATTATAATTCAACAGAATTAAAGCCAGAATCTCACAGAGGTGCAAATGTTGGCATTCATGAGGCTATCTCTAGACATTTGCAATGGTTCTTCATTTCTTTGCACAAACAGTAGAGCAGGACTCTGTTTTGAAATATCAGTGGGACACATTTTTTTTCTAAATAGTCTCAGATTTGTGGCAGGTGTCTGGAGCGTGTATATATTTTTCCTTTCCTACAAGTAAGAAAGTACAACTGGGAAATACAGAATCTAACATTTTGAGCATGCAATTTTCTAAATTGTACATTTCAGTTGCTTCCAAAGGAAAAATTTTAAGTTTTCTTGCAATTTTGTGTCTTCCAACTAGTCATCAGTTGCAGTTGAAGGAGATACGTGACGAGCATTTGGAACCCTTTTCAGTTAAGTTTCCGTGAGTCCAAAAAGATGATCTTGGAATGGGAAAAGTGACCTTAGTGACAGACTTAAAGTGGTTCAAAAAGGCTTCTACTGAATCAGCTGTAAATGTATACTCATCGGTTGTAATAATCCAATATAATTATGGTCAGGATCTCACTGGAGGATGGCTAAAAATTCCAAACGGCGTTCATGATGGAGTTTCCAAAGTGTCTTAAAACATTTTCAAAGGGTTCTCAATTTCCTCAAGCAAATGTCTCGGTCTTGCCGTTTCAAATCTTCCATCAAAACACAGAGATGCTGCAGGTGTCTGGAACTCAAACCTTTTTCCATTTAGTTTTTGTGTCAAAAAGTGACTGAAAAGACCTGTGAAAGCAACTTGCGACTGATTTGAAGTCCAAAATGGGATCTAATGCTCCGTTTGCAACTAAATTGTAAACACAATGAGGCTAAATTGCACACTTACAAGATTCTAATTAAGAGACATTGTGGCTAAATTGTTTGTGCAAGACTTTGTTGGAACATTGCACAATTTCTATACATGCAAAAGTAAAAACAAAAAACAAAAAAAAAACAAAGAAGAAAACGTGCAAATTTGCTTGCATTTTGGTTTAATGTGGGGTATGACAGAACAAGTTGGGCAAATCTTCAAAATTTAGTCAAAAAGCGCCCTAATTATGTCTCATTTTATTCGTTCTTTGGTCGCCAACGTTTTCCTATAAATGTATCGCTTGTGAAAACTAAACCAAGAGGGGTTCCAGATGCCCACAATGACAACGCAAACATTTGTTTTGCAGATTTTAAAAACTTGTTTTAAATTCCTACTACAAAAGACCCTGGAAACTGAGAACCCTCAAACATTTGGAGACATTTTGGAAACTCCCTCATGAACGTTGTTGAAAACAAGTCTCCCAACAGTTGCAGCTCACTGAGAAACCGACTTTGTAAGTGAGTGAACAGAAATGTAGACAGAAGTGTAATAGTGAGGAAAACCAACGAGTTGAAGTGAATTAGATGTTCAAGGTCCACAGACTGAAACCATCATTAACGACACACACAGTCTGTTGTGTAGACACTTGGTTTGGACTTTTACACACAGTCTCTCTCTCTTACACACACACACACACACACACACACACACACACACACACACACTTTTATCCCTCTACAGAGGAGGAAAAAAGGGAAAGTTGCTTCTCTAAGTCTGCTGACTCGCCCTGCGGCGAAACCTGACCTTTGCACCACAAAGGTGAAAAGCTGTGTTCTCACTGGTTTGAGAAAAATGCCTCCAGAAGTAACATTTTTCCCTCTTCACATCTCATCTTTTCATCGGTTATTGTGATTTTTTTTGCCCCCCTTTCTTTCTTTCCGTCTGCTGAGTGAAAGCCTCCCTTGCCCGCCCCCTGCGACCCCCCAACCCCCCCCCCCCCCCCCCCCCCCCCCCCCCCCCCCC
>SSNR01000014.1:1277817-1374592 GCA_006937965.1 Callopanchax toddi
CCCCTCCCCACACACACCACTCCTACCTCTGCTTCCCCTCCCCCCCCACTCCCGTCGAATTCCCTGACAGGCCCTGATGTTGCTGTAACATTTTTATCACTGCACACCTCGGAGCGCTGCAGGACGGAGCGTGTAGTGTAGCTCGTGGGATGGATTTGGGGGGTGGGGGAGGCGGGGGGGTGCTCTCTGAACAACGTTGCAGGTATTTCTCGGGAACTGCGGGGTCACCGCTCCGGGGTCAAGTTCACGCCCTCGCTGAGATGTGGATATCTGACCTCGACCTGAGTGGAATTATGGGTTGTTTTTCTTCTTCTCTGATGAGTCGTAGCAGCTAACGGGATCAACATTAAACAGCGTGTGTTCCTGGTTTGATCTGTTGCTTTGGTAGACAATTGAAATGCGGGTGCAGTAGGTGTGACGCACTTTGTGTTTATTGTCATTCATGTATTACAGTAATAATCTGGGCTTTGATGTTTGGGAAAATATTAAATGTCACTCCGGTTTTTCTTTAAGAACCCAGAAATGTAAATATCTGTTGAGCCAAATTACTAAATGTGTACTTTAAATTGAAGTTTCTTTTAGCTAATCTTTGATCATTAATAATTTATACCTAAATCTCTCAAAAATAAAAATATCAATATGTTGTTACTGAAAATACATACATTTCTAATTGTTTGTTGGTTTAAAATGACACACAAAGGCAACAAAACTACTACAGAGGACCTGAAGAGGTCAACTGAAAAGTTGCACAAACAAGAAAACTTAAGTAAAACAAAAAAACACCATATATTTATAATAAAAAATAAAAAATAAAACCAAATGTTATACAAAACATGTTTGACAAAAAAACTAAACTAAATAGAATTATTTTTGGTTTTTTATTGCCTTTTGATTTTTTTTTTTTTAAGTTCTTGTACTTTAATGATATTTTGGGGAACTGTTGAAATTCATTTTCCTGTGTTTTGTATTAGTTTGAAAATTTTAAAGTTGTACTTTTTTTTTATTTAAAATTATTTAAAAAACAATTTTTTTTATAAAATTGATTTTTTTGTTGTTGTTGTTGCTTAGATTGATTAAGAACACTTAAAGATCACATTACCACTAGAATTATTTGGGGTTTTTTTATTGCCTTTTGATTTTTTAAAGTTCTTGTACTTTGATGTCATTTTGGGGGCGTGTTGGACTTCATTTTCCTGCGTTTTGTATTGGTTTGACAAATGTAAAGTTGTACTTAAAAACACAATTTTTATAATAAGTTTTTTTTCTGTTTTGCCTAGACTGATTAAGAACACTTAATGATCACATTACCACTTTGGGTTTTTTATTGCCTTTTGATTTCTTTAAGTTCTTGTACTTTGATATCATTTTGGGGGCGTGTTGGACTTCATTTTCCTGCGTTTTGTATTGGTTTGACAAATGTAAAGTTGTACTCAAAAACAAAATTTTTTTATAAAATTGATTTAATATTTTTTTTCTGTTTTGCCTAGACTGATTAAAAACACTTAATGATCACATGACCACATGCTCATTCAATAAAGCAACATTAACGTTAAAAAAAACTATTAAAAATATGTTTAGATTACAAAATTTATTTTGGAAAGATTTGCATTTTTGTCTAAAACACACAGATTCATTTCTCTTTTCCAAACAACTTATTCTAGCAAAATACAAGTAGTACTAACATTTAGTAAACAGGTAAGTCTTAGATTATTACTAGTGAAGTATTTCAGAATGATATAAAGTCTTATTTAGTTCGATTACCATCATAAAGCCTAAAAACCTTCTCTTCATCTCTGGATTTGAGCTTGATGCGTCTTCCCTCCCTCTGCTGATTGATGTCTGCAGACCTGACTGTGCAGTCAACAGAGCGCCTGTTTCCGAGCTGGGGGAGGAGGAGGAGGAGGAGGAGGGAGTGAAGCTGCCTTAATGAGAGCTGAAGACAATGCTTGTGTGGTGAAAGAATTGATGTCGGTCTGCTGGGATTCAGAATTAGAGGCAGAAATTGATGCTGCAAGTGAATCTAAAGAGTGAAGGAGGGAGGAAAATTAGGCCACTTGCGTTGATGGCGCTCTCGTGCGTCAGCTAAAAATGTTCTTTTAGGGTTTTAAAGAGACTCGGCTGGTTGCTCGACCTTTGTAACCTCTGGATTTTTACTGCATTACAACCTATAAACAGCACGATAAGCAAGTGTTTTGTCCGCAAAAAGGAAAATCTGTAGGAATAATATTAAAAGCTGACCTTCAGGTCTGTAATCAGGTGAATAAACGCTTCAGCTACTGTAAAAACTTTGATTTAAAAAAAGATGATTAACTTACCCCTGCTACTCTATTTACTTCAATAAGGTTTAGTATTGCCTGATCATTAAAATAATTAAGCCCCTCTTTTATTTTGAAGGACATGTGGGTTTACTGAAAGAACAAAACCGATATCTAATCAAAACTTGGTTCTGAATTATAAAACGTATAACAATTATTAGAAAACCACATTTTAATGAAGCATTTTGAACTTCAAAAGATTAAACCAATGCATAGAAACATCTCATGACCTATTACTCAGTGTTTCTTGGACAATAAATCCACACAGAATTATTTTTATAACTTCACATGCAGAAAATACTGCAAATTGTAAAAAAAAAACAAAAAAAAACTTGTTTAAACCATTCATCTCATGTAATTATGCAATCCACAAAATAAAGTATGATTTAGACGTGTTTTATTTTTTGGAGTTAGACTTTATTTGCATAATAAAATCTGGTTTGCAATGTAAAAACAAGGCGAATTAATTACATTTGGCCAAATAGACACAATTTATGGAGTTTGATAGGAAGAATACATGATTAAATAAATGAATTCCATTACAAATTTAAGAAAAAAGACTATATATAAATATATTATTGTAAAAATGCTTTGAATATTTATATATTAATTGTAATTTATCCATTCATCATGATTGATCAATATATTCAGAAATGTGAGAGGAAACATGTGCATGATCCAAGTTTTCTACAAAACCATCCAAAATAGTCTCACTAAACACAAATTTTAATAAATTCTTCTTATGAAAAAACTAAAAAAACTTTTATTTTAGGTCCCACATTCATTATTAAAAGATGAATTCCTCAAATAGCTATTAGAAAATAAAACCTGCCTGTAAATTTCTGATAAAGTGCTGCATTAAAGACTTGTTGTAGTTCATTAAACTCCACCGATCGATGGAGCCGAACACAAACTTCCACTTCGGCTCTGAGCTGAGGAGCATTTTGATCCTGTAAGAGTGAAACACCACGCATGATAAATATGTGAAGCTGCACCGAGAAGTGTGTGTGTGTGTGTGAGAAGGGAGATATTGTTGTTCCTGTGTGTGTGTGTGTGTGTGTGTGTGTGGTGAGTGATGGAGAGGGCTGAGGAGGTGGTGGGTTTGGGTGGTAGCCCTGCTGTTTGGCCATACGCTCCTGCCTTCTCTTGCCTTTTCAGCATGGATGACCAGAGAGCTCATTTGCATTAGTAGAGTGTGTGTGTGTGCATGTGTGTGGAAAAGGGGGGTGATTGAGGAGAAAGAGGGGGGCTTGGATTTTGCTTGAGGCCTGTCTACTCTTCCAGGCAGTAGATTGCTGTGTGTGCATGTGTGTGTGTGTGTGTGTGTGTGTGTGTGTGTGTGTGTGTGTGTGTGTGTGGCAGCATGTGTAGGGGGCTAAAACGCTCGCTGGCAGAGAGGACGTGTCACATCCATGCAGCCCCCGCTAATCAGGGCTGGCTTCGGCTGCAGCCAACTAGCCGAGGCCTCACTTCCCGTCTGCGCCGTGTGAAGAAATGCAGATAATGGCGTGCGAGGGAGGCATGCTGGGAAAATGCTACATGCATGTAAGGGTGAGAGCTGCTCAGTGGGTTAGCTAAGAGTTCAGCATATGGGGAGGCATCGTGTGTGTATGTGTGTGTGGAGGCCACAAGCTCCCTCGCAGCTCTGACGATCCACCAGCAGCTCTTTTCCATTGTAAATCCTCAGTCATTTAGTGAAGTGCTACTGACCCCTATGGGCAAGAGGCTGTGATTTTTGGCGATTCATGATGTGCATGGCTGAATCTGCTAAAACCCATCGGAGGGAAAAAAATATGGAGGAAGGAGGGGGTGTAACACACGCAATGGTAACTTTTCTCCTCCTGATATCATTTCCTTTTCTCGGAAAGTCCCTTAAAAACAATCCTTATGTAACAAAACGGAGAAAACAACAATGAGAGTTAGTCAAAATCATCTCTAAAACGACTTTACTGTTTAAAAAGACCAAAACCTGGAATATGATGAGGATTCACAACAAACCTTTGAGATCCATAAGTAAAAAAACAACAACTTTGTAACACAAAAAGTACATATCGTTATTTTTCTATTAATATTAGATGTGTGTATATGTTTTGGGAATGTTGTCAGCAACCATTTACCCCTGGGGGTGAATCTGAATTAAAGTTTTGATAATTTTTCGGAGGGATCACAACTTACTTTTGAAATTCATACAAAAAAAATTGTCTTAGTAGAAAGTTCGACTTAAAACTCAATACACTGAATACAGTACATCTGAATATTTCCATGAGAAATAACAGCTAGGGTTACATATGTTTTTGTTTTTTTCTAATTTTCTATAAGTTATCATATTTTTGTATTAAGTGTCCTGCTGAGTATTTTCTACTTGTTTACAACTTTTGGGAACACTGAACAAACCCTTCTTCTCTAAGGAATATTAAAGTATATTTGATTCTTATTGACACTTTTTAATGTTTTCTATCCTGTCCCCATTTAAATGTACAAAAACATGAAATATTGACCGATTGTACCTTTTGAGATTCATGAAAAAACTTTTTTTTTTTTTTTTTAAAAACCTCCAAAACTGAAAAAACCCAGTTGGACTCAAAAGTTAAAAATTTAATACACAGTTGATTATATACATTGTATGACAGATTATCAAATCAGATATCAAATATGACAAATTGAATAGTTTTTCTAAATTTTCCACTAATTTAATTATTAAAATTTTGGGTCTTATTATGTAATTTATCCTAATTTCATTTTTACTTTTGTTTCCGAAAGCTGTAAGTAAACTATTTCCCTTCAGGGATTATTCAAGTATAACTGGAATAAAATGTTTATATTTTTTCTGATCTGATTGTTTAAGTATGTTAAAATGTGAAATATAAAGAAATGGTGAGTTAGTCTTTAGAAAACTTTTTTTTTTACTCAAAAGTAAATTTGAGTAAATAAAATAAATTTTCTTGTTTTTCCATTAAATATACATTTTTTTTTTAAATTGTATTCTGTTGTGTATTTTATTCTCACCAAATTTTTTATTTTATAATATCTTTGGAGCACTGTAAGCAAACTACTACTTCTTGTGGATCAATAAAGTACATCTGAATTAAGGTTGAACTACTTTATCTGACCTGTTTTTTATTATATTATAAAGTAAAACACGACATATGAAGAGAGTTCACAATTTCCTTTAAGGTGCATAAGAACCTTAGACGTCGAAAAAGTATTAAAGTGAACTAATTTAAAAGCTCAGACAGTTTGATGCGAAACTCAAAATCTTAAAGCAGTTCTTCTAAATACATTTGAATATTTCCTGTTTTTGTGTTTTATTGTGTAATTTATCCTCATTTACGTTTATATTCTTTTGAAACGATGAAAGCATACTACCAGTATTTCCCCTTGTAATGAATGCAGAACCATTAAATAGTCCGTATTAAACTTCGAACAAGTTTCCACCCTGTTCTTATGGTAAGCTATGAAATAGCCACAGAAGAACATCTTGTAATTCTTCTTTTTTTTTTCTTTGCTAAACTTTAAGCACATTTTAGTTTAGGAGTATATTCGTGCCAAAAATGTGATCAACGTTCTGCCAGGATCTTTTTTTTCTCCCAAAGCAAATGTTTCAGAAACAAACTAAACCATGTGTGTGTTTTTAACCCAGTAAACAACTAAAACAGAAGTAGCACGCCAAGATTTTGGAAAAAAGTTTTTAACGGGTAGATGTAAGTAACTTAATTATAAGGAGGTGATGTTAGAGAAAATAATAAATCTGTGAATAAATTTCCTTCATTCCATGTACTTCTTTTCATTAAGACACAAACGTATCGAATACGCTTTACTGGAAAATAGAACATTTTAAAAATCTGAACCCCTAAAATCAACTCCTGAACCAAATCATTCCTCAAACATGAATCATTTTATATCAGGGCTCCGTGATGTAAAAAACTTCCAACATCTGCAAACTAGTTCAAAACGGACAATGTCGAATTCCGGTATTCTATTTTTTATTATATTATTGACATCACCGATTTAATTTAATAACAATGCAAATAAACCAGTATCAGGGTTTATAAAATAGTCAAAAGTTGAAAAAAATATCAAATATTGTGTTATTGAAAAAAGATCCACATAAACAAATAGATAAGTAATTAAACTCCCTTTGCTTAAAAAAGTTGAGTTCATCCACGTCTCAGAAAACCAAAGTTAAGAGTACATGCTTGTCTGAACCTTGTAAAACTAACAACAGGTTTGTTCAATCAAATCTCCCAGCTGTCAATGCTTGAATCTCTTGTGTAATAATTATAAAGAAACACAAACTCGTTCTTAGTGTTTGGTGCCTTATGTTACTAATTGGTTGAAGTAGAAAAATGTGTTTACCTTCAAATCAACCAATTTTTAAAAAGCTCAATTTTACAGGCTAATATTTCTTTAGGGGGACAATAAAGTACATCATATCATTTTGTGTATTATATATTGTATTATAAAGGGTGCCATATGGTATGTTGTATTACATATTGTATCGTGCATCATTTATCTTGTTTTATATTGTACCATACATTTAATATTTCATAAAGTATATGATTTATTGTGTTGTGCATCATATCACACTGTGTACTGTATATCGTTTTGCATATTGTACCACATAGTACACCATGTAGTTTATTGCTCATTGTTTCATATTGTATCAGACATGAATTATACGTTATATTGATTCATACATGTTGTAAATTATATAATCAAAAACAATTTAATGTATTTCAAATTATGTTTTATACTGTATTGTATATCATAATGTACCATATTATCATGCCATATTGCATACATCATGTGTTGTATGGTATATTGTAACGTACATTGCACTGTAGATCATATAACATACTGTATAATGTATCACATGTATCGTAAATCATAATGAAGTATATTGCATTGCATAGCATTTCGTATCATGTATCGTATATTGCATTGTATATCCCTATTCAGGGTATCTGCGGGTCCTTAAAAAGCCTTAAAAGGTAGTAAATTTGCTTTTATAAAATTAAGGCCTTAAATATCATTAAAAATGATAAATGATCCTTAAATTCAGTATCCAAAGGTCTTACATTTCTAGGGCCCCTATGATTTACGAACATCTGAAACTCAGCAACATACCAGACCACAAGGGTCTAGGTCACTTAAGGCTGTTATCTCAATAATTCAGAAAAAAAGAGCTTTTAAAATTATTTTTAGGTAAATGCAATACACTTACGTAAGATATAATGCAGATCAATCTTTATCTTGATGGTTTTTGGTTGGGTTTTTTGCACTTTCAGTTCCAATAAATGTTTAGTCAGAACAATTTGTAAGGTGGTCACATCCCCTTTCCCATTCCGTGAATGTAAGGTCTTAAATTTGGTCAAATCTGCCTTAAAACAGGTCTTAAAAAGTCGTCAATTTGACTTCCTTAAACCTGCAGAAACCCTGCTATTGTATAATATATCGTATAGCATATTGTA
The DNA here is from genome assembly GCA_006937965.1 of Callopanchax toddi. Taxonomy (NCBI): domain Eukaryota; kingdom Metazoa; phylum Chordata; class Actinopteri; order Cyprinodontiformes; family Nothobranchiidae; genus Callopanchax; species Callopanchax toddi. Next base: position 1,285,604 of record SSNR01000014.1, read on the forward strand.
TCGTTTATTGTTCATTGTATAGTATTGTATACCGTGTAACATCGTGTATTGAACACCCCATCAAATATTGTGTATCGTATCAAATATCATACTGTATACTATATCATGTATCTTATTGTACATCGTATTGTGCATCATATTTCATAAACATTTTCAAGTTGTATGCCTCTTGTCAAGCTAAGTGAAAAAAACATTCAAAATATTTAAACTTTTATCGTTTTAAATGTTTTGTGCGGTATTTTTGAAGCTCAGCTTTGTGTTAAGATGCAACTTTTTCATTCATTGCTTTTACAAGGAATCCTTTACCTTAAAACACATTGAGCATAATCAGGAGGTAATATAGCTACATTTTTAACCTTTGCACAACCTTTCTCTGGCAATATTTGACTCACTTATGCCAATAAAGCGCATTAGAATTTGAATGGGAGACTGTGTGTGTGTCTCTGTGAGAGGAGGAGGATTGTGACAGCAGCAGTATCAGCAGTACGCAGCACCCGTCCTCCCCCCTCCTCACCTCCCTCAGGTCTTCAGAAAAGAGGACTTTGCCTGAGCCCAAACCTGCCGCTCTTATTCTATCATCCTCGACAAACAAAAAGCAGCCGAGCGAGAGACGGAGACGCAGATGGGGATGGTGAAGGAGGCAGATAGGGAGAGAGGGATGAGCGGGGGGGGGATTTAAGTCAGCAGGTTCAGATTTCCCAGCGACCCCTGTGTTTTCTCATCGCGAACCTTGTTGTGGCGAGCTGACGAGCAGATGTGGCAACCTACAACCCCCTCAAGTCGTCTAAACCAGTCTGATCTCAACTTCAAGAACATATTCCAAAATCATAAAAAGTAATACGGCACAAAAGGATCATAAATAGCAGAATGAGGCCTGTAATAAGCCAAAAGGGGCTGTGTGGATAATAACCCTCGAGTAGATGTGCCGACCAGGGCCTATATGTTTCTCCTTTGCCTCCTCGGGATGTCTAATCCTGGGCTTTGAGCGGGGAACTCGAGGGGAAGGGGCTGAGGTTGAAGTTAGTATAAGATGCATTAGTGTCTTCTACACATGTGCGTCCTAATCCCTGCTCTGCAGCTTTTTCTGAGCTGCTTTTGTATTTCATTTTTCCCCCCGCTGCTCTCCTCTCTTCTCCCCGCCCTCCATCTTTCTTTCCTCGATACTCCTCGCCGCTCCCCCCTGAAACTCTCTACGTTGACCAGTTAAATCCCGACGGGGCCGACGGAGTGACAGGCCCCATTCAGCGGTGTGCTGGAGGTGACAGCTGGTGAGAGGCCCATGTGAAAGAGCGTTGCCCCCAAGATGCCTCCGACACCCCTCCTTTTACCACTACAAGACCAGCGTTCTGGGCCGTCTCTGGCCCAATGTATTCAAAAAGCAACCAGTGCAAAAGCACTACCTGTACTAGGTAAACAGAGGTATTTTGATTAAAGTTTTCACGATATTTGAGTTTTGGTCACGTTTGACCACCACAGTTGAAGCATTTCCATGCATATAAAACCAGACAGTCAAAATATGAAAACCTAAATGTTTCTGCTGAGTTTCTGTTTGTACTTTTCAGCTTTAGCTCCTATTTTTGAAGCAAAACCACTTACTAATAAAAAAGAAGTGGACCTTGTGAGTCTAGTTATTGAATTTGCTGATGCTTCTATACTTGCCCTAAGAGATATATATATATAAAAAAGGTGACTGGACTTCGTTTCTTGTTTTTGAAGATGTTAGCTTCTCTTTCAGGGAGTTTTCTTAAATCATATGAAAAGCACAGAGATCCTTGCTTTTAAACTTTTGTGAAATGCTCATTTCATGTGAGCTGAACTCTCAAACAGCTAACAAAAAGGAGTTGGAAACATGAGTTCACGTTTGATGCCACCACACTTGCTGTGCTACTATTTTTTAAAGCGCGTTTGTACTTTTATTCTTGCTTTCAAAAATGTTTCGAGACTCCACAATTTAAGCAGAAAAGTGCAGAGCTCCTTTAGAGCGAGCCGAACTCACTAAATCACTCTCTCTTCTGAGTGATTGTTAGGATGTTGGTTTTGTGAGACTGATGTGAGGTCATTCACAGCTTCATGCATGTGAACAAAACACCAATGCCAACAAAGACCTTTATTGGGAAGACCAGGTGAGTGATTTGCATGGGAGTTAAACTCGCATTAAAGAAGATTACTAGCTTAAAACTATTTTTTTTTGTTGGACTTGAGGAAAAACCCCAAGGATGAGAAGTGAAAGATCTTCTAAAATGTTTGATAAAGCAATTTGCCATCTCTACACCAGCATGCTTGCTGTGGTATAGCAATGGACTCGGGATGTTTGCTTCTAAAAAAAAATTTAATCTATTGATGTTTAGCAAAATATGTCGTACGTGTGGCTTGTTCTCAAAAGCTCGTTTTTGTGATTGTCACTTAATTTACCCATAGTCGTGTCTTTGTTAGAAGTTGGTTTTTCCTACAGTCAGATCCTGATATGGTTAACTTATTCGTATATTTCGTCTGGTTTCCCCCACCCCTTACCCCGTGACTGCTGGAGACCAACTCCCTGCAACCCTTACTGGATGAAGGGGTTCAGAAAATGTTGTCCTTAAACTTATTAAAATGATTAATTTAAACTTAAATTAGTCCTTTGGCCAAAAAAAACCCCTCAAATTTAGTTTAATTTACTTAGATTTAAAAAGTTTAAACTGTGTAGGTGTAACAATAAATAATTGTAAATGATGCCAAATTTAAGTAATTTGATATGTTGGGAATATTTTCATATTTTGAAAGAGCAGAACTTGGTAAAGGATTTAGATAAAGGTGACAATTTTACTTCTAAACAAGTCAAAGTCTTTGAAAACATGCAAAACTGGAAGAAAATTACAAAGGTTTTTGCAACTCAAACAGTTTTTGCAACATTTTGTATTTTTTCAACCTGATTTCCAAAGTGAAAAGTGCAATTAATTAATGCAAATCCACAAAATTTGGAAAATTAATCAGTTTAATAAAAAAAAAATTGAAATATTTCTCAATGTTGATGTTTACTTTTTATTTTGCACTAAATCGCTGCTTGTCCGAAAAACAACTTGATTTTAAAAAATCATGATGGTCATTTAAAGGAACAAACGTGCTTTTAAAGTGAAAAAGACTCCTTTACTGTTTGGGTTTTATATTTACTCATACAAACATATTGAAGAATAAACCTTTAACTGTTGTTTACAGAAGCCTGGCCCAGTTTGGACCTGCCTGGTGGATTTCACAGAGGCTCCACAGATACTTGATCCAGCTGGTTTCCCTAAAGTACAGTAGCTGGTCTGCTCTCCAGTTCATTAACAAGGGGGAGCTTGTGCTGCTCTGAGCCCTTTAGTGGTGTGTGTGTGTGTCCCGTCTGCTCCTGCCCTCATGTCGCTGGTGACAGGATGTTCTCTCTGTGCCCCCAGCTTGCTCGCGTTGCTTCATGTCCATCAATCCGCCCTCACCTGCACCTGTTTATGTGCATCCCTTATTGCGTCGGTGTGTGTGCTGCCTCCCACATTATGGCATCGGTGTGTGTTTCCCAGCTCGCCTGCCTAACAAGGGTCCCCGGTCCATATGTGACTTCCTCATTAACGGGCCCACATGACAGGGACAGAGGCGCTGGCCGCTGGCCCAGAGTAGGGCTGACACGGCCGGACCCCCAGATGCCAGCGGGACCGTGTGTATGTGTGTGAGCTCGGCCACAGATGCCCCGACCATGTGGCCCCCTGTTCTCTCCCCCAGTTAGGACCACTAATTACAGGCTGCTTCCCTCCCTTCGTCCTCCCTCTTCCCATCCTTTCTTAGTCTCCTTTTTGAAGCTTTAACAGCGTCGTTATCAGAAGGATCGATAGTAATTGATAGGAACGGTTCAGAGTGCTCGGTAGCGGGAGTTGAAGTGAAGCAAAGAGCCAAAGAGGGAGATTTACAGTGTGACGCAGAAGGACAAGCTGAGAATAAAAGGCGGCTGGAATCAAAATGACAGACATCTCTGCAAGGACAAAGTAACAGCACACAACAGTTTGAGCTGCTGGCAGACTGCGCCAGACAGTTGCACCCGGCAAGCCGCCACATAGGTAATGACTGACAGGCTGTCACAGAGGGACTGCTTTTCGGGGACTTCAAGTCAACTCCGCAAACACTACTCCGCCTGCCATACCTGGCAGAGGCACAATTGGATAACAAGCGGAGCTGTTTGCACTGCCGGTGCCACATTCAGCGGGAATCACGGGCGAGAGCAAATAACGTCAGCGAGCCTTATTTTGTGCAGTTATGGGTCACAGGGAGTGTGTTTTACAGTCATGCTGAGCTGCAGGGAGGACACAGAAAACATGAGCTGGCGTACTTCCAACTAAATCACACACACACACACACACTACGGGGATTTTATTAGCAAAAACACTGAAAATATGTTGAAAAATATGAGATATGGGGGTTTTGAATAATCTGTAATAAGTGTGTACTTTATATTTTGTGCTCCAGGAAGATTTATATTCCTCCTTTCTTCTGTGTGCACTGAATTTATTGCCAAACGGTCTGTTAAGCTAAATAGTTGCCATATACTCCCACCGTCACAAGTTTAATTATTACACTGAATGTAAAGTAATGTAGTATTTTGACTCATCCATTAAGTATCAAAGGCATTTATGCAAGTAATGCAGCTGCACTGTAATGTGAGATAATTAGCACGTGGCTAATTAGCATATCAATACAGGCGAGCATTATTAAAGTCGTGTTCGTCACTGATGCAGTCGTATTTTTGTGGTATTTTTTGATTAAACACACGTAGAGTATAATTCTCAGCACTATCACTGAATCATTATGAGAAAGCGGCGAGCTATACATGTAGCATGCTAATGCTAAAAGGTTCATCCTGTTTATTTATAAACACAAACATAATAATAATGCATCAGTTTTATATAGCGCTTTTCTAGGTCACTCAAAGACGCTTTACAGAGTTGCAATATTCATTCACACAGTCATTCTCACCGGTGGTGGTAAACTACGACAGACGTCTGTAGCCACAGCTGCCCTGGGACAGACTGACAGAAGCGAGGCTGCCATTCTGCGCCATCGGCCCTTCTGACCACCACCAACATTCACACACAGTCACACTCACATTCACACAGGCAAGGTGGGTGAAGTGTCTTGCCCAAGGACACAACGATAATCTAACCCAGCCAGAGCTGGGGATCGAACCGGTGACCCTCCGGTTACCAGACCGGCCACTCTCCCAACTGAGCTAATGCCGCCCCGGAATGTACTAAAAACATTCCCCCAAAATTTAACTGATTTGCTACCAGGACTAATTAACTTGTAGCAATTTTTGTTTTTTATGTCGAATTTAAATCCCGCCCTAAAGGACAGGATGAGTTCATTCACAAATTTCATTTGCAGTCTAGATGCAGAGTGGAAGGCTTGTTCATATTTTCGGAGTGTGTATAAGTGAACCATTGGTGCGCTCTCATGTTCATAGTTTAATAAACAGCACTGCGTCACAGTGGGCTCTACAGTTTTCACTACAGCCTAATTGGAGGTGATAATGAGCTGATTTAGGAACTATTTTCTAAAGAAAATAAGAAGAAATGATGTCTTACCAGGAATTTGACACTTGTGTCCATGTGGTCCCTGACTGATTAATTATCCAAATGTTAATAACAAGTCTCCTCACTCAGTTTTTTTTCTGAAAACAAGAGTCTTTTTGGGGTTTTTCTACTTCTACTCCTAGTTTGACCTGCAGTCTTCTTTGTCCATTGTTTCTATGGCGCCCCCCACTTTAGATGGACAAGACAGGAACTGCAACATGGACAGTCGAAACAATCACAAAAATCTGGGCTTGTTCACAGAGGAGGCTGTGTGACCATAGAGAGTAAAAAGTTGTTTCCAGCTTTGCATTTCAGTGGGGGACTGGCCCACCTTTGAGTGCTTTGGGAAACTAATTGAAAACGGTCAAAAAGATCCATACTTTCAGAATCTCCAAAAGTCTCTGATAACTCCAGAAAAATTAACTTTTTTCAAAAAACTGTCTATAGAGGGGTCAAAAGAGTCACTAATATATTAACAAAGTTGTTAAATTTGCAGCACCAAATATAAGAACAAATATTTGAATAGTGCATGTGAAAAATCTAAAGTATACTGTATATACATCTATCTGATCACATCTAATGAATACAAGTTTTTAGACAACATTTTAAAAAATTATATTTCTCTTAGAATCAATGTTTAGGGGAAAATTATGATTTATCCTGAATATAAAGAAAACAGAATTAAAGAAATGCACAAATTTGCTTGGAATGAATGTTATTGGTAACAAATATGTATGTAATGTACAGGCCAAGTCCAAAGTGTCCCCTGGACCATGTCAATCCACTCCTTTAAGTTTTCAAACCCAAACAATCAACAACAAAACATGAAGGAACTGACAAAAAAATCTATTAATAAATCTTAAAGGTGCTATAGTTCATTTGAAAAACAAATTCACTTAAAACATTTGTTTTCATGCCTTTCAACAGCGTTCTAACATAGTATAGCTATAAATATATTGTGGCGATGAAATAAACCCCGAAAGAAATTAATAAAGTGGTTTTCTTGCAGTTCTCCAAAAACCTCAGCCAATCATACTATTGGACGTAGAAATTGGAAAAACCAGGGTTAGCATTAGCATAGCGTTTCAATGACTGGTGTTTTGCTGTCTCTTGCATTTGTGGCAATGCGCAGTCCCATGTCCGGGGGAGGCGCGGCATAGAGATTATAGCCAACAGGAGGAGTGAGAGCTCTGGAACCGTGTTTGTGTAAAATTGTTAGCTATGCCTAGCTTGTTTGAAGATTACACAATGCAGCTTTAAGGGACATTAAAACACAATCTAAATCAACTTTGCCTTAGTGATTTGTAGTAGAGACCCATCAACTGTAGCTATATTTAGTAAACATCTGACCAGCAAGATTAAGTTGAATCCAGACCAAAAAAATCCCCTTACTGGCTGTCTGCAGTACTAGATATAATCCCTACCTCCTCCATGAAAATAAATTGTCTTGAGTAAAAAAATAAATACACTCCTCTCGAAATTTGTGAAATTTACAAATTATCTGGCCAAGAGGATGTAGGCTATATATATTAAAATGAGTGGACCCAGAACAGAGCCTTGGGGTACCCCACAAAACAGATCAGTAGTATCCAACATGATGTGGACACTGAAACTTCTGTTTAAACGGTACGATCTGTACCAGTCTAACACTGTTCCAGAGATCCCCACCAAGTCACGGAGTCTGTTCATTAAGGTGCTGTGATCAACAGAAAGGTCCAACAAAACTAAGACTGTAAACTCCCCGGAGTCTGCTGCCATCATGGCAGCATGGCACCTCAACTGAGACCCATATAGAATAAAAATAAATAAAAAATAAATGCATACATGAATCTGTAAAATCATACTGTAGTTTTATCTCTAATGTCCATTTTTACCTTGTATTTTTTAAAATAACTGAAAAAATTACAACCATAAATGTCATCAGCCTAAAACCTACTATTGCTCTCATATTAATCTTTAAGTGATTTATTATTCAAGCTAATTCCATTGTTTCTGCCTGAGCACACTTAAGAAATCAACATCCAAACCGCGCTTTGTTCAACTAAACTGAATTCTTTGTTTTTCACTTTCTACCTGCTTTGCATCACATTGCAAAAACCCAAAAGACTTGATGTAGATTTTATGAGCAAATATCAACTTATTTGATCTTCATGTTGAATATCTAATATTTTATCTGTTGTCCTTAAATAGGACGGTTTAAAGGTCACTAGTGTTGACCACCAGCTGGCTTCTTTCACCCTCTGACCTTCTGATCTCTCAGGTCCAACTGGTACTGCTGTACCTGTCACAGTCACACATGTAGACCCTCTTTATTACATGCATGAACATTTAAGGTCACGGGAACTCAATCGATGCTCCGATTTGATAATCAGATTTCCTTCTTCACTTATAGGACTTAGAAAAATATTAAAATGTCAGATTGAATGAGTTTTCGCCAGTAGTACAAATAAAAATTTAGCCCTCCTACCAATTTGTTGTTTACATAATACTATTTACTGTTCCCTTTCCTTCATAAAGTCATGATTATTCAGAGTTTGTTGTGTAGAATAAAGGCTGGCCAAAGGATCTAATCATTAAGGTATTGTTTGTAAAATACAATTTCCGTATGCCTTTTCACAAGATTTAGCTGCTAATTAGTTTGAGAATTTTGGCCCCAAATTTAGCAATGGAGCTACTTGAATGTGCGCAAATTGATTTCTGTGTTTCTCAGATTTTTTTGTTTATTTTTAAATAATTACCCACCACTTAAACGCCCAGCCCTCCCCCTGGGGCAGTTTAACGTTCTCAGAAGGTATCACTTTCCCCGCTTAGTGGGTCTTAAACCGCCGCCTGGTGTTAAAATTAATGACACAGCCTCGACCCCAGTCAGCTGTTTGACCTCTGACCTTCCAATTGTCTAGTTGCTTTAGCAGGGCAAACAGAGACAGAAGGCTAGCAGGCTGCTGACCTCCCAGTCTGTTTGGCTGCCTACTGGTCTGATGTCCCGGACACAAGAAAAAAAGACTTAACAGCTACATTTTTGGGGTTTTCTAAGCAAAGGCTACAAGAATTCTGCAAAACCTGCAAATATGTTTTAAAAATAGTGATTAATTGAATTTAGGAAGCCTGCTTCTTTGTTTAGAGATGCTACAGGCTGAACCTTTAAAAGTAAATGAATGAATTATCATTACAATACAATAAAATCATGGATGACACAACTGAAAATGGTTGGAAAAAAAACTTAAAATCCACGAAAAAGGTAATCCTAATAAAGGTTTATAACTTCCAGAAGCCAGATACATGTGCATTTTTTAAATTTTGTTGTTTTTCTGTTAATTATTCCTCTAAAATACAAATAACTGCCATGCAGAAAAGATTTAGATGAAATTCTTAGCGCCATTTAACAACATGGCCTAATTTGATTCTGCTCAATCCTCTGCCTGAAGGAATTTATCATGGTCTAGATGGGTTGGGTCTGTCGTTATGTTCTTTGCTTTGGTTCTTCATCTGCTGGTCCACATGTTCTAAAATGACTGAAGTTCAACTTATTTTAATTTTGACTAAATCAAGCAGTCTGGTTATGGAGTTAAAAAGTTCCATTTTTTTCTAGGAAAAACAGATTTGGGTGTTTTAAATTCCAATCGAGCTTCACTTTGTTTCTATAATAAGCAAGCAAATACTAATTTCAATGCTCTATAGACCAGACATAACCACATGGTGGAATCAACGGTTCTGATCTGGACCCAGAGTCGGTTCTGTCCGGACCGCACGGCATCGCACGCGAGTACCACCAAGTAGCTACCACAGGTCCGCGACATGCTTAGCACCTGGCATATTTAGCATATTTAATTGACTACCCCTGCTATAAACTGATGCTACTAAACCATTGTGGCTGCGTATGATTTTTCCACAAGCTACTGAGGCCACTGTTTGTTAATGACATTGCTAAACAGTCACCAGCCAGATTGTCAACATCTTTAGTACCAGAGGCTCAAAACAAGAGTCAATAACAGAAAAAGCTTTTAGGCATCGGTAGAGAATATTTTTCACAGGAACTTCTCAACCCATAAAGACATTTTTGTCATAAATGTGGCTCCATTTAACGGACAATAATTAGGTTTTTTCCAATTGTATAAAATGTATTGACAAGATGCATTGCTACAACCGAGAAATAATCAAACAAACTAGCTTTTGTGGCAAACTATAGATTAGTGGTTTGCAAAGTTGGGGTAGGACCCCACTAGGGGTCGTGAAACACCAGGTGGTTCATTATCAAATCAAACTTTATTTATATAGCACCTTTCATGCCACAGCGAGCAACACAAAGTGCTTGACAAATTAAAATGACCCATACAACCCACATTAGAAACCCTTTTTGTGGGTGACAAGTTAAAATGTTTGGGAACCATTGGTATAGATGGTAGAAATGACTGAGAAAAACCAATAATAAAACAGAAAAATTTGCAAAATAATATTAATTTGTGTACAATGTTTGTACATCCCCTTTGCTCCAGCCTCATCATGTTTCTCTATTTTAAACCAGCTTTAGTTGAACGCCTCCTCCTATTGCTGTATTCTCTACCAAATATAGCAACACATCAATACCCAACAACATACAGACGGCGTACACTACAGCGGTTCAGGCATAAAGACGTAGGAACCAAAGGGGTTAAAGTTCATCAACCTGCCAATCAAACCGTCAGCCTGTCAAGAAATCAATGATAAACAGAAAAACCTGTTCTCAGAATAGATCCAGCTGCTCTCCAACGCACCATCTGATGATCTCTCTCCAGAGAAGCACGTTAAAGCTGCATCGATAAGACTTCCTGTTTATCACGAGGAGGTGATGAGGGTTACTACGGAGTGGTTAGAAGCCATCCCCTTATTCGCCATCCCTAAAGGGAACGGATAAACTAACGCTTCATACCAAGCAGGAAGGGCAGTCCTTATTCTCTTAGGAAACCTCTAATTCATAACAAATGAATGCTGCCAGTATAGACAAGCTACTGGTTTATTTGGCTGTTCCTGCTTTCATTTCTGTTTTTAAACAGACAAGGTCCAAAACAAATCTAAATTAAAGACGTAAAATCAGTAGGTGGTTGATGTGATGGCATTTCAAGAAAGCTGATATATATCTATGCTCAAGTTGTGTAATTACTCAAATTTGTAATTTCATTTATGCTCCTCGTCGACTTCCTGTTTGGACATCTGGACTCCCATAGCAGCTTTTCTCTGTTTTATTAACTCTGTCCATGTGACTGATTGATCAGGTAGAACATTACGTTTAATTAATTTGTGTCTACATGTGTTTTGAACTAATGTATTACAAAATATTTATTTCCATCCTAAATAGACCTAGACATTTCAATGGCAGTGCATATTGACTAGATAGAAGTAATTTTGGCTGTTTAGTTGGGCTCTAAGTTTTTATTACAACAGTACTACTCTTGTAACTTGGTAACTGCAGTCTCCTTAAAATGTGAACTCTTGATACTTTAGGTTTAATATAACCACAAGATATTGACTATAAAAACTTTGTACTTTCAAGTCAAAGCCTAATTGTGATCAAAGTATGTATTTTTGACACACAAACTTACACAGATCATAATAGCCTACAGTGTGGTCTGTACATTGGGGCTTTTATTTTGGTGAGCTGCAGTGTTCCTGGTGTGTTTTTGGCTGATGAGGAGCAATAAATGCACCTCTGTCAAGTTAAATAATTTTTATTTCAATTTTTACATAATTTTAAATAATTGAGATTATGAATTTGTTTCATAACAGACTCCTAATCCAGGGGCGTCCCACCTCTTAAGATGAGGGTCGAAATCACCAAGTGTAAATTTCTCGAGGCCACAATAATGACATTTTTTTTTAATTAAAAATAAAGCAAAATATGATTTTATTTAAAATTATTATTTAAAAAAAGCATAAAATTCCATGGATCTGACTGGTTGATTATGTTCTAATTTCTAGAAATTGAAATTTTCTCCATTCTTATGAACAAGAACAGGATCTGGGTCTGTCTTGATGTTGAATTTGGTCACATTTTATGTAAATGTTAGTAAAATACAGTGAGGGTTGGTGGTTCTATTTACCAGAAAATGAAATTAAAACATTAAACCTGATTAATGAAAGACTACTTTGGATTTAATTGAAACTTTAAAAATTTTAAAGACCAATTTATTTGCATTTATCATCAGGCCTCACAATCTAAATAATCTGCAGATTTGTAAATTTCAATTCATGGGATTTTTAACACCCTTGTCACTGCTTTTTAAAGAAAATACTAATTTTCTTAAGAAATAAAATCAGGCATGGACAGTAGTTTATAATGTAAATTATTGTTAAAACAAACAAAGTCGGTATAGGTTCTGTCTGCCTTTTTGACCAGAAATTAAATTACCAGAAAAAATCTGATCAAACACTTTGATTGGAAAGTTTTGCATTTTACTAAGATTTTATTTTATCTGCATTATAAGTTTGTTGGGTCTCGTGTTAGTAAAAGTCCGAACATAAAAATGTTAGAACACGTCTTTCTGCATCACCATCCTGCTGGGGGACTAAATTATACCAATTTTAAAATGCCACACAAAATCACTCTGAGGGCCGCAAGTGGCCCCCGGCCCACATTTTGGACATGCCTTTGCTAATATCTTCTTTGTCTAAGAAAGATGTCTAAAAATTGGACATCTTTCTTCAATTATACATAAAATGTGTCACCTTCCTGCAAGGATTCAGGCGTTTCCGGTGAGTTTGTGTGAAGTGAACTGTTACTTTGTGCTTTCACTTCATTTCCCGAGCTTGTCACTTAAACATTTTGCTCTGGTTACTGTATATCACACAGCTCCATGCCGTCTTGTCACGTCTCCAATTCAGCTTCGTCTTCGCTTGTCATCCTTTTATTTTGAAACGAGAGGTTTGATTTATTTTCTTAAGATCCTTAGGGATCGTTTTATTCCCCGTCAGTATATTTTTGATGTGCTCCATCACCGAGCGTGTGAATACCATCTAAACACTCCTTCAGGTATTTGGGTACTCGTCCATGTCAGACGTGTTTCCTGTCAGTTTCCATCTAGTTGTCACCAGGATTAATGTTGGTAGACATCAATGTATTCAACCTGTGTGGTACTTGAATACATCTTCAACAAAAATGCTTAATTTTCTATAAAGCATCAGGATTTTAGGAGAAGAAATTGAATGGTTGGTATATTTATTCTGTTTTTATGTTATTTTCAGAAACATAATATGCTGACCTCAAATCCTCTAGCTGGTGTAAAGGTGGGTTTTAGTGGAAATATTTGAGAATATCTTCATTGGGAGTACATTTACAACCCAAATCAAGATGGCTACCACAGCCAACTGAACTTAGGAACATAAAAATTGCTGTAACTTAGCAAACTTTACAGAAGTTTAGCTACGTATTGATGTGATCGTAGCTGAAAGTCATCCTCTGAGCACTGACTGGACCATTTAATCCAAGATTTAACCAAAACAGCATTAACTCTATTGAGATTATCTTAGTTTAAAGCATATTGCTGATGTTTTTTTTCCCATTGGCATTATGTTAACACACACCTGTATGCTCCAAACTGCCACAAATCCTTCATTTATTGAGGTGGTCAAACTTGCTAATGATCAGTTAATCAATGCAGTTGGTCAGCTAGTGGCTAGCTTCTACTTTCCATCTTAAATCTCCTGGAATAAGTAAAAGTTTAATCAATAATGACATGGTGGAATGCGTAGTGTTTATGTACACTTGGGGTTATATTTGAAGAATTTTAGAACCTAGTATTCATTCCCTAGTTTGGGGAACTTTTCTTTGTTTTTCACATTGAAGGCGTTCTGTCTTGAGTGACTTATTTCATTCTGGTTGGGATGCTGTGCTCCTTTCACAATTTTGAGTGCAGCGTTTTAACATTTTGGCCACTTGTTATGAAGCGTAACAGCAAAGACAGACTTGTTTACAAGAAGGAGCAGCTGACTGACATAAAAAACAACAACTTTGTTGTCCGTATTTGCTTTTTTGTTACTTAAATGCTTCAGAGAAGCAAACAAATTTCAATATCCAACAAAAAAACCTGAGGAAATACAAAAATCAATTGTCTAATGGTTAATTCATCAAGGGAAAACGGTTATGCAAACCAACCTGGACCTATATGTAAAAAAGTAATTACCCCCTTTGTTAAATCATGAATTCATTGTATTTAATCACATTATTTGAAAAGCTGAGTTCAGTTCCACCAGCCACACACAGGCCTGATTACTGCCAGACCTGTAGAATTAAGAAATCATCCATCCATCATCTGAACCGCTTCGTCCTCCAGGGAGGGTCGCAGGGAGCTGGTCCCCATCTCCAGAAATCACAGGGTGAAAGGTGAGGGATACCCTGGAAGGGTTGCCAGTCCATCACAGAGCTACATCGAGACAAACAAACCTGTCACACACCTAGAGACGAGTTAGAATCACCAACTGATCCAAAGTACATGCTTTTGGTCTGTGGGAGGAAGCCCATGAGGAGAACATGCAAACTCCACAAAGAGAAGCGAACCCACAATCTCCTTGCTGTGAGGCAACAGTGCTACCCACTGCTCCGCCATGCAGCCTATGAATTAAGAAATCACCTGTAGTTGGCTAAAAGATCTCAAAAAGCAACACATCACGCCCCATTCTAAAACCCAGAACATCTAAAGCACTCACCTCACTTGGCTACAGTTAAATGATACAGTACATGGAGCATTTCAGCAAGAGAGCATTTTTTTGAATCCAACGTACCACGACCCCTCCCAAAACATCCATTCTCCCCCTTCCTGCTTTCTATAGCCCCACCTCCAAACGCACATGCACACAGCGCGTCACTCCAGTCCAGTTCTCACTCTGTAGATGTTCCGAGACCTGACTGTCACATTGTGCTTATCAAACACGTTGCTTTTGAACAGCGAAACTGCAGAACCTGGAAATGAGGAGACACTCGCTCTAGATTGGAATACTTGACGAAAATAAACGCGTATCCTTGGCAAGTCTTGGCCTTCTGTGTAGAGAAAACAGGAAAAGGAAAGAGACAGGTGGCAAAAACGACATCCATGAGAGAGTTTAAAGTCAACTTTTGATCTGCTGACCAAAAACAACACAAAGACTCGTCTCATGTTTATCAAAAAACCATCCTGATGATCCCCAAGACTTTTGGGAAGATTTTTGTGGACTGATGAGACAAAAGTGGAACTTTCTGGAAGGTGTGTGTCCGGTTCCATCTGGAGAAAAACTAACTGTATTTCAGAAATCATAATCATCCCATCATCAGGCAGACATGATGGTGGTAGTGTGATGGTCTGGGGCCGCTTTAGGAAGTGGATAACTTCCTGTTTTTAATGGAACCATGAATTCTGCTGTCTACAATGAGATGAGATTACTACCTCTTACCATAAAGTCTTAAATGCAGTTTAGATTTTTTTTTTTTTCTTAACAAACAAAATCTTCATTTGATCTGAACCACTAAAAAAAAAGCAAAAACAGAAAAATCTGTAAGGGGTAAAAATACCTTATTTGCTGCATTGTCTATAAAAGTTTCATTTTATGACCGTGCTACTTCATTTCCAACTGCAAAACATTCATTCCCCATTGTCAAATTACCATGATGAAATATACATTTTGGACACCCACTAGCAAAGAAAGAGATTCTATTAAAAAGTCAACAAACAGAGGAAAGCGCGCTGTGAAGGTGGATGGATCGCCCAAATATTCCAACCTTGGCTGAACTCCAGAGTTGCTCAGAGTTGTGGGTTTTACAGAAAAAAACATTCACATACTAAAGTTTTGGTTTAACCTTGGACCACATTTTAACTCCCAACTTCAACTTATTTTCTGACTTTTTTAAAAAGCTAAACGCCTGAGCTGCTCCGGCTGCTCGTGCGCGTCCGCTTGCCAGGGCGAACTGCTCCTTGTGCGATAAAGTGAATAAAGAATCAAACAGGGAACACGAGTGGCCTCGGGGTCCACAGACCTGAGTGATCCTGCAGGGGGTTGGTGAGCACTTGGTCGGACATGCTCTCTATCCGCCTCTAGAGAGGAGGAAGTGGGGATGGATTTTTCCTTTAAAACACAAAACTGTGTTTTTCCTTCCTTTTTGCTCTCTAACTATCCGTCTTTACCCCTTAAGGACACTGTAGGTAAACAACATTTGTAATGTTTACTCGGTTGCATTCACCTGGGTACTTGTCAGCAGCAGCTCCGGCTTGTTGTAGCGTCAGGTACATCTAAGTGGTCTGCAGGATCTGAGGCATCAGGGAGGCTGCACTGGCACGAAAAAGGAGGTGGTGAGTGGTGTTTGGAGGTAAGAAGAGTAGGGGAGGGGGATCAATGTGAAGTTCTTTTAGACTCTCGTTCTCTGGCTGTGCAGCTGCTAGCAATTACCTGAGAGGAAAGACTGTGATGTTACCCAGCTCTGAAGGCCTCTCCGCAACTCACACCCCCACCACGAGCTTCTCTAATTACTCCAGCAAAACCCTGAATATCTGTCACAACCAATCAGAGGCGGCCAGGAAACGGGAGCACGCCGAGGCGCTTGTTTGTTTGCAAGGCAAACACTCGCTAGGTACTTATCACGGAATCAGTGTCGGGTTTATTAATGCTCGTACGCAGGTCAGAGCACCGTGCTTTATTGTGTCTACGGGAAAAGCAGCAGAATAGAGTGTTATTAGGTGTTTGTTTCGCAGAAGTAAGCTCGTGCTTTAAGGAGGGGGAATTCAAATGAGACAAGTTGGTGAGGAGTTGTTGGCAAAGAGCAAAAAGTGTGCATCTCAAGATGATAATCCTTTTCCCTCTTCCTTGTCCTCTTTTTCTTGATCTACTCTGCAAGATAGGAAGTGTCCCCCGCCTCTTTCTTTCTCCCACCACCTTGCCATATGCCTGGCGCCGCTTCGCTTTTAGAACCACTTTGTCACCCTCCCTAGTTTGGAGGTAGCCTTTGAAAGTGATGTTGCAGGATGCAAAAAACACCCGGGGAAGGTGGGACGGCACCAGACAATGATTAATTCGGCTCTCGGCGATCTCCTTGAAGCAAACTGAGGCGGCGTTGCACCGCAGTGGAATTACTTGGCTTCCCAGGGAAGGAGGGGGAAGAGGAGACGACGCTGCCATATCTCTCATAGTCACCAAACACGGGTGTTTAATTAAAGTGTTCAGTGAAAACACGTTAATTACAATCTACAATTTGACATGATAACATTTGAGGGCTTTATTAGAGTTCTGAGGGGGTTTTGGTTTATTTTTGTGACATTCGGACAAGTTTGAGGGTTTCGTAAAAAACAAGTTTACTCAAGAAGCAGCAACACATGTTGGTGATTGGTTTTTTTAACAAATAAATATTACTAAGAACTAAGTCTGGCTCATTTCTTAGTTCACTTTTCCAGAATATGACTCCTTATTCATGCTCATAAAAATCCTGTCTAAAATAAAGCCCTGGGCAAAGGGCAATCACATTTCCAACTTTTCACACAACAGTTGTATTGATTTTGTCCTCTTCCACACTTGTACAAGTTATCTTCCTAAGTACGCATGTTGTATTAAAACTCAACTGCGCAACACTTGTTGTTTTAAACCTGGTAACAAATTTATGCATATTGTAAATCAGGAATTTAGAACATTTGTTAAAGTTCATTTGAGAGACAACCATGTTAAATTGTTTTTAAAAATCCAAACTCCAGTGATTCACTTTGGTAAGCCAGTCTAATGAAGCCCTTTATTTAAACCACCGCCTTAAATTAACCAAACTGTACTGGGAATCTCAAACCTAGTCACCTAAACTAAAGGTGCAATAGTTTTAGCTTTAGACCAGGGCTATTCAACAGGTGGCCCGCGGGCCAGATCCAGCCCACAACCAGTGTTGCCACAGTTACTTAGAAAAAGTAATCCAACTACTGATTACTGAGTTCTCCTTAAAAAGTACCTTAGTTACTTTACTGATTACTTGATTTTAAAAGTAACTAAGTTAGATTACTAGTTACTTTTTAGTTACTTTATTAGTGATATTCCGCTGCCGACTCCTCCCGCCTCAACATAAAAATGAAAACTCACTTTATTAGAAGTGAATTTTAACAGCAAGTCAATAAATGGATCTCCTGACATTTAAGTTAAACTTACAAACCATTTCCTGAATAAAATACAAGTTTTTATGAAATATAAATTAAAGAGTCTTTCTTGACCTGACATTTAACACTTTTATGGCAAAACTACCTTTTATAAAATAACTTGTTTATTACTGTAACTATTCAATTCATTTTAACATGTTTTATTAACATTAGAACATTTTTATGAACATTATCATCTTTATCCGACACAAACTCTAAATCCTGACTGTATTTATTCCAGATAGAAAACGATCATCTCTCTCCTCCATAGTTTGTATGTTTGTGTTGCTGCAGCTTGGTTTTTACAGTTTTTACCTGAAACTCAGGTCAACCCCAACCCTACCTGACCCCCTTTTTCAAAATAGACTTTTTGGAAAAAGTTTTGTTTGACAACTAAATCTCATCTTTTAGAAATATTTTTTTATTAAAAAAGCAAACAGCATATTTGAATTTAAAGTATAGTAAAATGTACAACTACGTTTAAAATGAAACACTTTATTGCATAACAATAATAATCTGTGGCGTGTCTTAATCTAACGTTCAGATTAGCTCCTCTGCTCTGACGTCTCAGACTCACCTGTTAGTTTGAAGCGGAGGGTTTTAGGACCATGAGGAGCTAACATCACTCTGACACCTCAAGTTTCTGCTGCTGCTTTGTTTACCGACTGCTGTATTGTCATGATGAGTGAAGGATGCATCAAAACGTCTCTTTGCTGCTTCATTCGTCCAACTTTAGAGCAGCATGCAGCTGCCTGTGGCTACATTCAGGCTTCTAGTGCTAATGCTAATGCTAGGTATTGCTCGACAGCAGCCTCCAGTCAGCTGTTCCTGCTGAGTCGGTTCCCAGTCTCACACTCGTTAATAAAGTCTAGACCCCGCAAGAAGAAAACAAATATTTTTTTCTAAGGAAACAAAGACAAAGTAACGCAGAGTGGCTCGAAAAAATAACTTTAATCAGATTATTGGTTTGGAAATAGAAACGCGTTAGATTACTCGTTATTAAAAAATGACGTAATATTAGCGTAACACAGCCCACAACCCATATACATCTGTCCCAGCAGCCATATACAACATCTTTTTGAATGAGTATGTGTGCGCGCCCCTAAACAATAACTTTTAACAATCTAATGATAGATGACCGTGCCGAGATGTGAACCTGGGTCTCCCAGGTGGTCTTTTAAGGAACACATGCCGTTTTGATGCAAGTCATAGATTTTATTTTATTTTTTGAGGCTTTCAAAGAAAATACAGTAATAAGATTTATTTACATTTATATTTCAAATTTGACAAACTACTGCATCAATTCGCAAGTCTTTCAGGGGCAAGTCCAAGTCAATTTCATTATTTGTGCATCCTCATTTAACATAACATCAAGGCCAATGCAAGTCAGGAAGACATGATTTTATGTGTTAAAGTTACTTAGTCCAGAGATAGGAGAGATAATGACTCATGAAGGAATTTCCCTCCAATAAGTTTTTCTTATTCCATAAAATGTTGTGCATGAACATTTTAATGTATTTTGTCTTGCTTTTGCAGCTTTTTACTCACCTATTTGAATTGGATTATATTACAAATGATTTGAATTGACAGCATACGACTCTTCTGATATGAATGGGATTTGTTGCTTTTGTTTAGGACTTTGGTGTGAACTGGTGCTGTATAAATTACCTGAATTAAATCAAATTGAATTGAATTGCAGGACATCATAAAACTATACAAACTGGGTGCATTGGTTGATACCAAAATGTTTTCTTTTTTATGGATTTCAAAATTATTTGAGTGTAAAATCAAGTGTTTTTTTCCCTATTTGTTATTATTAAGTAAGAAATATAATCCTGAATTTTAAGTATCGACTCAGACTTGCTTTTTAGATAGTCACTAATTTGAAGAATGAAACAAAAACAGTGTAAATGACTGTGTTCAGTGAGTAATCAGAATTAGTGCCGAGTAATATTACGATGATCGAAAACAAAGAAAGCCCTCTCCGTTATGACTCAATCCCATCACACACTCAGAAACTACACTTCCTCCGTATAGCAATTTATCCAAACAAATTAAGAAGCTGCGAGTATCCGACAGATGAAACCCTCTGTATCAGACACACAAATTAAAAACAACGCAGCCCATACCCCATTACACATATCATTAAAAACCCCTGCCCCCCTTCAAAACTCCAGCTACCAATAATCAATCTTAGCATGTTGGGGAATAAAATGCAAAGCGCTGAATGAACAAGCAGCCATGACAGGCTGATTATTGATTTAATGTCAGCGGCTGGCTGCCACATGCATCTCTAGGTGCAGCACACTATTAAAATGTCCTAACTGGGGTAATTGCATTAGACACCTTTTCATAGCACTTTGTGCAGCTAATCGGCATGAAATATAGAGGGAAGAGACGTGAGACGAGCGGCCAGCTGAGTCGGTGACCGACTGACAGACATGTTCACTAGTCGATTTGTCCAAGGAAAGTCCCAGTTTTTTGAAGGAGTAAGTCAAAATTTACTCTTTGAGAAGCAACATCAAGTCAAGTACCATGTCTTTTATGGAAGAGCCTAAATCAAGTCCCAAGTCTTTTAGGGGTTAAGCCTATATCAAGTCCCAAATCTTTGAGGGATAAGCCTAAATCAAGTCCCAAGTCTATTAGGGGTAAGCCTAAGTCAAGTCCCAAGTCTTTTAGGGGTAAGCCTAAGTCAAGTCCCAAGTCTTTTAGGGGTAAGCCTAAGTCAAATCCCAAGTCTTTTGGAGATAAGTCTAAGTCAAGTCCCAAGTCTTTTAGGGGTAAGCCTAAGTCAAATCCCAAGTCTTTTGGAGATAAGTCTAAGTCAAGTCCCAAGTCTTTTAGGGGTTAAGCCTATATCAAGTCCCAAATCTTTGAGGGATAAGCCTAAATCAAGTCCCAAGTCTATTAGGGGTAAGCCTAAGTCAAGTCCCAAGTCTTTTGGAGATAAGTCTAAGTCAAGTCCCAAGTCTTTTAGGGGTTAAGCCTATATCAAGTCCCAAATCTTTGAGGGATAAGCCTAAATTAAGTCCCAAGTCTTTTAGGGGTAAGCCTAAGTCAAATCCCAAGTGTTTTGGGGTTAAGCCTAAGTCAAGTCCCAAGTCTTTTAGGGGTAAGCCTAAGTCAAATCCCAAGTGTTTTGGGGTTAAGCCTAAGTCAAGTCCCAAGTCTTTTAGGGGTAAGCCTAAGTCAAATCCCAAGTATTTTGAGGTTAAGCCTAAGTCAAGTCCCAAGTCTTTTAGGGGTAAGCCTAAGTCAAGTCCCAAGTGTTTTAGGGTTATGCCTAAGTCAAGTCCCAAGTCTTTTGGAGATAAGTCTAAGTCAAATCCCAAGTCTTTTAGGGATAGGCTTAAGTCAAGTCACAATTCTTTGAGATATAAGGCCAAATCAAGTCCCAAGTCTTTGAAGGGTAAGTCAAAAAAGTCAAAACGTCTTTGAGAGGCTACACCAAGTCCCAAGTACATAAACAACAAGTTCAAGTGAAGTTGAGTTTTTGAGAGGCAACGCCAAGAAAAGTTTCACGTTTTTCAAGGGTTAGTGACAAGTCTTTGGGGGCAACTACAGATTAAGTTTCAAGTCTTCTGGGGTAGTCTCAGATCTTTGAGGATCAAGTCAAATCAAGTCTAAAGTCTTGCTGAGACCCAAGCACACCAAGTCATGTCTTTCAGGGACAAGTCCAAGTTAAGCCCTTGAGTGGCAAGCCCACATAAAGTCAATGAGTTGTTCAGGGACATATTCAATTTAAATCTCAAGTCCTTTAGGGACTAGCCAAGTCTCAAGTCAAGTATTTATAGGTCAAGTCCAAGTCATGTCTAAAGTTTTTAAGGGACAAAACCAAGTATTTCCGGGGTATGCCCATGCCAGGCCACAAGTCTGTCAGGGTCAAATCCAAGACAAATCCCAGGTCTTTCAGGGGCAAAACCAAGTCTACCTTTAATCCGTAGAGAGCCAATGCAAATTAAGTCACAAGGCTTTCAGAGGCAAGTCCAAGTCATGTCTCACAGCTTTCAGAGGGTTAAAGTGAGTTATCAAGTCTTTGAGGGGCAATACCAAGTCAAGTCCCAATATGTCGAAGGTCAAGTCAAATATCACATCTTTCAGAAGTCCCCTCAAGACTTTGAGGGGCAAATCTATTCCCAAAACTTTCAGGAAGTCCAAGTCAACTCACAAGCCTTTAATAATTTAATGGGTAAAAAGATGTAATAACCTGATGCAACTAGATTTAATGTAAAAACTGAATCAGTAGTTTAGGGCTGCTCCACCGATCCAACTGCACACATCAGTTAATCTTAACTTCCACGTGTGGTTTACCAACCAACTTCCTTTAACTTCTGATTAAGTAGGATAAAGACTGTTCATAAGGTCCCAAACCTCAAGTCAAAGTCAAGTCTTCATGCTTTGTTTTTGTGACCTACATTCAATTCAAGTTCAAGTTGTTAATCCCCAATGCATCCATGTGTTGTTTCTAGGAAGAATTGCAAAGAAACACTATTTCTCAGAGGATGTTTGGTAAAAAAAAAATAAGGATAAAACAAAAGTCTCAAAGCAACAAGTACATTTTTGATGGTTCTGAATGAAGATGTGAGACTTTATTAACTCCCCCCTAAGTGAGGCTGCCAGTAGGGGAAACAGGGAGCAAAAGAAGAAGTGGCCAGGTGCCAGGTGCTCATTGTGATGGGACATCCCATCACCATGGAGACATGGGTCAGGGGGCACTGGAGGGGGGGGGGGGGGGGGGGAGGGGGGGGGGGGGGGGGGGGGGGGGGGGGAGGGGGGGGAGCGCGTGCTCCGAGCGGTGGGGTGGCCAGGTTTTGGCATGAATTCCCCGCCTGCTGAGCCGCTGCTTTGGAGACGCTGGAGGAGAGGTCGTGTACGCAGTGGCCCTCAAACGCACACAAGGCTCAGTGTGCGCCCAGATAGTCACAACAGCTATTCTGCATTTAGAACACACACACACACAAACACACACACACAGTCGCCGGTGAATTAGGTCAGCTTCGTTGGTCAAACAGGTCGGCTCTAACCGCAGCAGGGCACTAAACACAAATTATTCTCACTAGAATGGTTTAATGTCAAAGAGGGAAAGACACAATCCAAGCCTGGACCTCTTCCATTTAGAGTCAGCGTGACGCCGCATAGGAAACCCTGTCCGAAAAGCACCTGGACAACAGAATCATTGGGATAAATTGTACTTTAGATCAGTCTCCAAAATATATAAACTTGTATTTTTCTTGAAAAGTGATTTGGACATTTAGTACCTCAGCACGGTTTAGTTTAAATATACACGTTTGGATTTTGTCCTAATTAATGTTTTTGTCTGTTCCTTAAATACAAGCTGCAACTAAAGCACATTTGAAACTTAAAAACTTACTTATACTGTAACATTTTTCAAAAATAAGACAAAATAGATGTTACAAACAAAAAAATTGTAAAATAAAATTCTACCATAAATGAAATAATATATACCACTCAGTGGCCATTTTGAAAACTGTTTTTTTTGGTAAACTAAAATAAAATTGGGTGCAGTTTTAGTATAAATTACAGGATGAAATATGAAAATCAATTTTAAATATGTTTAAAATTCGCCCAAATAAATATGAAGTATTTCTACTAAACTCACAGTAGATTTTACAACTAAAACCTGAGAAAAGTGACAAAAGTTTATTGAAACTTTTTACCCCAGATTCACAGTAAGTTGCTGCATGTTTTTAATTTGGACAATAATGTTCAAAATCAAACATGATTTAACCAACTGACACTTCTTCTGTTATGTTTACCTTCGGTACATTTTTTGAAAAACCTTTTTCTTCTGAGTAAAAAGTCTTCCTCACCTTTTCAGGTAAACTTTATATTTTCTTTCGGCAACAGGAGTAAATGTGATTACTGTTTGACCTACAGTATATGCAGGCATCTTAAAAAAAAACACCAACCAAAAACTTTTTATTTAAAAAAAAATATTCAGATTTTGGGCCATTAGAGCAGCCCAAGATTAGATTTTTCTCCCAGACCAGATAAGCTAATGACATTCTGCAGTGATTTATGTCAAAAGGCTGCAGAAAAGGCACACGCAATGCAGGACTAAAGTAAAGCAGGCCAGTGAATAGTAACCATTAAAACACTTTAATTCACCTTAAAGGAGTCAAAGCAGGCTGGGAATGTCCCCCCCAAAAAAATAACGAAATAAGAGTCCAGGTAAGGTAGAAATCAAGGCAAATATATTAACAGAGGAAAATCGACAAAATGCTAGTGATCTAAAGAGTAAGCAGTCAACAATCAGAGAACAAATAGGGTTGTGGGGCACAAAGGTGAGCTATCAAATAACCACAGCAAAAATGACTGTCAATATTTCTAAAAATCCAAAGCAAATCAGCGCCACACCTCCCACAGCTCCAGGAAGACGAGCTGATGCTCTATACAGGCAGGCGTAATGCGCCCCCTGACCGCGGACCCATCACCACCACCCCTTACCGGATTCATAATCGGGTACCCCTGATCTAGGCTCTGACAAAATGCCTACATTTTTATATAGAAACTGGATAATACATGTACAGAGAATCCTAAAAAAAAATTACTTTTAAAGCTGTTGCCAGTGGCTCATTAAAGTAAACATAGTAACCTCAAGTGGCTTGTTAGGGTCACCATGGTAACCACTTATCTATGAGACCCAGGCAATAATGTAGAGAGACACAAGAGCACAGACTGAGTCGCTGTGCAAAAACTAGACGTTGTTTCTGAAGCGTATTTTAACTCTGAGCAGCAGAAAGGCCTGGTGGCCACAGCTGTAAAGGTCTGAATGTTTACAGTGTTTTATGTTGGAGATATGACAAGTTAAATAGACCCCTTGTTTGTATTTTTAGGAGTAAACACGGAGCTATGATACAATTGAACTTTATGTGACTTTGAAGGGAGACACTCAGCATTTTAGAGCGATTTGAGAGAAAATTATAAGCCCTTCAGTAGTGAGAGGTGCACTACCTGAAAGAAGACAAAAGCGACTTTTTGATGTACAGCTTGTCTATATAATAAAAATATTGCGGGATAAAAAGAAGGTTGTTTGCAAATATTTTTGAAAGTTTAGACAACTCATATTTAAAGTGCATGACATCATCATCATTCTAAGGTGGACAAATCATTGTTAAATTCCCAAAACATCAAAAACTTAAACTGTGATTGTGTAAAAAAACCCATTAAAGATATCTAGATGTAAATTTACACATATAAAGTCCAACTTACTGTGTCTCATTTCAACCTAAACCTGATGTTTCTACCATAAAATCTACCTGAGCAACAGAGCTCCAAATAGGGATAGGTTCCATCATGGAAGTAATTTTTTGGGGGGGACAAGTGGACGTCCCGTCCCCACCCCGCTTTTTAACAAAGCAGTTTTGACCGCTGTAGTTTTTACCATCTAAAAACAATGTTACACTATTTTAAATGGTTACTAGGGCTGCTCGATTATGGCTAAAATGATCATCACGATTATTTTGATTGAAATTGAGATCTCAATTATTTAAGATAAGAATAACTATTCAACGGGGGCGGGGTAAAAGCGCACGTGCCGAAACAGGAAGTAAGTCGTGGGCTGCAGGTCCCGGTCCAGCCCAAGCCCAGCCCACATTCAGACCCAGGGCAGGCGCCATCAACATAAGTGGCTCAGCGCAGACCTCAATCCAGGGGGAGGGGGCATGCCTGGAGTGAGGGGCTTGCACCGGTCGATCCAGATACGCCTCCTTAACCTGGACACAGGTCCGTGCATAGCAGCGTCGCACATCAGTCCTCTGGGCTGCATGTATTATTGGTGGGAATGCAGTGCTAGTTCTGCACTCTTGGATCGAGTTATTGGTGGGGACACGTCACCTCTATCCATGTGAATCTTCACAATATCGGTTGTTTTAAAATGATTTAAACACATTTATTCCCTCGATCTAAAACCTTGTATAAAACAGCAATTAAATAAATAAAGGGGCGCTGACTTATGCTGGATTAGTGAACCTCCTCTTTGGTATGACGCCGTAGCCAAATGTGAGGTTTGTTTTTGCCAGCACTGTGCGATGATCCCACGCTGGAGCAAAAGTGAGCGGCTGGACTGCTGAAGTGAATCAAAAGGCCAGAGGCTGCTGAGTCTGCCTCCGTCCGGTTGACTGCCACAGACCCTGGATCAGTGCCTTCATCATCTGACAACCTGTGAGAGCGACTCATTCATGCAGCCTTCTCCTACACACCTCCGGGACCTGGACAACACCTCGCAGCACCATGAATCAAACGCACAATCCCACACACACACACACAAAATTCATGATCACCAAATAAAAACAAAGAAAAGTTCACTGACAAGTTCCGTGAGGGAGGGGGGAATGGCGGCACAGCAGTAACATACGAACACAGGGTTTCTTTTTTGATATCTAATCATGGCAGACATCAACAACATCATCCTTATTATTGCGGTAATGAAACTGAATCAGTCTCACACGGACTCATTTGTAAAGGAAAAATAATTAAGACAAAGGTCCTGCATCAAGCAGATGAATCAGAATGACAACAAAGTATGATGCGTGACAGTCCTCCCGCGGTGATGCAGGCCTGTCCTTTGTGTCATGACTAGTCGCTCTCCGGCATTAATCAGAGCGTCGTCCTATCTTGTTAGGCTGAGCTGAGAGATGATAGGGAGACTGCAGGTCTTTAATCAAGGTTAGAATAATCTGCAATGGTAGCTGATTATAAACCTGATCATCAGCAACATATTGTCACCTCCTAATCATCCAAATAAACAGAAAGAGACCTGCCCTCTCAGCCCCCACGTGGAGGAATAAATTACATCTCAAGCGTTGGGTGTGTGCGTGCGATTTGCAAGCACTCTTACATCAAATGCTTTTAATGCTAATGCTACATTTTCCGGTGCTTTTTGAAAAGCCTTGCCTCTAAGCAGCGGAGAAATGAATACGCTGGAGCTAAGAAACCCCCAGCTTGAAAGACATCCATCAAGACAGCAGATAAACAATGAATCAGCCCCTCTCAAGTGGATGATAACCTCAACTTCTTTCTAATCTACTTTCATGTGCTTTGTCTCCCCCGGTTTTTTTTTGTATTTACTCTCACTCTTTTTATTTCACCTCTCCAGGGGTGAGCCTCCCCTCTTCCTTTCTCCTCCCTCTCTCTTCCCGGAGCTCATTACTCCGGGACCGAGTCTCGGCTGTTTTCAGCACCAGCGAAATTATAACACGACCGGCGACGGCACTCGTTAGCAGCCTTGTCAATCACCGGAGCGGGCAGGGGGAGAAGCAATCGGCGCCGGGGTCAGCGATGAAGATGTTCATTCTCTATTCATCCATCACATCTTCCGAGGAAATCAATTTACACCGCGTCAGCGTCACAATTTCTCGACAACAGCGGTGATATGAAAGAGGAGGGAAACAACTTCTGAGAGAAAGACGGAGGATAGTGGAAGATTCGTTTAGATACAATCTAATAAACGTCACTCATCTTATTTTTTTCCTCTCATGTGTCACCTCCGGGTTACCGGAATCTTTTTGTCCTCTACTGGAAATTACTCTTAACTAATAATTTCTTTGTATTCCAGTGGAAGAACAGCCAAGCTTCAACAGCAAATAGAGTGCACCGTTAGCTAGTTAGCAACGATAATTACCAAACCGAGGACTTTTGCGGTATTTGTCTAGTCTTTTGCCCGGATACCTTTATGGAAAGTGGCAGGTGACAGGACAGGATCTGAGACCCCACTCGCACTAATATAGTTGTTGCTTTCTTGCAGATGTCAGCGCCATGGTTCATTAACAGACTTTGGTTTAGGCAAACCCGAAACGAAAGGAGATGAAAGGCAAAAAGACAGGTAGAGGTGGATCGGGCTCGGCAGCGGGGAAAGTAATTGGCAACGTATATGAACCCTGGTGTCGCGCTGATGCTGTCCATGCTAACTGACGGCAGATTAAAAAAAAGAGCGGCAAATCTACGCCGGACGTTTTCGGGGGGGGGGGACCTTAGGAGTGAGGTGAGAGGCAGTCAAGTAGAAGAAGAGGAGAATGGCGTGCCAGGACGAGTGCCAGGAGTGTGTACATGTGATTGGAGGGGATGCTTTCATTCCAGGAGATGTCATGCTGTTTGAGCAAACGGTTCTCCGTTAAGGCCATCCACCGCCTGCTGCCGGCGACAGCCTCGTGCCAATGCCTTCGACACTGCAGCCGCCGATGCCAGGAGCCCGCCTGCCCCTCGTCTCAGCAGAGCAGATGTCACTCAAATGTCCCCCCCCCCCCAACACACACACACACGAAACTCCAACCTCCCTCTTTCTCCTCCCTCCCGCCACCCTAACAGGCAGTGGCGTCGGCGTGCCAAGCAGGCGACACCCGACGTGTGAAGAGAGAGGGGTGGCGGTGGGAAGGAATGCACAGCGTGGCATCGCTGTCGATTTTTTCGCACTCCCTCCATCGCCTGCCCCCAAGCCACCCACCTCTCCCTCGCAAACACCACCACCGTGCACAGGCTCATAAACACATGCACAGTCTATTCTCTCCCCTGGCTCCTCACCCCGTTTTCCTCTTCACCCCCCACCCCCCCACCCCCACCCCTGTGCAAAAAGAGACACACTTTCCCCTGGTTCTCCTGAGATGACACCCCCTGCAGGCCTTTGGAATATTTTAATTC
This sequence comes from Callopanchax toddi, assembly GCA_006937965.1. Lineage (NCBI taxonomy): Eukaryota > Metazoa > Chordata > Actinopteri > Cyprinodontiformes > Nothobranchiidae > Callopanchax > Callopanchax toddi. The sequence continues at coordinate 1,313,934 of SSNR01000014.1, forward strand.
TGTTTCTGAACTCTTATTATGTGTGGAGAGTGTGACATGTGAATTGTAATTAGTCGCTCTGGGGTGAGCAGAGAGAAAAAAAAAAACAATTTTTTTCTTCCCCCTAAAGAAGAAAAGAACCAAAAAAAGGGAGGGGGGAACACTGGAGGGTGAATAATGTTTCCAATCCAGTTTTAACCCCCAATCACCACCTTGTGCTCCTTTTCCCACCTATGATTTTTCCTTATAGGTGTGCACCTTTGTTTCTTCTTCTGGTGTTATTCTGAAGCCTCTATCAAACCACCCTGGATCTTATCTTGCAAAGGGAGGCCTGTATCAATAACCCTGCAGCCTTCGCTCCTCCACTACAAAGGGCCCGGCGACCGGGGCTAGCTGTAGGGATGGAAGATAATGGGATTGAGGTGGTACTTAAATCTCAGCGAACCACGGCAGCTCAAGTAATTAGTGGATGGGATCCATACTGGGGGCGCTAAGCAGAGCTAATGCTACCCTTGGCTCTGCTGCCAGAGCAAAATTAGCAGTATGGGAATGTGTAAAGCTATCACACGGATTATCTGCCTCGCTCAATCTATCTGCGTTTCTGACAGACAACTTCAGCTCACCAAGAAACCCAAACCCAGAAAGATGAGCCTGAAACAGACGAGGGAAAGAGGGTAGGGTGAATGAGGGGGGAGCAGGGAGAGGGGATTGTAATTTCACAGCAGTGTCAGAAGAGCCAGCCGAAGCCCTGTCTTTCCATTGAGGCTTCATTAGGGCAAACAATGGACTTCCCTGCCATCTAATTAGATGAGGTTAATGAGTAGAGGAGGACTGCTGTTGATCCCCACTGTGCTGTGTTAAAGGCAAGGGAGGTGGTCAAGGGGTCTTAGGGGCAAAGGGGAGTTACTTCATGAGCATTGTACACCGTGGGTTTTTTTTTCAGTGCAAGAGCAAAAAATGCTCTTGCAAGGAAAACAATGTACAGTACTCTGAAAAAGTGTTGGGTCAATTATCGTTTATTTTGCTTATAAAATCCAGACTTTTTGTCATATTTTAAAGTGGTTTTGTTATGGTTCTTCTGGTTTTCTTTAATGCTTTGTTGAGATTTCAATATAATACTAAGCTTTGGACCAATTAGACCCATTTTTGAACCAAAGAAGGCTAATATTAAATCTGACTGAGAAGATCTAGTCACAAACAATGGAAAAAGACCGACACTATAATAATGTTTTCTAGAGAAAATGTCCAGTGTTATTATTTGTCAAGTGAATCTGACATATATGTATGACAGGGATGCTCTATTGACCCAGATATAGGATGACCCCAAATATAAGATGACCCCCTCTTTTCAATACTAATCTTCAGGTACAGACTAAATGTAATTTTTAAAGAAAGTATTTTTTGAAATTTTGAGAAAGTCATTTAAATAATATCATAATTATAGACTTTTTAAATAGTTGTCTATTAATGCAATCACAAAGATGTGTAATGCAGATTCTAGCATGTGTGGGGTTCTGTCAGAAAAGACACTAGAGATCCTGAACAAAAACTGAGCAAAAAACACCATTGCTGTGTAAACTGTAAGAACTTTGTTCATGACAGTCTGCATAAGGCTTTTATTCACAGACGTCCTCTGATCTGCTGTGCTCACAGTCACACCCATGCCGCGTACCGTCTCCTCCCATAGTCACATCTTTGGACATTTCACTCCATAACTCCATATTTCCTGGCTGCCTGACAGTTGTTTGATGCCTTTGCTGCATTGACCTCTTAAAATTAGGCTGCATCTCAATACTCGCACTTCCACCCTACGGTCTTCAATGAAGTGCACTTAGAATTATGGGTAATTCCCTTTGCTGAAGTGCGCACCCATGCAGACTTTGGCAAAATGCGTAGCAAGGGTGGAAAAGGCAGCGGGGACAAGGTCCAGATTCTACAGCCAGGAGAATTGGGACACCCTAAGTCCTTGCACACCTCCGCGAGAACGTGCAACTGAGGGGCGCAAGGGTGGAAGTGCGAGTATTGAGACACGGCCTTAGTGTCAGATGTAGGGGTGTAATAATATTGTAAATACCGTGATATCACGGTAGTAAAATGGCCACGATATCGTCATGGCCTTGTCACGGTATTGAACAGTATGTCATGAGTTAAAAATAACACGTTTTAGTTCGTCGCACCGGAGTATATAGCCAAGTAAACTACATAGACCATGATCCTTTGCATCCGCGTCATCAGCCGGTGCACCAATGGTAGCGCGCACAGCCCACATGCAAACAAAAATAAACATGGAGGCAGATGGGACAGCGGTAAACGCTACATGGAGCGGCTTTTCCGTCGGAGTTTTGGAAGCATTTTGGATTTGCCGTATCGAGAAATGGTGAAGAAGAAAAGAACGGACAACTGACAATATGCAGACACTGCTGCTGTACAGAGCTGGACTCCTCGGCGAATACGAGCAGCGTGAGAGGTAACAATAACCCGCCCCCTTGTGAAAAGTTTCCAGTGTTAAGAAAGTCCAGACGGGTCAAAAATCCCAGCATGAAGCTCTTAGATCAGCGCTGTCTCACAGCAGCTCAAAGGCTCAGAAAATAAAATACATCCCAGAATATTTAGACACTGATTTGCATCCAATTTCCACCGTGAACGTCGTGGGGTTTAAATCATTAGTGGCTAAACTGGAACTTAAATATAAAATGCCATCATCGACACATTTTAGTCAACTATTTAATTTCTTTTAATTCAGTCATTGCCCAGATGAAGGCAGCAACATTAACTTAGACTTGTCAGACAGAAACCAAGGAGAAGAGAAGTTCCTACTGGAGGAGTAAAAACAGCAGAGGTCATTTTAACAGCTCAATAATCTGTCCTCCTCCTCCTTAAATGTTGATTTTTTTAAAAACTGAAACTGGACTAGAACTCTAGAAACTAGAAGAGGCTTACCTTCTAATTAGTTTCCTGTTTGGTGATGCCTAGGTATTTTATGACTTAATGATGAGTCAGTTGTGTATTTCCTGGTTACTTTTATTTATTAAATACGCTGTTTTGCCTTTTCTTTATATGTTGAGTTGTTACTTGAATTTAAAACTTTAGGAATGGCTTTTCAGACCATTTAAAACGTCATAATATTTTATGTTGTGAGGCATATTACCGTGAGCCTCCCCACAATATCGCAATAAATATCGTACCGTGAGGCCCATACCGTGACGATATCGTACCGTGGGATTTGGATATCGTTACACCCCTTGTCAGATGATCACGTTGATGTGTGATAAGATTTGACATGCTGCAGCCTTTCGCAAACACTTTTTTCCGGCACGTTCTGCAAACAACTGTCCCTCTGCGTCCTTCAAATAGCCAAAATATGCCCATACTTCCGACTTTGTCTGCTTTGAGGGCTGATAGATGCACTCAGTGCTGTTTTCTCCTCTTTCCGCCATCATTTTAGCATTTTGGTTGTAAACACTACAAAGTGCGAATGTGCGGAAGCTTCAGCAGCCGGGACGGTCGCTGAATGGCTCACTGCGCCTACACTGCGAGCGCGGTTATCCACCAAGATTTTGTTTTATTTTTTTAAACATGACTGTAATTATTATTGTCAACATTTTTACCAGGGTTCACCACCACACTGGTAACCGTGACATCCCAACTTGTAAGTCTGCCTCAGTTGTCCGTTTACTCGCCCCACTTTTAATCCAGTCTGCTCTGGACAGAAAAAGTTCACAAGAATTACACTACAAATCCAATATGGCTGACTTTCTATTTGGCTTAGAATAGTTATTTGAGCCTTGTTTTGCTATATGTGTCTCCAAGATCTGATAACTCTTTAATACTTTAATAATACTTTAATAATACTTTAATACCAGATTTTGGTCATTCTGGCTTAAAATCAATGAAAATTATCAAGTTTTACGGATTTGTTTTAAGTTTCAGGAGTTGTCAAACACTTTCATACTACACAACTGGCAGGAGAGGCTCAGTTGGTAGAATGACCATCTGACAATCAGATGGTCTCCGGTTTGGAGGGTCTCCAGCTGGCTTACCTTGTCCTTGTGTCCTTGCAAGACACTTCACCCACCTTGCCTACTAGTGGTGGTCAGAGGGACCTGGTGGTGCCGATGCATGGCATCCCCACCTCTGTAAGTGTGCCCCAGGGCATCTGAGGGTACATTGTAGCTTATCACCACCAGTGTGTGAATGTGTGTGTGAATGGGTGATAGCTGATGTGTTGTACAGTGCTTTGGGGAGTAGAGAACTCTATGAAAGCACTATATAAATGCAGGCCATTTAAAACTGAATATGAATAATAGAATGAACCAATTACCAATAGATTTAAAAGTTAAACAGTCCAATCATCATACAACAAAATAACAAGTGACTGGTAACTACAACTAATTAACCAGTTAGGTGTAAAAAAGGAGGGAAAGAATTGCCAGTGTAAATTTGAAATTAGCCGTGCAACAAGAAAGGAAGAGAACATGTTAAGTGCAGATAGCATCAGTTAAAAGGTATGTGCCGAGTAACAGGAATGAGTGATACTTTGATTTGTTTGTGAACGAAGCAGATGGCATTTAATCTATAGACAACAAGAGGAAAGCTGCAACATATGGAGAGAGATGTACTTTATTGCAGGATCCTTGTTTTATTTCAGTCCAGGCACTACCGTTATAGGAAGTTCATTTCTTACCCAGGAAACATTTACATTTTTCGTAGCTAAAACAACCCTTTAATGGTGTCCTACATCACAGTGCATTACAGGTGATTTAAGGCAGCACCTGCCCTCGCTGCAGGCTCGGAGCATTGCTCCCCAAAGGATGTGTAAAGTGATTTTTGTGAACTGGGAGGCAATTTGGAGGTTTCAAAAACAATGTTATCGCTGCACATTAGAGGATACACCTGCAGATGTCGCAGAGGCTATAGTTACGTTGGTATTCACAAGCATTAACGCCAATACAGGTAATGTCTAGTAATGTGTGGGTCATGGATTATTAACCGTAATCACAGTGCCCATTTCAGAGAGATCATATGTGCACATTGTTACCAAACAGCCTTTTTTATTTTACCAGCAGACAGACAGACAGACAGACAGACAGTCTTACAATCTGCCGTATACGCAGCTTTCGTCTTTTCATCTCCGCTTTCAAATGACGCCGCTGAAATTGACATGCACAAGCAAAATGTTAATCAAACAAACCTATTTCTCCTCAACAGCTAAACCAAACAAACGGGCCTCAACTTTCCCATTCAAGTCGGAATGACAGCGTAACACAACACAACAGCAGTGAATGCAGCCTGCTTTATTCAGGGAACGTCAGCCACGCGCTATTCTGTTGAAAATATCAACTTCAGATGTTGAGGGGAGGAAAAAAAAGACGGGCGTTTTGTCTGCCTTTGTTGGTTTGGGCTTGATATGCCGCGTGAGCCTTTCAAGCCATTTGTTAGACTCAATTTCTTCCTCTGTTACATCTGCAGATTACGTTTCAAGCAAACAACCAGCAACATGAAGGCACACGCACACTATTATGGTGAGAGAATGACAACTGGCATAGGCAGAGAGCAACATAAATACAAGAAAAGGATGAAAAAAAAGGAAGTTGATGTAAAGAAGGCGAGGGAGATTGGAAAAAGACGTAGGTAGACGTGATGAGCTGCTACGGTGACGAGATGTATGCATGTGTGAATTGTAATAATGCTTGCATGCAGGTTATGCAAATGGAGGGGCTTTGATGCTCTGGCCTTAAACACAGTCTTATTATTTTCCTTTCACTTAACCGTCTCTCTTTTGTACCTGTCCTTCAGTTTATCTGTTCTTTATTCAACACAGGAAATGTTTCAGGGTAAACTTGCGATAGAGCTCTTTGTTTTTGGATACGATTACAGGTGGAGAGATTCATCTCTCACTGGCTTTTTGTTTTTTAGCCAAATGGAATCATGTGACTGTAAAATAAACACTTCAAAGGGTTCAGCAAAAGAACAGGAACCCAGAAATGGTTCTAAATCGAAAAGCAGCCTGATTTAAGGTCAACACGTGATCTGGTTTTGGTTCAAATCTGCTAAAAAGTCTTGAAGACTTTGTTCCAGAAGGCTATGATGAAGCCATCAACTTGAAGCAAGGATGTATGTCAGAAAAGGGGATTTTTTTCATGTCTCTTTGCCTTAAACTGTTGTTGTTGGTCAAACAACGATAAGAGGAGAACAATAGATCACTAGTACATGCCAAACCCACCCACAGGTAGGGTTATACTACGTGAAATTAATAACCGTGTGCAATGCCTCTGTAAAATATGAAGTCCAATCTCAAAACTACCACAACAGCTAATGTTAAGATTATTTTCTAACCCTTTGTTTTATTTCACATTACATTGTTATTTCGGCATAAATATTACGGTATGTTATTCCTGCTAATTCCTAGGAAGTGTCCTCAACTGCACTGATGACAACTGTTGCCATTTATGCTTCAAATAACATTACAATTCTGTTAAATGTGAAACTGATGACATAAAAGTTTATATGTGTTTACATGAAATGCAAAGAAAGTAAAAAATGCATAGTTTTATCTTATCAGCTATGCCTAATTCACAGCTACAGCAGTAGTTTACTCATACCCTGCTGTGCATTTTCGGTTTCTGTGATGAGGGCATATTTGAGTCTTTTTGGGTATCCACATCACAGTACTGGAGTCAGTTGTAGTTCTAGAACTGCCTTCATGAGGACCCATTTCAATTTTAGATTAGGGATGGGGCCGATCCGATCTTGGATCGGACCCCGATCTGGACTTAATCCACAGATCGGACATTTCCGATCCAACCTGGAGAAATTTCCGATCCAGAGCTCATAGATCCTAGTCCAGATCTGGGTTTGTGCCCTGCTGAGACACAGTACTTTCAGGACCCCGCTGCAGTTTGCAGGTGGCAGCTAGCAGGTTAGCACTGAGCAGCGGTGAACTTTTTCCACACATGTCCGCAGCGTGGAAATATTTAATGGACGAAACGCCGCAAAGCAAGACGGCAACGTGCAATGTTTGCAAAGCCACTGTTCCGAAACGAGGAAACTCAGTTCAGCGACCTCCGATGTAATCCCAGCCGTCACCATTTAGCCGAGGAGAACAGTACTGACCGCAGCATCAAAACAATTAAAAAAAAACACGCTCCTCCAAGCTGTCAGCAGGCGATTTAGCAGCATCAAAAGTGAATCCCTCTCCACTGTTGCCACTTTACTGGATGCTCGGTACAGTAACTCCGGTAAATAAACTCAGAAGTCACGCTATTATAATGCTCTACTTTCTTAAAAACAGCTCCACTGTTGTAATTTTCGGTGCTTTATTACTAAACAGACCGCTGTTGGTCAAAGTCAGACCTAAACAAAGCAAAACTGGTCAAAATAAAACAGAAAATCACTTTTCTTCCTCCTCTCTCCTCTCGTAGTGATGTGACGTTCATGAACGAGTCAAATCTTCTGAACAGCTCTTCACTGTGAATGAGGAGAACCCAGTCCTTGTAAACAATAGTTCATTTTTTTATATTAACTGTGACGTTTGAGGCCAGGAGGCAATATTCAATGGCCCCAAGTTGCTGTCTGAAACAGAACAGCTCTATTTAAAACACCAATGAGCATAGCAACATGAACCCATCAGTTCTATCTGGGAAGCTAATTAGCAATGCCCACATGTGTGTTGCAACAAAAAGTGTCCCCAAACATAGTTCCACATGGCATTTATTTTTCAAAATATTGCAAAAAACCATTAAAGACCCAGTTTTGTGAACGGCTCTTTGAGGGGAATGACTCCTAAATGAATGGCTCCCTTCAAAGAGCCATAAATCCCGTCACTAGTGTGTATGCATGCAGGCCAGGTCTTCTTGCAGCAGCATTAGATACATTTTAGATATTATAGCAAATAGAGCTCTGGTATCGGAATAGTATTGTATCGGCAGATATCCAAATTCAGGGATCGGGATCGGATCGGAAGTGAAAAAATGTGGATCGGTGCATCCCTATTTTAGATTAGAGGTTTTCTGGTATGAAAGAAAACATGAACAAATAATGGTTTGAGTTTACAGAAACTACCGGTAATTCCGAGTTTATTTAGTGGTTGAGTAAATGTGCAGGCGTAATGAATTCAACACTGTGGTGCTCTTATAATTCTCATCACTGGTCTCTAAAAACGTACAAAACAATACGGCACTACTAACAGAACTTAGATACATGGAGGGATTTCAATTGACTATAAGTTCTGCAATCTTACTGATAAATGTTTTTAATTTGCTATAAAATGTGTTCTGATCCTAAAGTCCGGCAAACCTACAGTAGTTTAGAGCTCCGACCATTTAAAATACTTCCTGTAATACCACAGAATGCTTGATAGATCATTTAAAGAAATATAAATCCTTTAAGCCCATAAAGATTTCATTTCAGTCCAAGGCTAATAAATATGCATATGCAGTGGTTTATTCTCACATCTGTTGACTGAGACCAGTGTGCTTGCACCTCCTACAGTGTGGTATTGTTATGGTCACACAGTGACACTGCACAAGTCCCTGGATGGGTTTCTTGATCAATTCTATTATGTTACGCCAACTTAACATTACTAGCTTCGACACCGATGCAATTAATAAAAGAAACTTTAGTGAATGCACAAAGATAATTTACTTAGAAAATCAACCACTTAGACCAGTAAATGAATAATGGTTTAGTTGTGTTCTATATCTAAATATCTATAGGTCACTTTTTGTCACCTTTTTCTAGATTTTCTAAATAGCATCTTAAGTTACACAACTGAATATCTCCACTGCTGTTTGCGGTTCATTAACAGGAACAAAATGTAGAAATATTAAAAATGTACAGAAACACAAAGTCACAAGTTTAATCATTATTGTCCGTGTAGAACAAAAGTCCCAAAACTATTCATGCTAGGTTTAGAATGCCTGCTAATGGAAAGCTAAGCTAACAATGATGAGATACGGTAGACATCTTGACAGAAGAAACGCACATTAAGACAAAACCATACATTTTTTAACTTGTAGACTTTTAAAAGTTAAAAAAAAAATTTCTGCATCACATGCTTTAGCTTAACTTGGTTGGCTTGCTAACTGGTTAGCAAGCTTTGATAAGAAATGAGAGGAAACCCAACTTCATGGGTTTATGTGGCTTTACACGTAATACTTAGTTCACAAATTTTCGTAGAATGGCTAACTCAAGGAATTAGATTTCTCCTTGAATTTTATTTTATTTAAATATATACTATACTGTATTTCTAAGATTTCATATTTATATTCTTTATACCCACTTTTTAAGTAGATATATTATTTTTTTTAAAGATGTTTTTAATGATTTTACAAGTAAGTAAGTAAAACTTTATTTATAGAGCACCTCTCCGGATAAAAATCACAAAGCGCTACAAGACAAGCTGATAAACAATTAGAAATCTGGTTACTTTAAATAAATATAGACTTTTTTTGTACAAAATACATTTTTAAGAGAAAATAGAGAACTGTAGCTTCATGAATATAATTGTAGTAAAAAGAACTGTGTTTTTTGGGAGTTTATAAAACCGTTGCACATGTACATGGACATGTAATCAGTTCTAGTGTTGGTTCTAGGATCACCAAAAATTCTGACTGAAAAAAGTAACACATATTCAGCTTTGTAAGTTCAAAGTTGACAGCAGAATGAAAAGAGGAATGCCACAAATACATTTAAAGTTGATTTATTCTGTAGACAAATCAGCTTGCATGCTATGAAAGGTACATGCATGTATTTTATGCACACACCTACAAAGCATAATCTCAACTCTGTGGACTTCAGACTAAGACAACCTTATACGTTTTATTCACTTCTTTTTAGTATTTTCAACACAAATTCCACTAATACTCAAATTAATCTGTAAGCAATCTCTTCTATGAATCCTAAAAGGGCAGGCTGGGGTCAAATCACAAAAGCTCACAGATAAAAACGAGACTTCATGAATGGTGTGATCTCACATTCAGCTTTATTGCTTTCAGATTCTTTCACAAAAATGTATGAAAAATCCAGAAAAGTGAAATATTATTCCATATTTTTTAATTCTATGAGCGTACAGTTTATTAAGGAGGATCTCTCAGCACAGCAACAAACTGCTGACACGTTGTGTGTTCAGGCTTTTATTAAAGCTTCCCAACAACAAACTGCTTTAACCTAGATCGCCATCTAGTGATCGTATGCCAAACAGCTCCGTTTACTTTGAACTGAATGTGTGTGTTTAGGCTTAATAGAAGACATTTGCTTTTGGTTTGACATCATAATGAGGGGCTAACTTTTCATTAGGCTGAAGATCAATATGTTCTTATTGCCTCTTAAGGAAGTTAAATAAGTAATTAATGTGTTTTAATGAATGGCGACGCACTGGTTGCATTTGTTTGGTTTCTACTAATGTGTTTTCAGAGACATTTTCTAAAGATGTGAGAGATTTTATAGATGATTTGCCTTTTTTTCCGGAAAGTCCGTGAAAGGATCACAGATTTGTTTTTGGTGTTGTCACAGATTCAGGATTTGTGTATTTTAATTTGGTCATTTCATCAATATGCTTTTTTAAGAAATCCATAAGAATTTGTGTTATAGTCTGTGATCGTTTCAGAACTTTTTTTGTGATATATTTTTTTCCTTTGCAAGGGTGCTTTGAATCCAAAAATAACTTTTTTGTTGTAACTTTGTTTGAATCAACATATTAAGTTAATGTATAAAGCAGAGCTGTAATAAAACATAAAAATAAACTCTTCTGAAATGTATTATATAGTTTAAAGTGTTTTTTTTTTAAATAAAAGATCTATTTCTGCAGATTCTTTAAAAGCAGATGTGTGTCTTGGTTAGCGTGTGTGTAGAGAAAGAGAGAGAGACAGAGAGAGTGTGCGTCTCACCTCTCTATAATGAAATCATACGGGTCAGCGAGGCCAGCGTTGCACGGGCAGGTCACCCAACAGATCGGAACTAAGCTGCTTTGACCCGGCCTGGTGCTGCATGCCAAACACACCAAACGCAGCCCTCACAGCACAATAAAACACCACGCACACATGGAAGGCTGTGTGATAATGACTAAAACACAATTCGAGGTTTGTTTTCCTTTTTATTTCCTTCAAAACATAGAAAAAAATCTCCGAAACCGGTTTAAAAAAGTGCGTCCGAAAATTAAATCACTGTAGGAGTGATCAAAGTTGTGGTGTAGTTTGCAAACACTGAAAGACAACATTAAATTACAGTAAAACAAGTATCTGCTGTGTTATTACAGAGAAAGCTTTAATCATTTCTCCTCTATTAGCTGCCGCTCGTATCACCCAGGGACTTCCGTTAGATTTAAATTAAACAGTGGAAATGTAAATATTGACAACGTATGCGTAATTATTTATTCCACACAAGCAACCAGATCTGAAAATTATTGCAGCAGCATCGTGTTATTATGAAAAGGAAAATACTTCCATTTTCTGGTAATAAAAATGCAAATAACATAACAGAAGAAACACAAATAATAAGGCCGATAAAGATAATGCGGACGCCATCGCAATGTCAAAAACTCCAAGTGGACTGAATCTTTTAAAGTCCAGCTGTGTTCCAACTTTAATGTCTCGACACGTCAAAGATCAAAGGTCAACAACTTGAAGGCGGCCGTCCTCTGGAAGGTGTTTTTTTTTTTTTTTGTAAGAGGATAATCAATTACCAGAAGACGCCGCCGTCATGTCCCCGCTCAGATCAGTGAGGTCCCCATAAATTTGAATGTAAAACAAGCTCCCAAGCACAGGGTTAAACACGTAATTAGCCACGACAAGCGAATATGAGGAGCAGACTTAAGTCAGGAAGAGGGGCTATGGTAATGCAGGAGGACTTCGCAGCCCTGCGAGGCATCGAGACGGGACGCGGGGAGAAGGGGAGGGAGCGCCGAGGAAGATTTCAGATGCAGATATTAGAATTGCAATTGTCTTCAGCGCACGGGGCACCGGTGTGGAAATGGACTTTTTCATTATTCAGTTAGTACAATAATTAAATATTCAATGCCGTGGGTTGGTGAAGCTACTGAACCACGCCAAAAGATATTTAACTGGGCCTGACAGATGTTTTAAATAATGTTTATTTATCAATACTAATATAAACTTCCTAAAATTGTCATTCTCTTGCAACTTTCTGCAGGCTTTGCCTCAATTACTCCTCAAAAGAAAGAAAGAAAACAAAAAAAAACTTTTAAAAATGCAAGTAAAGTTTGGGTTTCTGGAAATGGCAAGCTTCTGTTAATATTTCAAAATTTCGGCGGCCTTGTTTGTCCAGACCCAAATGTATAAATTAATACATGTGCAAACACTAAAAAAGTATCCACACAGATGAATTAATACATAAATACATGGCTATATTTATTCATTATCTCCATAGCAACTCATTGGCTGGCCCAAACAGATCTGAGAGGGGGAAAAATATCATTATACAATAATTAGACTCCCATCCGCTTTCCCCATTACAGAACAAGGAATATTCTATGTATTTACATCTGAAAATGTCAATCCCATTCAGTATCACGGCATGATTTGCAAGTCATGCAGCTTGAAAGACCCGTCAAGGGAGAGGATAAAAGGCACAAAAAAAAAGGTTTGCCTCTTTACAAGTCTGTCCAGAACAAGAGGAGAAGAAAATGTACCATACGTGTTGGGAAAGGGAAAATACACCCAACAGGCTTGGAGTCTCTACAGACGGATGGACGGCACCGTTTCTGGTAAGCAAGAGGAGAAGGGCTCGTTTCTCGTGGCTTTCATGTGGGTAAGTACCCTTCATTCTCTACTCTTGAAACGTTGGTCCTGGTTTCGGGAATTTTATTCCTGGAAAACAGGAAAGACTTTGAACTTCCACCGCTTGCACCCCAAACAAGAGGTCGCGGGTTTGAGTAAAGCGTTCGGTCCGAGAGGCAAACAAGTGGGCTCCAACACTCAACGATGGAACGACCCATTGGAACTTTTGAATCCATTTGCATTGGCAACAGGTAGCAGTTCTCAACGGGGGCCGGATGTCTGTTTAGAAATTCATCTACTCCTTCACATCAGAGATCTCCAACGGGCTCGATGAGGGCGAGCATAGGGGGGGGGGTTACAAAAGTGTTAGAGTGCTTTTGTTGACAGGCTCCAACAACTTATAGTGATCCTTCATCGCTGCGTTTGATGGACATCCGAGCACCACTTGTGAAAGTGTGGGGGATGGTGAGGAGAGGGATGGTGGGTGGGGGCTTGGACAAGGGTGGGGTGATGAACGGGGTGTCAACACCAGGACTGATGGAGTGTGCGCTAAAGCACTGTATTGAAAAAAATAAACAAATCAGAAACAATTAAGTGTGAACTCTCATGGAATATTCATTGGCGAGCAGCCGTTTGCGTGACAAGCCATCACGCCACCTCCAGTCCATTTTTTTTTAATGTTCCTCCTCTCCATGTCCTGCACACATGGAGATGTGCCTGCCACTTAAATCAAATTAGTCATTAGCAAATTGAATCAACAATTAGAGCAAAAGAGCTACATGGAATTAGCGTCAGCTCAGTCATATTTGTCAACCTATCAGAGCGACCTCTGGAGTAGTTTTTCCTGCGGTCTAAAACTCCACTTCGGTGGATTCAAAGTCACGGCTGTAGCTCAGGGCGCAAGGCCTTTTTATGCCAGGGTCACCTAGCATCACTTCTTTTGTTTTTTTTATTGGCCAAACTGCATTTGTTTTGTTTGATGGATCCGGTGGCGGCGCCGATCCCTCCTCTTTCCGCCTCTTGTGGATTATTTGTATCGACATTTCTCACTCCTCTCCAACACAGCTTTTAGTTAGAGGCTGTCAAAAACATTGCTGGCAGAAATGGAAGTATCCTCATTATGCAAATGCCGCCTTCCACTGATGGCATGTTCTGTTTTTATAAATTGCATCCCCCCCTTGTCAGAAGTCAAATTGTATTTGAGCAACTTCAGAGAAATTGTCACTAAGATTTCAATTTGGTTTTCCTGCGATGCCACCATCAATTTAGTCTGAATAAACACGGACATCTGTTTGTTTCTTTGCTGTTCTTCACAATCCCATTATTGTATAAGCACAGCTTGTGTTGGGTTTTAATAAAATAAAACCAACAAATGAAAGCGCCAGTTGAATAAATTCATTCCAGATGCAGATTCTTTAAATAAAATATGATAAACAGCAGCGCTTGGTGTATATTTTTTAAATGCTTTTCTGCACAAACTTTGAAGGGAGTTGACGGGGCATCCTCTAAGGAAATATTAATAATCATGTTCCATTAGAAGAAACAACGTTTAGAAGTGATCTTCTGTAACCTGCATGAATAACTCGATAATTGCTGAATTGCTTTTGTATCTAATTTGACTTTTTTTCTTCCAGGCTTTTATTTTTTCTCAGCAAAGAAAAGTTTGAGACGAAAGTTTATGAATAAGAAACTAATCAGAGCGTTGAATGTCTCCCAGTTTTTCAAATAAAAAAGTTTTCATAAATGTGAAATTAAATATTTTTTCCATCACGGAAAGGCTGGAAACAGTTGTGTTTAATTCCTTTATCGTCGAAAAGATTTTTTCTTTTTTACATTAATCAGTTTGGAAAATAATATTTGATATGATTTTAAAGGGAATTAAAGTAGTAACTTTGGTCATGTAACAAAACAAATGCTGAGTTTGCACTTTGAAACCGGGGAGAACAAATCCTGGTTTCAGTCTCCGGTCAATAGAAATCCGTTTTACCGGATCCTCTCGGAAATAAAACTTCCGTAACAAGTTTCTCCTCTATAATCAAATAGCATCAAGGAATTTCTGCCTTTGTGGGGTTTATTTATTTATTTACACCTACAGGAATGAAAGATATTTTTTCTTAACTTCACTTTAAGGCCTCTGCTCCATTCAATGTCCTCAAATTAGACACGAAAACAAAACAACACATCAAAGTGGCATGAAAAACTCACTCAGCTCACTTCAAATTGGCCGAATTCAACTCGTTTGCCTCGTATGTTATTATTATTATCTGAAAAGTGTGATGGCTTAAATCTCTGACAGCAACAAAAAAAAATTAATGGCGCCTGGCTACCAACGTTGACAAGCCAAAGACAAAAAAAAGAAAATCTTGGGAAGGGAAAAAAAAAACTGGAGAAAGTGAGAAAAAACGTCAGGGTCGATTTTAATATTCATGAATTTTCTACCAGCTCAGTTCAGCAGTTTCGATTAAGCATTAATTAGGAGCCAGAGGGGAAACCAAACAAAAATAAGGAGCTGAATGACTAATGAAGGTGGTGGAGATGTGGGTAGACTGCCACGCCACTAATGGCTCGGTGTTATGGGTGCTACATGGGCAGGAGTGCCAGTGGTGTGGGCGGCTAGACGCACCTCTGCCCACACCAGAGATCACACTCTGAGAGAGAAAAACACACTCTGGCCATGTAACACTCGCCTGGAAAACAGCGTGCAACCGCTGCCTTCTCTCAAGCTGCTGTCGGAGGGAAAAAAAAATCCACAGTTAGGAGGGGAGGGGGTTCATGTGTTTGGTTGAAGGCTTACATGCTCCTCTGGGTGATGGAAGATTTCTACAACCCTTAAAACATTTTCCAAACCAGCTGGATCAACTTAAAAATGGTCACGTTGGGGGTCAGTATGTGAGGTTTCTACGCACGGAATAGTGTGTATTATGCAACAACCGAAATAAAAAACACTAATAAACACTTTAGATGTAATTTTACGATATACATCTAACAATAAACAAAAAAATACAAAACAAATGTGAATTTATTTATTTTATGAATTCTTATACTTAAGTTTAGTCATTTAAATTGAAATGGGTGAGTAAATCAAATAAAAAAAACTTCATTCTTGATTGATTTTACTATTTTTCTATTATGTTTAAATGCTCAATATGAATTTTAAAGAATAGTAAAAGAAAAACAAAAATAAGTTATCGGAAATTTTCTTCAAAAATGCTTTTTTTTGTATTATTTAACCTAATTACAATTTTAAGACAACAAATCAAACTGCCAAAATATCATACATTGCACAATACTAACATTTTGCTAACTTCTTACATTTTAATTGAAACAAAAACGGTACGTTTTCAAAATTTTGGAAGCATTTTTACCGGATTTTTACAGAAAAATAGGTCATAAAGCCATACTACAAACATAATCTTTTATGTTGAAGATATATTTCTGATTAACTTAACATGAAAAAAGATCCAAATACAACAAGAAAACAAAAAAAATAATTGCTTTTAGCGATAAATAAATATTTAGTGATCTTTAGCCCTGCAAACAAAACCACTTCCTGTTGAATAAAACATACCTAAAATGCTAATGTATTTCTATTGACATTGTGTATGATCTCAGGCTGTTCCAGAATATTTAATAGAATTATTATAGTAATTTCATGTTATAATAAAACATTATTAAAAGTAAAACCTAAAACTGCCCATGGGTCTTATTCAGCATGTCACGACTAATGCGAGGTTTAATCATCATTGTGCATTTACAAGACTACAATGTATATGTATGACTGCTCTGGAGTTGAATATATTCGTCAAATATGAATAAACAGCATAAATATGAATTTGGCATAATATTTTCATTCATTATTGTCGTGGCTGTAAAATGTCAGCTAGGGCAAAATTAGCATCCTATAAATATTTTCATCTTAATTATTTTAATTTCTTTTTTTTTAAATCCAAAGGAAAACCCAGTAGAGTTTTGCTTTATTTTATTTGAATGAATGCAAGGAGGGTGAAAATAAAAACCAACAGGATCAGAGGAAGAGTACAGAGAAGAGGAACAAAATTGGTTATCGTTTCTTTTATCTGTTTGAGAAAGGGCTTTGGAGTCTCCTCTCCCAGTAAAACAAGGATAAAGGGAACAGGGGAAAAAAATAAATGATATTGTTACAGAGGAATTATCCTTAAGCCTGCCCATGATATTTGAATTGTATTGGTGAATTGTAATCAGGTATTTTAGCTTAGCGCTCTGTGTTGAACGCCTACCATCTGGTATTGGATGACGGTGTGACAGACAGAGGGCTGAGGAAGGAGGAAGAGGAGGAGGGACGAGGGAGGGGTGTCTGAGAGGCAGAGAGAAAGACCTTATCCATGTGAAAAGCCTGGCGACTTTAGTTCCCCAATCTCTAAATCTACACATTGTAATGTAAGTCCACAGACAGGAAGCCCAGAGCAAACAGCGTTTGTATGAGCAGATATAGGCTGGAGATCCCTTCCAATCATGAGGCGATGTTGGGGCTTTGTCCGCTCTGGGTAGGTGAGAAGATTGGGGGGAAGCTAGTCTTTAAATTACTGGGATTTTTAGACATCTTTAAGCCTCCAATATCATTCAGTTTTTATTATTTTGTTTGCAGAAATCATAACTGGAGATAATGTCCGTGAGGTGTGCTCCAAATACATTTTGTGTTGAGGGAAAACTGTGAAAGTGTTTACTTGAACGGCAAATAGTATTCTTGTTTAGTCCAGTAAATGTTAATAAAGAATTGCATATTTTCTGAGTCATCATGATATGGGAAAGCATAAAATGTCAATTCTGCTACAGGAAGTGACTGAAGCTATATCAAGAGTTTGAGAAAACTGATTTTCTTGCTAAACTTTGGCTTTAGGACCACAAAGAAATATTATTAAGCTAGGCAGCAAAGTCTTAATTCAGCAGCTGGTATGATTAAAAAGGTTCTAGTTGGTGGCAATGGTTGACAACAAATTCCTAAATACATTTGCAAGGATGTATACACAAATATCTCTGAACATTTGCTAAGGTTATCTGAGTTGCACCTCTTTGATGTCATGTTGCAGGAATTTCTAACATGTTAGAAAAAATTCCTCAGTCTTTATCGCTTCTGTAACTTTTCTTAAAGCCGTCTCAGTTTCCATGAGTCAGAAGGTGAAGGAATGTCAATCGACCTTAGAAGGTGATGGCGAAAGTTGTAATCAAGACATTTTGCATTAATGTCGGAATTTGTTGGGAATAATGTCAAATCTCTCACCTGACCTGGCCATACATAAAACATCTTGCAAAAGTGTCATTTGTGCCAGGTTAGTATGAGTCTTAATCAAAAATTGTGAATTTTCTCAGTTTTTTGCATCTCTAGCTAGTAGTCACCACCATTGCAGCATAGTGAGACTTGTGGTTTGTTTTAATTAAACTTTTGTCTCCTGCTGAATGCAGGATTCAGTTGCTATTTGGTTAAATTAGGATACCTAAAGCATTCGATCTGATTCCTTTTTGTACTGGTCCTAACTATTCATTTTGCAAAAACAATATGCTAATTTTGTAGATCAAGATGTATGACTGGTTAAAGTTCTCAATGACCACTACACCTTCATTCCCCCCAAAAAAGGGGGAACGTAGCTGCTTCAAATTTAAGTGTTACTTGTACTTGATAAGGTTCAGGAATCTAATACTCCTTGGAAAGAACTAGAAGTAAAAACTACCTTAGGTTAAGCAATAAAAAGGATTGCATTAGAAAGTGTTATTTAGCTTGCCTAGATCACTGTGAATAAAATTTGTCAGAAATGTTTTAACTTTAAAAAATTCCTAAAGCAAAACTAGTACGCTGTTTACTTCGTATCTGCTTTGTCTACGTTATCTTGAGTGAATTCACTGCAATAAGGTGAAAATATACAACTATATTTTAAAATACTTTAAATTACTGACATAAAAAGAAATAATATTAGGCTTATCTGGTGGATCAGATGGAGCATTGTTACAAGTTAAGTTACAACTGAATTTACTGAAACAGGCTGATTTACAACTTTTGTACCATATGGATTTCCCAAATCCATGTTCGTCCTTAATAATCAGGCCTCCTCAACTTTTGGCCTTTAAAAAACTCTTCTGACCTGCCATATGATTGGAATTTTTTGTTGTTCTGGTTATTTAACCACCCATAGTGTTAGTTCATGGAAAAACAAACAAACTCATTTGTTTTACGCTACTTTATGTGAGTATGATTGACCTTCAACTGATGACAAATAGTCCATAATGCTGTGTAACGTATCAGTTTAGAGTCTGCTTTTGTTAAATGCAAGCATTTATTGAAGAGTTTTAATATGTTGAGAAATGATGGGGTTGTAATTGTTTTGGTCAAAACTTTTAAATGGTATGCACCGCCCCAACCAAGACCTTACATGATCAATCAGCACCCTGCGTATGTGTTATGAATCAAATGAACCAATAACTAGAGCCATTTTTCTGTTAATATTAATTAGATGTGGCAGCCATCTTATATTGTGTTGACGCCCAAAGTTAATCAGTTGTTGAAGTACTGTTTCATTAGACCATTAGGGTTTACACAAATGGTGTGCAGTGTCTCTAAGCTACAACACCAAGTCATAGCTCTATCTGTAAATGTCACCGAGTTATAAACAGGTGTGCACATAACGAGTCCACCCGAGTGCGTCTTGGCAGACCGGTGCTGTCATGCGGAACTATGTCTGGGGACTCTTTGTTGCGACACTTAAGTGTGCGTCGCTAATTAGCTTCCCCAATAGATCTGATGGGTTCTGTTGTGTTTTCTGACATTGTCTTAAATAAAGAGCCCTTCTGTTTCAGCCAGTGTCTAGTGATGTTGCGTACGTCAGTGGCGCATACCAAACATCATGACCTCAATGAAATGATTGTGTGTACCCCTGGTTATAAACTTTTCTGTGTTGGATAAATTCTAAGTTTTGTCTTTCAGTGGCAGGTTTTTTTTTTATTTTATCTGTTATTAATGCTTCACCTTCATTTGTTCTTATGTAACCCAACCTGAACTGAACATCTAGTGATCTGGTCGGCGAGGGTCAAGCGTGAACAATAACGGCGATTATCACCAGCATCTGTGTGGGTGAGAGTGTGCGCCCTTGTTGACGTTTTTCTTTTCTTTCCCTCTGCCTCGCCACCTATCACAATTCATTACCACAAATTAGGGTTCAATAAAATTGCTATTCAGAGATAATTAGGAGTTGGGTTTGTGTTGGTGTGTCTGAGACGGAGAGTTGTGGGGGGGGTTCCCTATGTCTTCATGGCCCAAACCTACAAATTGAGGGTCTTGCAGCTGAGGCAAGTGGAGTGAGACCCCGATCGACAAAAAAAAAACCTCACAATGAATCGACCACAAAGAACAGACACTGTGTTCTCCCCCCACCCCCTTCTTCCTCTCACCTGCTGAGTTGGAGCCGCTCCAAATTAAACAAATTATTTCATGCCTCTCTCCTTTTTAGTCTCTGATTCTACTTCACAAAACAAAAGGAGGGAAAAAAAAGTGGAGCAACAGCTCACCAACAAACAGTGATCCCACATGAGGACGGCGGCTAATAAGGTTGTGTGTGAGTGTGTAAAGTGGCTGCTGGAGTGTAAGAGCCGGGGTTACGTGAACAAAGCTGACGAAGGTTTGTCTCTCGTTAATTAACACTTTCCTAATGCTACCGATCTTTGCATTTTAGGAGGAGCGAAATACTTGTCGGGTAGACGAAATTTGCCTCCAAGCAGATATATTTAATTAAGACGCAGCTTGGAATTTCTTTTGGATCTGCTTTATTATTATTCATTAGTTTATTCCCTTTAAAAAATACACTTAATTGCTCCTTTTGTCGTTTGGTATAAAAGTCTCAGTATTTTAATTTGTTTATCACAATAAAACTGTCAGTGAGTGTGATCATTATTAAAAGTAAACACAAAAGGGTTTCCTATAATTTCATAACAGACCTTATTTAAGTGTGTAAAGTGTTCCTTTAATTTGCGGCACACTGTCACCATTCATAGATTTGTTGTTCTGTTTCCACAGCCCTTTATTCAACAGTAAAGCAAGCTAATAATAACCCAATATTTCAATTTGGAATAAAATCACCACATGAAAGTTTCATGAATTAACCTTCATCAACAGTTCATTAACATTTTTTTAATGATATTAATGATAAGCGAGATGTAAAAGCAACCTTTTTTTTTTCCAGGTTGCCCATTTCCTTTGCAGAAAAATACAAGTAACTTTCGTTTTTTAATGTGAAAATGGTCAATTTGTTTCTGCCTAACTCATTATTTTATAGCCGGCTCAAGACTATCTCAACTAGAGTTGTGCCAGGAAAAGAATAGGCTGCTAATACCAAGTCTATTACAAAAACAGGTAATTTATAGATACATTCAATAGGATAAACCTAAAAAATGTTGCTTGTCAAGCAACGTTTGTTCTCATGTGGCTAGTTTCAATTTTAGTAGTTAATCTACAACGTTTCCATCCCAACACTGAAGAGGCAAATTTTGAGTTTTTAACCTCCTCAAAGAACTCAAATCAACAACGAAACTTTAATATTAATTAATAAAATCTTCGGGACGTAGCACTCAAAGTATCAGTATTTTCACATTTATTTTGACTGATTTTAAAAATGTTAACAGAAACAGGATATTTAAATTTCTTTTAACTTTTTTTTTTCCCGCACAATTAGGGTACAATATTTTAATACATTATTACACTTATTTATTACAATTTGAAGTGTTACCACTAATAATTACTTGTGACTGCTCAATACAGTAAAAAGTAACCTGATACATGAATATTAGTTACATATTTATTAGCTAACATAACAATTAAAACTTTAGTCTTTTCTTTTATATTTGTTGTGCTTTTTCAAAGCACTTTAGATTTAAATGTTAGAAATTGATTTTAACATTGAAGCAAATTTGATTGTAGTTTTAAAACTATATACAACATTAGCTTAAACGTTTAAGCTAACCTTAACTTTAGCTCCCACATGCCAACTAACTGTAAGAAATTGTAGAAGCATTTATCTGATTCAAGATTAATTTGAAAAACATGTTATGTTTACATTTATTGTGATTTTATCTGTACTTATATGCTCTTTATTTGTTTTTATATGCTCACATATAAACCTTTGTGTTGTTTTAGTAATGATTTAAGTCATAAATGTTAACATTTTTCAAGATTTGATAAATAAAATTAGGCTTTAAAACCAGTTTACAGCCCTAGCTTAAATTTTTAAGCTAATTTCAATCTCAGCTTTCATATGCTGACTCTATAGCAATACATTAATCTTATTCAAATCCAATTCTTAAAACGTTTAAGAATTTTAAGAACTAAATGCTTGAAATTTAGGTTTGATTAGATCTGTTTTTAGCCCTAAAACTAGCTTACAGCTTTAATCTTAAGTATTAAACTAACTTTAGCTTCATCCTTCACATGCTAACCAAGTCTTCCCAATATGAAAACACATTCACCTGCATCAAAAGATTTTTGTGTGTTCTAACCACTTGAGTTAAACATTTGAAACTTTTAACAGTTTGAGCAAATTTAGTAACTACTGTAGCTTGTAAGCTAATTTTAGCATCTGCCTTCATATTGCTAATTTTAAAGTTGCACATTGTGAAAACACATTCTTCAGGCTTCAATATGAATTAATAAATAAATGAATGAATTAGTTGTATATACCAGAAATGGTTATGTCTAAATAGAATAGAATTGAGCAGACTTTTAGAGTTTAATCTGCAGCACAAAGTTGATAAAGTAGGACTATAAAAAAAAGAAAGAGAAGGCTACGCTAACATCAAGAGTAAGCTCTTTAATAAGTTTTGTCTGTCTTTGGCTGCAGTTACTGACATTCAGCTGCTCTGCTGAACCTGTCAACTTTAACTCCACTTGTTCTCTCTTATGGCTGTTTGTGCCCTGCGTCCTCCTCTTCCTCCTCCTCTTATCCTGTGTCCTCCAGCTGTCTCTGTGTGACTCTGGCTGCGGCCCCAGCGCCACTGGAGGGGCCGTGTGAACCGGCCAGTTCGGTCACCTCGCATCAGTGTCGGGCAGGAATGTGCCGTGGCCCCGGCCCCGGTCGGGGACACCACTCTGGGGGGTTGCAGCGGTGGTGGTGCTCGTCTGAGCAGGTGCTCGTTTAGGGAGCAGGGGGAAAATAATGTTGATGTTACGCCCCTCGCCACCCATTGTGGTTGGGGGGGGACATGGACACCAAGGGACACAGAGAGCCTGTGGGTGTGCCTCTCTAGAGGTCACTGTGCTAGATCAGAATCACACTGAGCTTTTACTTATTAAGTGGCTTTCTGTGCACCCGATGGTCAGCCAGCGATACACGTCAACGAAGCCGGTTCTCCTGCACAAAAAGAACCAAGTAAAAAGATACCGACCAGCTATTGAGACAGCCACTCCGCTGTTGTGTTTGTCTTTGCTACTACCTGCCACTGTGAACAAGTATGGCACATGATACCAGAGGTGTAGCATTCCTTCCCCCTTCCCTTCACCACTCTTTGTTGAAAGAAGTCCTTTACACACCAAACAGAGCATTGCATACTCTCTGATCAGCAATTATGCACTTTAGAGGTATTAAATACTGCTGAGAGGAGAGAAAAGGGGGCCTCAAGGGACCACCAGCAGTCCGTAAATACACTTCCCTCTGCAAAATAAAAGGACCTGCCATTTGTAGGCATTACTTAAGCATTAAATGTAATGCAAAACAATTATGTCACATAGATTTCAGCTTTATTTACTTGCAACCTCCTGTCTCACTTGTAAAACGGCATGTGTGCACAGAAGATGACAACTCTTAAGTTATTAGCTCCCATTTATGTGTATCTGCATCTATATTTATCATTAGCACAGGTCAGAGATTGCCCATCTCCAAGTAGTGAGTTGGCACAAAAGATTATCATCAATTAGCATGCCATAATGACTAGGTTCACTTTCATATGCAGTGTATGCATTTGTCTTTTAAAGTGATCTGGTTTGGCAATCCAGCTGCCTCTTCTGTAACGTATGCTAATGTGAGTTAAAACACTCGGGATTGTCTCTGAGGAATAAGGATCCTCGTCGGCTTCATACTGGAGGCACGTTTCATTTTTTAACATTGAGAAAAGTTCTTTCGTCGCCAGTTTGTCTCACCAGTGTTTCTTTAAAAATCGTTTCCCTGAAGTTGTATGTAAGCAGAGCCCCGTGAGTAGCCAGAGATCCTATTATTCAAAACCAAGGTCTTGACACCAGTTTATGACTGAATAGCATGTATGGACTACAAATACTTCATTTCTGAAAGTCTCCATCAAGGTTTTGGATGGAATTTGAATTGTTCAGCAAAAGACAGAAGGTACATTCCTTTGGATGAAGTTACGAAAATGTCATGCATGAGGTTTCTCATGAAAAATGTCATGGAACACCCATCCGACTCCACTCATCTGCTTTGTAAGGAATCTATGTTTTAAGCCAAACCACGATCTCACCCTTAACCTACCGAAGTACTGTAGTTTGGGAGTCACTGAAAGAGGTATTTTGGCCATTTTGACTTGTGTTTCTGGTAATCTTGATAATAACTTGAGAATTCCTTGAGAATAAGTAAGGTAAGGTAAATTTGACAGTGATGTAATCGTTTGTAAGGTTGCATTAAGTGCGAGATCAATGCAGATTTTTAAGACAGCAGCAATACACTGGGTGTTAGCTCATCAGTCCTGTCGGATGTAAACTGTATTTCTTCAGAAAGTAATTATTTGACTTTTTTCCACTTCAGAATAACTGACAAATTCCTTTAGGAACTTAGAAAAAGAAGTACCCAAGGTAAAACGAAGTGAAAAGAAGCAGATATAAAACTGATTTTCTTCACACGATGTGCGTATCACCAGCATGTATAGTTTCTACTTCATGTACCGGTATTCAAGCCACAGATGTTAAGAAATACTATTGTGAAAGTACTCAACTCAAGTACAAATTGAGTAACTTCTTCACTTTAGTTTTATTTTCTCATCAAGTGTGAGATACTACAATAGTAATAAATTAGGACTTTACTACGGATGCACCGATATCGGTAAGGGCCCGATACCACATACTTGTACTTGTTAAAGTTAACCAAAAATAGAACCTGTCTTCCAACTCATTCCATTTTTTTGTGCGGTAGGCGTATCAGTATTGGTACTTGGTATCAGCAAGTACTCAGATTCAAGTATCAGTATCATATCAGTTAGAAAAAGGTGGTATTGGTGCATCCCTAGACTTTACACTTTTACATTTAATGGAACTACCTAACATTATCCATTATTTGCAGGTGAAATGATTACGGTAGTTGACTGACCTGATTTGCAACTATTTTGATAATTGTATAAAAGTAAAATGTTCTATGAAGAAAGAGGACCTAAAAAGTGAATGTCAGGTATCTTTATGGCATAGATTCTTGATTTCCACTGATAGATTAGAACGAATGGCATCTGCCAATCAAACTATTGATATATGTGTTTTTGTAATCAAGCTTTTTAGGTGTAATCAAGGTGCTGTGTCTGTAGCTATAAAGGAAATCTAAATTTGGTGTAGAAATGAAAATCAAGAACAAATAACCAAAATGAGAATCCTTTTCATGAAATTACTTGACAGAATGAAAAGTCTTAATTTAATTGTATTGCCTTTATTCCACAAGACTTGTAGATGCTGCATCAAAGAATAAAACAAACTCCTGATGAAGATTAAGATACTAGCTGTGAAGTGGGAAGACCTCTCCAAAGTGCACTCTGCAGTTAGTGCTCTCCAGCTGCTGAAGCACCATGGGCGAGAGGATTGAAAGGACGGCGTGAGTGACGCGGCCCCTCAGCGCGAGAGACGATGAGAAGAAGGGAGGTGACAGCAGACAGTTGCTGCACACTACGGCAGGCTGGCAGTGTCACACCTGGCAGCTGTCAATCACTGTGCCACCGAAACACCTCGCTCCCCAATATCGCCTGGGCCCCCGCCAAACATGCCTTGAGTAGTGTCATCCATCCACACATGAGCGCCAGCTCACTCCGACTGCACTCATCCTGTCACTGCAAGTCACAGAGAGGCAGAGGAAGAAGGGAGAGGGAGGGAAGCATCCGTCTATTTACATATGGAAAGGTCACAAATAGCCTGAAGGCACTGTGCTAATTAGAGAACGTGGCAAAAAAAACCTCCAAAGATAAATTGAAAGACAAAAACGGAGAGTTATCTAAGTACGCTCGCTTAATGAAAGTGTGGATAAGGTGAATGAAAGGAGAATGGAAGCGGATCAACGCTGAATGTGTGAGGTGTTTGAATTGGAAGTTCTCAAATCGTCCACATGAACTTGGGTTTTTTTTTTGCCAATCGTTGATGCAAAAGTGGTTGGAGATGCAAAAATGCCACGATCCCGCCGATGCAGTCTTAGCTTGGTGGTTAGCGCAGACCTCTACTAGCAGACGTTGACCATATGATGGTGTTCAGATGACCGGGCGTGGATGAGCTCCCTTAGCCAGATAAGCGAATCAACCTTTATAATTCATTGTGACAAGCTGACAGGGAAAATGAGAGTAAAATTTTATACTTACATGAATTTTTGTGTCAGATCACCGTCTGTGCACTTGTTTATCTGCCTGGCCATAGCCGAGGGCTTCTTTCTCCGTGGGCGCTCCACGGACTTTGTTTCCAGGCCTTCAGACACATCGTCCTTCGCCCTAGTGAATTTGCTGATTAATTTTGGATGCTCCCCTTAATTAACACCCCAAAGGAAAGTGTAGATTTCCTAACCCGCCTTTGCTGCAGAACAAACAAAACGAGAGAGTCTGAAGAAAGATGACCTCGGGGAGACAGACGTGCCGATGTCCAAAATGACATTACAGGAGCAATGTGACGCTGACTCTGGGCCGGGACCTGGACCTGGGCGATGCCTCGGGAGCTCCCGGGCCTTTTAATCAGCGGCTGGAAACGAGCTCCCTATTAGTCTCATTTCATTTGCTTTAGCGTCGGCAGAGAAGCAGGCCTCGTGTGATGCCACCCGACGCTTGAAACATGCTGCTCTTGTGCCAGTGCTGGTGCCGCCTCCGGCCTTCGGTCATTAATTGGTGCCACTCTCTTACTTCCAGTGAAATTGGCAGATGACGGACAGGGGCAAAATAAAAATGTGATTTCTTTCTCCTTTTTTTCCTCCCTCTTCCCAACATCAGAGTGGATTTCACTAATTGGGTTGAATGGCGCCCATCTCGACTTGTGACAGCCAAGCAGGATGCATGAGAAGCTGCGGGCAGCTTGGAGAGCTCTCACCCTGCCATGCCAGCTCAGAAGACACGCCGGCAGGCGGGGGGCAAAGTTGCGAAAGACACACTGAGACAAAAGAGCACAACTAGAGATCGCACGCTCACTTTTCAGAGACCTTGAACAAACAAACTTGCACTTTGTCTTGCTGAGGGCAGGAAGATACGCACGTCATTGCTCTACCAGAGAATGGCCTCCTAGAATATAAGACCTCAGGTCTTCAGAGACTTTTCCCCTCATAAGGAAAACAAAAAGACAAGAAATTTTTTTTGTTTGTTTACTGATTTCAAGATTAAATTCGAAGTGTTGAGAATAAGATACTATTTCTAGTATAAAGAAGAAAACAAGTGTTTTTTTTTTCGTATTAAAGGATGAATCTAAACTAAGCACTGGCTCAAAAAAGCCAATCCCAGTAACACCTTGTGAAAATGAACTATGGTGACTTTTTACTTCAGAAAATGAACAAATAAAGAAGTTATCTATGAATATATACTGCAACCTGACTCTGGAGCTGGAACTTTTGTTTGTAACATCTCAAAATTTAAAGTATTTTAGGCTTCGGAATAAGTTTTATTGGAAAACAAAGTCTTTTGGGGTACGCATCTATGTCTTCAGTCTCTTATTGTGAAGGACTGAAGGAAGTTCTAAGACGCAGCCAACCTGACCTCAGATGGATTTTTTTAAATGCCTTGTGTTGTCGTTTTGTAGTTCACCTAGTTAAATCTCAACCAGAACCTTTGGTTAGAATCATTAAAAATACAAAAAATATTGAAATATTTCAGTTTTTTCACATCTGGGAATTTTGGGCCTTTTTTTTCTTAGAATTTAAAATGTATTCAAGAATTATTTGTTGACGTTCTCAACGATCTGGAATTATTTAGACTTTCTTTACATTTTGATTTTATTTGGACATATTTTGACTTTTGTACTCTATTTTCAATGTTAATCTTTAAACTGGGAAACAATCATTCTAAGTGGCCTTAATATGGCATAATTTCTTTATTGCCTTTGTGTCTTATGCATGGTTGAGTACATCAGTTTGCGTCTTCTAAAATAATACGAGTGATGCCATTGTATACTTTTGGTTTGCTAAAACTCGCGTATTAAAATACTAATCTGTGACTATTCCTCACTATTTCACAACATGTGGTTTTCCTCATAAACATGGGGATCTCACCTAAGGTGTCGCAAATTTACAAAGGCAAATTTAATACTTGAAAAGCTGAAAACGGTAAAAAGATAGGCATTCATTTTACAGAAAGGCGGACTAATACAGTGTACAATTAGGACCATTAAAAGCACATCCGATCCGTACGCCTCCAGTAAAACAGACATGGATGTTTGAGCAGGTCGTCTCAACTGAGACAATCGTCTACTTTGTTTGCCGAGATTCGAAGAGGGGAGGAGAAAAAGCAGAATTCCTATTACAAAAGGACAAGAAGTGCAGGTGTAATTGGGATATTTGGGAGTGTTTAGTTTCAGGGCCCATCAGAGCAGCAGTGAAATGAAGCCTGTAAGACTAGAGCGGCGTACTGGGAGGACAGACTTACCTCTCGCTAACTCGCATCGCTCTTCGGATCCTTTTATTTGCTTATTTCATTTATCTGTTTTATACTTTTTTGTGTCTTTTCTTCATATGCATCCTCTTCTTTTTGTTTCGCAGGACATGACTTTGCAAGCCCACGCGAGGCGCAGCCACCCCTCCCTCTTCTCCTCGGCAATGATAGCAGCTTGATCGGGCAGGTATAGGTAACAAATGAGATCAATTAACGTGTCCAAGAGGGGCACCAACCGGAGAGTCCGGTTGCACTAAACGATCTCCTCATCTTTTGTTTCCCTCAGCAGGATTCCATTTGCAACCTCATCACTTTCCTGGCCCGAACAACGGAGCCGATTGTTCCACCCACCCGTTTAATGGAGAAGGCCCAAGAAAGCCTGGCCTCTACCCCTGGCTGCCTATGTATCTTTTCTATCAGGGCTCCAGCTCGAGACGGAGGGCAAACCTTGCCAAAATGAATCCCTCCCACTGCCCCGCTGTCGTCACCTCCATCGCTTTGCTCTCCTCTCAGCTTCGAAGGACATCAACAGGCTCGATTTGTTGCAAATTTGTTTCCCCAGCTCCCTTTAATTTGGCTCTAACAAGGAGCTGATTGAGTTTAATACCGTAGAAGGCGAGAGCAAAGGCCGAGGCCGGTCCTCTCCGGTTCTTCCGATGAGACGTCGAACTTAACCAGCGTCTTTGTAGTATCTGACACACACCTTTTCTGTCTTCATCGCTTTGAGATCTTTTTGAAGCCCGACAGTCACTCGAAAATGTTCCTAATTTTTACAAGCGGCTTGACGGAGCGGCTGGCTAACCAAGTGACGGTTTGCAGCAAAATAAATTAGAGGAGCAGCAGAAATAGAAGCAATTATCATGAGTTAGGAGGGAGACTGTGATGGCAACCATCGAACCTCTGAGCGTTCGTTTAATTCTGCTTGATGAATGTGATGTTCACCTCATCTCTTCCCCCTGAAACCACCTCCCCTTTGGTTTGTCCACGGCAGTTAGACGGGATTGTTTACTATAACCTCGTAATCAACCTGGCTTGGTTGACAGCTCACCATTACCCCTGATAACAGGCCTGCTGCAATTTGGGCCCTGAAAGAAATTTTCTTTTTTTTCTTTTCTTTTAAAAAACAGACACACTCAACACGGAGAAGCTTCTCCAGCCCTTTTTGATGCCTTATTGATAGAGCGCTGGCCCTGTTATCTTTGTGCGTAATTTGTTTTCAAGAACTGTGATTTACATTTCATTGGGATTACACCTTTTAAAGCTACAGACGATCGAGAAGTGGGCAGCCGTTGAATACTCAACAACTCCACCAGAGGAGGAGGCGGCGGTGCTGGTAGGGGGGGGGTTCAAACGATGCATTTCCAAGTCCTCAAGTGGAGAGGATTACAATTACAATTAAAAATCAAAAGGCCTGCGTGTCCATCAAACGACTGTCCATAACCCTTTGTGTACCTAGTGCCAAATAATGGCAGCTAGTGGAGGGTTGGCAGATGCAAAACGCTTTTTCAGCCTAATTGTAGCGTATTACTGGAGATTGTTCATCTGGATATTATGCAATAAGTGTTATTTCAGGCAAGAACGCAGGTCCTAAATGGCATGCTAATGCAGGCTGCTTGGCAGTGTGGTAAAGAAAATCTGTGCATCAACATTAAAGCAAAAGCGGCACAAATGGCAAAGTTCAATCATCTTGTTTTGGATACCGCCTTGATGTGGGACACAAAGTTCAGCCTGACTTCAACTGACACAGAGGGCTTAAACAGGTAGCGACGACGTATAACATCTGATTTTGAACAACCAAAAGCTTTTCCGCAGTTTAAAATTTTGCAAAACTTCAAAAATTATACGACGGACTACTAATTTAAAAGAAATACCTCATAATCCCTACAACATTTATCAGCAGAATAGTAATAACTTAATACCAAAAACTTTTAAAATGTACTTTAGCCAATATAGCTTCTGCTGTAACATGGGACCACACATTTCCACAGTAACAACAGAATGCAAAACACCAGTCATTGAAAAGCTATGCTAATGTTTACCCTGGTTTTTCCTCTTTCTACATCCAAACGTTTTTTGTTTTCTGCTAGCCGAAAATGTGTTTCTTTTTGGGACTCTGGTATTTTTTCCTAAAATTGAAGCAGCTGTTTCTGTCCTCTCACTTCCAGGATGTCCTGCTGAAAATTGCTCTGGCGCGCATTAATGGAGGATCTAAGCAGAGCGGAAGCGCGGTTCTTCGGCGAGACAGACAGCCGGCCAACTATTGTCCAATAGTTGCTTTCGATCCAAAATGTATGATTGGCTGAGTTTTTAGAGAACTACGAGGTAACCACCTTATTAATTTCTTTCATTGTTTTTAAATACCACAATATATTTATAGCTATACTATGTTAGAATGTTGTTAAGAGGCATGGGAAAAAACATTTTAAGCTAATTTGTTTTACAAACTACCTATAGCACCTTTAAGGATTTTATGTTTATTAAGTTTGTTTTTTCATCATAAAGCACAAAGTTGAGGGTCTTGTGATGGTAACTCCTAATATTTACCTTTTTTTCCCCCCCATCAATTCCATATTTTTCAAGTGTACTTTGTTTATTTTCTGTTTATTTCAGTGCACTGGTTCAAAAGAATGGAGCCAGGACTCCACTGTGGGTCTGGAAGCAAAAAGTTGAGAGTCTTTCTATTAAAACATCTCCAAAGTTTTAGGGTTGTTGTTGTTGTTAAATTGCTTCAGTAAGTTAGTTTCCAAAGTTGGGGTCAGGACTCCACTGTAGGTTGTGAAGCACTAGCTTAGGGTTTTGAGACAATCTCCAGAACTCAAAAACATGAGAAACAACAACTAATGTTTTTCTTTTTATTCAACAATACCATTAGCGTGTTTTTTTTCCCCCTCTCGGGCACGGAGCAAATTACAACCGAGGTGTCTGACTGCATAGATCAGTGGGGATGGCCATGATTCAACTGTTTGGAAGGGTGAAGCCAGCAAAACGGACAGTAATGAACAATAAGGCAGTGGAGAAAACATGGCTACTGCCTGACAAACAACTTCTAATCTAATCTTTGCCCTTGAAAACAAACCCCCACGCTACAGAATGAATGGAGCGGCTGCTCAGAACCTTCCCTCCTTTCTATGTTCTCCTATCTTCTCCTTCACCCCTGCTGGGGGTGCAGGCGTGCAGCTGCGTCAGCACTGAAGTCTGTGCCTGCTGGCAGAGTTCCTGGCCCCGCCCACCTTCCCGGATGTGTTTTTTAACTGTGGACTGTCAGTGTATTGTTTCCTGTATGCAGAGGTTTCTTCCTCATCCTTCCTTGTCGTTAGCCCTTTTCTTACCTGCTCCCATTTTTTTCTCTTTTATTGTTTTGCCCAAATATCTTATTGAAGTTTTCCCTAAAATTGTTCTGTCTAAGATTTTAGTATTTGCCCAAGTCAATAGCCCACATAGTCTCATCATTTACAATGTAGATCCCCTGTATGCCCAAATCTGTTTTGTTTTTTATTTTCAAAGTTTTCTCAGTTTTGTTCTTTTGTTTGTGTTGTAAAGCGCTTTGTGATGTATATCTGTGAAAGGCGCTATATAAATAAACTTTACTTACTTACTTCTTTGCTTTAGTTCAGCATACGCTTCAAAAGGTTGTACACTGTAAAAATAAAATTAGGGTCCAACTTTAATTAAATTGTTTTAATTCGAAACAAGTAATTGAATTAAGTTTATCCAAGTTAATCTATTAAGTTTGTTTTGAATACATTTAATTAACATTTAGGTTGAGAAACTTAAAGTGATAATATGCAACTTTTTCATATTTTTAATCTTTTCCTTGAGCCAGTCTGTGCTAATATGACCCTTTACAGAGTTAATGAAAAGTCACTTAGCCCCATCTGGTGATTACAGCCGGAATACCACGATTGCAAGATCTCCGTCGCCGTCACGGTACCCAGGAAGTCACGTGTCTCACGAGGGTTAGGCTAACCCAATGTGGCTAGCTGTTATGCTAGCGCTGGAGTGTTTTTAGCTCATGATTCCTGATTTTTTTCAATCTCTCCCTGCTTGAACACAGCTGATTTCTTTGAAAGAGTAAATAACCGCTCCTGTAGAAAGCTATGAAGGCTATTGGCGTTTAGAAGCTGAAACGATCTGGTAAATTTTTAATGCAGTGATTTAAAATGGACACCAGAGGGCGCCCAAAACAAGCAAAACTGCATATTATCACTTTAATTAATTGGGTTGTTATCTATTGAAGCAAGTTTTACAAGTTGGATCAACTTTTTATTTTTTACAGTGTAGCATTTGTTCTCAAAGTTATGGTCAGGATTCCACTTTTGGTCATGAAAAATGAAATCAAACAAATCTTTATTATAAAAGAATAATACCCAAAAAAGCTAAAAACTGTTGAAAATAGATACAGGTAGTTTAATATAAGTTAGAACAGTTCTCATTACGTCATGACTTATTTAGCTTTTTAGCGGTGTTGCTAGTCTTTCCAAAACTTAAAAGTTTGGGAAGTTGGGACAACTAAGTAAAAATGCATTAAGATCAGAATAGTCTAATATGTTTTTGTTTATATACCTTTTTTCCAAAGTGGATGTGAATTTACTTGTTTTTAGGCTGTTTTGCTGTTGAAATATGTTTCGTAATCAAATTTTAAAATGCAGATTTAGCGTAAAAATGACTATAAAAACAACAAGCAGATAAATAAATAAGATGTAAAAAAACATTAATGTCCTTCAAATGAGCATAAAGTTAAAACATGATTTACCAGCTTTAATACTGAAGTAAAATTCATTTATTTGTACTTTCTAATACCGTTGGTACTTTTAGTTCCATACATCCGACTCCTTTCTCTAGAGTTGTTGCCGTTGTCGCCCTTTTCCCTCCTTCCACCAGCCCTCTGTGCACGGCGCCCCTCCTCCACCCATCTTAATCATGTGCATTATTTCAGTAATTCAGATCACAACATTTTACATAATTCTTTGTTTATTCATTTTCCCAGACAGTCGGTGGAATTATGTAAAGCGCGCTCTCTGAATGGCGCTCCGTGTGTGTAACAGTGTTATTCCAACACGTTCGCTTTACTTGGAGGCAAAGCGTCCCATTTAAATGAGAATTACACTTAAATGTCACATGGGTTTATCTAAATTTATAAACAGTGCATTTATTATATTCAATTTGGTGAATCCTAAACATGGATTGCGGGAGAGATGCGCTCCAAGGGTTATGACTTCCTAATGCCTATTTAAATTGTAAACGCTTTCTTCCTTCTCTGTATTATTTACAGAGCTTTTTTTTTTGCCTTTGAGATGACATGGCACCTGAAGAATTGCTCTTTGAATTTCCCCTGCCACCGAGAACCAAAGAAACATCATTTGCTTTTGTTGAATTAATTCAATCATTAGCTGGCAGTTTGAAACCTGCAGCTCCTTGAAAGGAGGCTCAGATAATGCAATCCCTGCCATTCACGGTGGCCCCAATGTCTTCTGATGGCCCGGCAATCTATCGCCGGATAATTTTCGGACCAAATTATAACGCGAGAATCTTCATTCAGAGGTAGGGGATGAGGGGAAGGAACCCCCCGTGATACGTCTTCTTCAGAATGGCAGCAAAACAAGGAGATTATAGGGGAGAGGGGAACTCGTTTTACCTCATCAGTGGCCTTTGTACGCCTCGAGTCAGTTTCAGAGGGGAGGATGTTTGAACTCAATCATCTCTGCTGAGACACAAAGTAGTCCCTCCTCAAGAAAAATATCCATCAAAATCAAGCTTGGATCAATTTTAGCTGGAAAACTGTTACAAACACGCCGGTTTCTGCTGTATTTCATACAAACACGGAGGATTGTTTCCATATGGAGGAAGGCAACATTCCATACAGATGTTCACCTCGGTTTGGGTCCATCTGTGTTTACAGTGAGCTGCTTAGCAAACGCCTGCGTGAAGGGAGGCATATCAAGCATATGGACATTTTACAAAAGGTTACCCTGCATAAATTAGGTGGAATGGCAATCTGTTGAGGAGAGGTGGCTCGTTGTGAGAGTTTTTTTTTTTCCCTCCAACGGGGCTAATAAAAGCATCTGGTTTTAAGAAAAGATGAGGAATAAAAAAAATGAAATCTGATGTTGAATGTAATTGAAAAAAATCTGCATCTGGGAGTGTTGGAAAAACAAGAAGATTGTTTACTTTTTCATAATGTGGATGTTAAATGTTAATGATCAAACAGCAGCTCCACACTCATTTAGAAAAATGTTGATTATATTAAGCAAAAAAGAATTTAAAATGCCTAAAAACTATAATGATTTATTTAGTTCTTGCTCAGTTTTTATGATATTTATCTCAAAATTAACACAATTAAACATTTTCAATAAAAAAGTAAAATTTTTAATTTATAATTTTATACCTTTTTAGGTAATTTGATGCTGGTTTATCAGATATACTGGCTCAACAGGCTGATGTTTAGATTTTTTCCCACATCTTAGAGTGACATCTAGTGGTCACTGAATGTATAGCACCTAAAGCCTACTGTACATACTGTACAAGCTTTAAAATGCACTTAAACACCGTTAAAAATACAATTTATAGCATTTATAATAGACTATATTTCTTTTTAAAAAACTAATTTTTTTGGTCATACACTATTATGATCACATTTCCTTTGCTGGGTAAACATAAGATGAAGAAAAAATTATGTAGGGCTAGTTTAAACCTTTAAATAAGAATAAACTACCCAAGATGTCCTTATGTGTTGGTTTCAGTCACATTTAAGGAAGTACGTTTTGGATCAGAAATATAGAAACAAAATACTTAGTAACTTTTAGACTTTATAATGAGTAAAATAATACTAAATGGACCGTTTTTATTGACCTTTAGTATAAAACACAATGTTAGAACTCTAGGAAATCAGTTGGTTTAGGTTTTTCCCCAAAATAAGATTTTTGTTTCCTGTTTTAAATCGTCTTAAATCCACGTTTGATGATGTAGCCACATTTTTTCCCCCTCACCTGAAAAATAGTTTTAACATAAGCTGTATTATGAAATTGTAAATATCTCAAATGAAAAATGTTGAAACGTTTCAGGAATATAAACAGATTTCAAAAACATTAAAAACAGCTAAAGATGTTTACTTTAACAGAACATTCCGTGTTTCACTAAAGTGCATCAAATCTGCCTGTAAATCATTAAATTAAAAATATTGCAGCATTTTTTGAAAACTAAAGTCCCTTACAGTGTAAAACTATTGTTTTATATCATAAATGTGCTCTGTTTGACTCACTGATGATGATATTCAGTTTTGCGGACGATTTTTTTTTTTTTTTTTACCAAATGTTCTGATGAACAGCTTTTTGGCGCTCCAACATTTTATATATTTCACTATTTTATATCAAAACATCTCGTTTTGTTGATACAGTTGCAAAGTCTTTAAATTGATGTTTGGGTCATTTTGAAGTGATGTTCAATCAGGATACACCAGACCCGTCCTTCAAATCAGGGAAAACAAAGACTCATTTGGAGAAGTCTTCAATTTGGACAGCTTTCATCGCATTGCTCTGATGTTATCGGCCAATGAAGGCACGACCAAAGAGTGCTGGGGCATTGCTCTGGTCAGAGGACGACTTCCTGTTTCTAGAGACACCACCCACTTTGAGTGATGTCACCATTCAGTGTGGTCCTTTTTATAGAACGGCACTTCAACATAAGCGAAATGTCCCTTTAATAAATCCCCTGTGCTGATGTGTTTTCATGTTAGCTAAAGGGAGGCCAACGCTAGCTCACTTCCTGTCCTCTGAGACGTATGGTTTAGTCAAGTTGTCACATTTTCTTGCAATTCTATAAACTTTCACATCATACAGACAGGATAGGTTACAACAGCCGCTTTACAGCTAACTGTAAAAACACGTAATGGTTACGAAATCCCAAATTTGTTATTTCCATCCACATATCAACAGGTTCTGTTTATTGTGATTTTTACCTTTTTTTAACGATTGAACCAATTTTTTTTTGTGCATTGTGGAAACAAAAGGACCCAATTATAACAGAGCTGACACTTTTCCTTTAAAAGCTTTTCACAATAAGAGCCCTGGGAAAATCGACTATATTTTATATTAAAGGCGCACTATGTAACTTTTTCATATTTTTAAATCGGCATACTGACATTTTAAGGAATCCATGGATACCAAGTTAGTCCAAAATGATCTCAAGGAAATGGTTTAAAAAAAATCAGAATGTTGATTTGTTTGCGCCGTGAGATGCGTGACATCTACTGGTGAAAATACCACTGATGCATTAATCAAATTTAATTCACGTTTTCAAAATAAAGTGCAACATTGATTCCTTCACGATAAAACTTGCTGACATCAGCTCAGAGAAAACCCATCAAATTAAAAGGCCCACTATGTAACTTTTTCATATTTTTAAATCTTTTCGCAAAAGTTAGGTTAACCCAATGTGGCTAACTGTTATGCTAGCACCAGACTGTTGTTAGCTTATGATTCCTGCATTTTTTCGATCTCTCCCTGCTTGAACACAGCTGATTTCTTTGAATGAGTGATGAACCGCTCCTGTAGAAAACAATGAAGGCTGAGGAGACGTTTCAACAGTTAGATTTAGGTGTTTGAGCAACGACAATGCTAATACAACAGTTACTTAAAACGTACACTGGGGGTGCTAAAAACAAGCCAAAACTGCATAGTATGCCTTTAAAAGAACTAATTTAAAAGTTTCTAACATCTTAAGTCCACAGACTGCTGTTTGAAAAAACACAAAGATCTTAAAGCTGTCTGCATCATGTTTTCTACAGAGTGCGGGATTAGATGAGAGTATAAACACTTTTATTCTACTAATAATAAAAATAGCAAACTAAATTGACATTATTATTAATAATAATCCATTTATTCAGCTGGAAAAACAGGTAATCTTTTGTTTGTGATCTAACTTCAGTTTATAGGAGTATTTTTTCTTAAACTGTGATAATATCGCTAACAGTGATAATGTTCTTCCCAGTAATCCTGATACAAATTTTTCATAAAGTTTCATCCCCATGTATATTTTGATGTTGATTGCTGCACAAAAGTGATAAAACTCACGTTTGTGGCCATCAAGCAACATTATGTGCTTGTCAATTTATAGCATTTAAGTCCAAGTGTTTAAAAGGTGTTGAATTGGACCTTTTACACAAATTGAAAGTCCTAAAATTGGTTGGAAAAAGTCCACATAACCAAACTGGGTATTTGTTATTCCCTTAATGTGCACATCTTTTTATTCTAACAGTTGTGGAGCTTTGTTTTTTCTTTTTTCCCCCTTTAGTTCTCACCACTCTAAAAAATTAAATAACTAAAATACATGAAAACAACCCTTAACTACAGCTTCCTGTCGGTCGCCCTTTGAAATACACACCTCTAATAGATTCAGTCTAATCTGCTTCTGTTTGCTCTCATCTGTGAGTTACCTTCATCACCGTGTGGGTGGTTAAGATTGATTAACAATAACAGCAGCTGACTGAGCAGGAATAATTCAGCAAAAACAAAGCTTCTGTAAATCAAGAAGGCCCGCGATGAGAGAGAGAGACAGATAAGGAGGAGGAGGGGGGAGTAACGCCGCTTCCTGTGTTCTGATGTCGTCTAATTGAAGCTTTGTCACTCAGATCGATGGAGGAGGAGGTTCAAAGGCTAACGGCAGTCCAGCGACAATACGCGGCTCGCCACCTTTGATGTGAGCTACTTCTTCTGCACATGCGGCTTTGATACAAGAGGCCGGCGTTGCTGCTGGAGAGGGCTTAGCAGACACAACGGGACTCTGGGAAAAAGGAGAGGCCGGGTCGTATCAGGAGGCGAGCAAGAAGCGAACATAAGAGCGCTCGAGTGGAGGAGGTCCAAATTCATGCAGGGATCACGCAACGCATCACAAACACTGCTGCAGAAACAGCAACACTTTTTAATCTCATTT
The DNA here is from genome assembly GCA_006937965.1 of Callopanchax toddi. Taxonomy (NCBI): domain Eukaryota; kingdom Metazoa; phylum Chordata; class Actinopteri; order Cyprinodontiformes; family Nothobranchiidae; genus Callopanchax; species Callopanchax toddi. The sequence continues at coordinate 1,352,396 of SSNR01000014.1, forward strand.
TCATAGTTTTCTGCAGAACAATGTTTTCTATTTGTGTGCAACCCCTAATAGACTGACTTAACACACAAGACCAACGATAAAAGCACAAGAAAAAGGAAAACAACACAAATGGTTGTTTCGTTAAAATAAAAGGAAGTTCACAGGTTGTACAGTAATTACTGGGACTATAAAGACACACACATGCAATGACTCAGAAATCACTAAAACTCTACTTTTTCCAATCAACAGTTAACCAACCTTTGCATCAACACTAGGGTGACCATATTTAGATTTTCGAAAAAGACGACACTTGACTCGTGAAACACGACTGTAAATATACCGTGTAATTAATGAAGACTTAAACCTATTTAAGGTATGCGGTCTCTGTTTGGGTACAAAACTTTCCCAGCCAGAGTGGGACTTGAGCCTACGATCCTCTGGTTGCAATACAAAAGTCTAAACCAGGGGTGTCAAACTCATTATGGTTCAGGGGCCACATGCAGACAAATTAGATGTCAAGTGGGCCGGACCAGTACAACCCTAAAGTAATTACCTATAAATAACAAGTGCATGTTTTTCCCCAAGTTTTCATGCAAGAAAAATTACAAGTACATTTGAAAATCTTCACATTTATTCAAAACTCTTTTACAAAACACAAGATAAACAAATATTTCTTAAGACAATTGTGCAGAAGTACACAAAACTTTTATTGTCTTAAAATATTAATAATAAAAGATTTCCTACATGTGGAAACACCCTGGATGAGAGAATCATTTTTTGCAGTGTTCAGACTGACCCAGGGTCTGGTCTGGAGGCTCTGCCTCGTTTTCAATGAGGGTCTCTATTGTTTATAGACCAGTGTGGGTTTGGTACTGGTTCATCTTTTCAAATAGGGTCTGGGTTTGAGGAACTCAGTGTTTCATCTAAAACTGTATAAAAGCAGCTAAATCCAGGTGATGCTGACTGGACACCATCAGTTTCACCATGGTTTCATTTAGATCAGGTCTGAGGGAAAACCCAGATCTGGATCCAAACCCATTCAGGTCTTTGTTCCTCAGTGGCAGGACGGTGATCTGTGCGCCCAGCTGAGGTCCAGCTCTCTAGTTAAAATGATCAGCTTCAGCTCAGCGATGCTGTAGCTGGCGTGCGTGTTGAGTGTTGAGCCAGAAACGAACCAAACGCACGGACCAGGACGCACAGAGCGCAAACGCTCCAGTTTGGGAACCGATCTCTGTGCGTAACGCGATCGGAAGCCCTGGCCTCACGCTGCAACTAGATATACGGAGGATTCATCACTGGCCAAGTTGACAGTCACAGCGCGCAGGACGGCAAGTTCTGTGGCGCGCTGCGGCTCTTCAGCTTGGCTCAGTCAGCTGTCATCCAACAAACACGCTTTGGATGCGACCCGCCGTTTCCACTGGCTGGAATAAACCTATAAGGCTAGAGATGTCCAGTTTCACCGCCGATCCTTTTCGGTTTTTGTGGTGAAAAGACAGAGTGGAGGGCTGAGTTTTACAGCGACCGCGTAGACAGGTGAAGCGAGTGGGGCGGGCTGGATCCTCCGAAGGAGGACCTTGGCACGGGCTGCGTGCGTCAAAGGTCTGATTTGAGCGTCTGGACAGCAGGAAATTATGCTGACAAGAGCTCAGCCTTGCTTCAAACGCAAGTTGCGTTAATTGCGTTATTTTTTTTTTACGTGCATCATAATTAACGCGTTAAAGTCCCAGCCCTAATTTTTTTATTTTCAAAACTCATCCAGCGATTGAACCCCTTAGCAGGCCGGATTTGGCCCGCGGGCCGTATGAATGACACCCCTGGTCTAAACCACTGAGCTATTTGCCTCCAAACAATTTCCTTGGGAAAATCTTTTGAATAGTGTCTGAAGTTTTATTGCAAATCATCATGACTCGCTGTTTGTTGAGTCTCTGAGAGGAATGACGCAAGACGGACTGCTTCATTCGCACCAGTTAATTTAAGGACACGGACATTTTCATTAATCTGTGAAACCCTCGTAGACAGGACGCGAAAAGACGACATGTCCGGGGAAAAGAGACGTTAGGCTCAAGCATGTTCAGAAGGTCATAACAGCTTTGCACTTATGGACTACACTTAGTCAAACTACTCTATGGGAGTCGAGGGTTCAATCCCTAGCCCAAGCCATGTGTCCAAGTGTCCTTGGGCAAGATACCGAACCCCCAACTACCTTCAGGTATCCCTTGAAAATGAAGTTTTTCATCTCAAAGGGATAGTACCTGAATAAATAAGGGTTAAAGAAAAAGTTTTAATTTGAGGCCATGATTTCTGTTTTGCAAGCGATGGTAGCAAGAGATGGACTGGGGCTTCTTTTGGGAAAAGATACTTTTTATTAATTGACTTGCATATTTTTTGTATTAAGCATGTGGCTTTTTAAATGTATTCTCAGTCCTAAGACAACGAAGCCAAAAAGAAAACCATAATCACATATTCAAAATAAAACCTGAAGTAAACAATTGCCTTTATGTAATCACAAAATATGAAACTAGAAATTTTGTCTCTTGTTCCCTACAACAACAAAAAAGATCTCCAGTGTGGGTGCCTCCTTGCTTTACACTTTGAAGCGTAGTCCACCTTTTCATGGAAACTACTCACTGCATTCACAGGTGATCTGTATTGACCCGAGGTGAGTGATATCAGGGACGGCTTGTGAGGCGAAGAGATAAAGTCATCAGAAGACGAATGTTCCTGTTACGACGACTCCTCTACCCTCCATAAATATGTCTGTGACAGATCTTTTGGCTTCTAACCGGTGACATCCCGTCGAAAACTTCCTTTTCTTTTGTGCCACGGTGGCAACTACCATTAACTCACCCCTCAAATATCTTTTCACATACAATTCTTTTGTTCTTGGAGATAAAAGGAGGTTAAGTCCGCACTGCAAAGGCAAGGAGATGCTAAATAACATGCTAATCAATAAAGACCATCTAGCATGAAGAAGATCTTGGAGAGTGTTGAGGTGTCATCAATATTGCTCACAGTGAGACATGGTTCACTCTGTAGAGACGTTGAAACAGGAGTGTTACAGTGAGTGGAGGTTAGGTTCAAATTCTGAACAATCCATTTTCTCCTCATTTATCCAAGGGATACAAAAGGTAAAAAACTCAGGAAGGAAATCCAGACATCCCTTTCACTGGCGACATTCGTCCAGGATCTCAAGGTGTTCCCAAAACGGAGAGGATATAAAATTCCTCCAGGAAGTTTTGGGTCTGCCCTAATGGCTCCTCACAGTGGAACATACCTGGAAAACATTCAGGCCACCTCAAATGACTCTTACCAATAAGGAGGAGCAGTGGTTCTCAACGCTTCCCCCAGTTGATGGAGCTTCTCACCTCATGCCTGAGGCCGAGTCCAGCCACTATAAGGAGGAAGCTTGGTTCAGCTGCTTGTGTCTTCTTTCAGTCGTGATTCAAATCTCATGACCATCAATGACGGTTGGAACATCGATCAGTAAGTCAATAGCTTTGCCTTTAGTTTCAACCTCTATCACAAAACTCCACTTATTCCTGGAAAAAATCCATCTCTTGCCACGTCTGACCAACAGGACGTCGAGATACCCGAAGTCTTTCGCTTTAAATGGTACAGGAAGAGTAGCTCAGATCTCGACTGGACCGGCCCAAAGTTATATATAGGCCAGTCCAGCGGATCGGCGAGGACTTCTGTTCAGATGGAGGAAGCGCAGACCACTAGCGTACATCCTTCCTGGACTGAGGTTGCCTCTTTCACCTGGACACAGCTCCTTGCACCTCAATACGCTAGGCTGCTCGTATTATTGGTGGTGATGCAGCGCTATTTTTGCACCAGTGGATCGCTCGGTATTGGTGGGAACATGTCACCTCCGTCCAAGCTAAATCTATGAACTTCACTATTCTCTCATGCGTCTTTATTTACGAGCAAGCAAGAAAGAGAAAGAAAGAGATTTCACGGAACTTTAGGCAAAAACTCCGACCCAGCCTTTGAACCAGTAGGCTCAAAAATATACGTTTTTCCATTTCCAATCATTTTGCAGTTGTTAAATAAAAGAAGAAATGCAACAATCGGTGCATGCCTATTGCAGGTAATTCCTGTTACTACAACTCCTCCCCCAAAAAGGTGCCTGAAACTAAACTAGAAACATGCAGCCTCTTTTAATGTCACGTGATCTTTAATAAATGGATCAGTCTTTTAAAACGTAGGTGAACATTATCCCAAAAGGTTTGTCATTTCGCTTGAAATCTACAAGTCAAATCCCAGCGTGTAGGCCTCGTAGAGGGCGAGGTCTGCTGAGTGCAGATGATATCAGCCAGTTATTGCCTGCTCCTTTCACTCTCACCGTGATGAGCCATGCCGCCGAGTGTGTTGTTGCCTAATTCCCTCTAACTACAGCCCTGTGTAATCACATACCCCAATTAACCACCTCGGCTCCGCGTTTCCTGCGACGTGCCCGTCTTCTCGCCACACAGAGTAATTAGCTTTCATCTGAAAATGAAAAGAAAGGAGCAGCTCAGCAATTGTGCAGCCACTCTGTCGTTCTGCCCGTCTCTCCAGCACTCTACTTCTCATATCATAATGGCCTGCAATTTCAATCAGATGGATTTTTATCGCTGACACTAAGAAAAATTGGCTCTCATCCTAGTCACTCTTTTCACCAACCCGCCCCCCTCCGAACATCTCATCTGATAGCTCGTGCTTCTTAGACAGCCATCAAGAAGAGTCCTTGTTGTGACTGGGAGGTCTTAGTTTGATATTTACAAAGGATTTAATCCCCCCTTGGCGGATGTGGGTGGCATAATGGAAGGATCAGGTTTTATACGCTCTAACAAGGTGTAGTAAAATTTGATTTCCATCCATCAAAATGGGAGGACGAAACAAATCCATTTAAGATCGATTTCATCCGTTTGTTTGTATTTAGTGGGAAGAATAGCTCCTTAAAATGTGTTTGAAAGACAATTAAATAGAGGGCAAAAAATATGCTAAGCTTCAACGTCTTCATGCTCCATGAATCGGCTCCATGTAAATAAAAGTAAACTAGAAAAAAATTACTGTAAATTCGAAGGAAAAATGCTTTAAATTTGAACAATTTGATTGATTTTTGTAATTTGATTTTACATAGGGGTGGGCTTAGAGTCGATTGGCTGCTTAGGAAATGATTGACAGCTTTGTGACAGATGTTAGGTTCAATGTGATTTCCGCCAGAGAAACGTTTCTGTTGTTGCTGCTAGAGAATAGCATGACCTGGCCTCTGCTGAAACAGCTAAACAAATGCTCGGATGGCGGTAAGGTCCCTCTCAGACTACAGAAACAGCAGGTGTAACTAATTTTTAAAAACTCATCGATTATATTAATGCTGCTTAGGTTGCATGCTTCAGGGTTTCTTCCGTTCTTCAGTAAAACCTGTTGTGCAGCCTAAACCACATGAAATTCCAGGAAGTTCTTTACAAGATGCAAGTAATGATGTAGGAGCTAAACTAATGTCATTTTTATTAAAAGCAAGTAAAGTCACCATAGTTCATTTACACAAGGCATTTTGGGTATTGTTCCTACTGCAGTCATTTTTGATTCTTTTTAATCTCACTAACTCCTTTTGACCTGAATCAACATTGCTGTTATTTTTCTTCTCAGCTATTGTAGATATGAGAGCTACAGATACACTCACTGGCCACTTTATTGGGTACACCTTGCTAGTACCAGGTTGAACCCCCTTTTGTCTTCAGAACTGCTTTAATCCTTTGTGGCATGGATTCAACAAGGTACTGGAAACATTCCTCAGAGGTTTTGGTCCATGTTGACATGACAGCATCACGCTGTTACACCTCCACCAGCCTAAACCGTTGATACAAGGCAGGATGGATCTATGCTTTCATGTTGTTGACTCCAAATTCTGACCCTAATATCCGAATGTCACAGCAGAAATCGAGACTCATCAGACCAGGAAACATTTTTCCAATCTTCTGCCTCAGTTTCCTGTTCTTAGCTGACAGGACTGGCACCCGGTGTGGTCTTCTGCTGCTGTAGCCCTTCTGCCTCAAGGTTTGATATGTTGTGCGTTCAGAGATGCTCTTCTGCAGACCTCGGTTGTAACCAGTGGTTATTTGAGTTACTGTTGCCTTTCTTTTAGCTCGAACCAGTCTGGTCGTTCTCCTCTGACCTCTGGCATCAACAAGGCATTTTGGCCCACAGAACTGCCGCTCACTGGATGTTTTCCCCTTTTTCAGACCATTCTCTGTAATCCCTAGAGATGCTTGTGACAATTCCAGAAGATCAGCAGTTTCTGAATTACTCAGACCAGCCTGTCTGGCACCAACAACCACGCCACGTTCAGAGTCACTTAAATCACCTTTCTTCCCCATCCTGAAGCTCAGTTTGAACTGCAGCCAATCGTCTTGACCATGTCTACATGGCTAAATGCATTGAGTTGCCACCATGTGTTTGACTGATTAGTCATTTGCATTAATGAGCAGTTGGACAGGTGTACCCAATAAAGTGGCCAGTGAGTGTATTTTATCTATATTTTAGTTTTTCCTAGATTAAGTTGGAATTATTAATGATGGATTCTTTGGGACTTTCACTGCGGGATTGTTTTCTTTAGATGTTTTAGTTTCGTGTGGGAAGATACTTTAATTAGAAAGCACAAACAGCTGATAGAACATGAGAAATTATTATTATTAGACCATTTTTCCTCGTTTTCAAATGAGATATATGGGGAAAATATAAGTTCATATTTTCATATAAATATTTTGATAAGTTTGTTTTAACTTGGCTAATTTAAATCTTTTATAAACAACTACGTTTTTCCTTTGGACCCAATGTTAGACACCCCTGCTATAGTCGAATCTTGTAGATGTTGGAATTTGGGGCAAATGATAAAGTCACCAAAATACAAAAAATACTACTCTGTTTAAACTTACTATTATTTCTATTGGTGTGTCCAAATAAAACATTTCTTTGCCTGGCTATAAACTTTTTTGTGTGTAGGATGTTGACAAACCACAAACTTTGTTCACGTTTCTCAAAGCAAAAACAAAAACAAAAAATCACAAAACTAAACCCAAGTAAGCTAGCAGCCAAACTGTTAGCTCATCATATGTGCACATTAGCTAAAATGAGATGGCAATAACAACAAAAAAGCGTTTCGTTCAGATATTCTGCTCTTTATTTTGATGTCAACTTTGAAGATCTAGTTCAATATAGTTAATAAAAATGAGATTTACATGTGAAGGCAGTGCCCCCTGGTGGATGGAGGTCTTCATTGCAGTGAAAATATTTTACTTATTCAGAATGATTTGGGTTTTTTAAAAGATGTATTTCACTTTTTTCTTTGAAAAAGAGCTCATCTGCTTTATTTGGTGGATAGAGCTCATTACATCCAAACCATATTTTTTGTGTTGTTTTTTTTATTGTAACAAAGAATCTACCACTACTTTATACCGTTATTTAAACAAAACTTGAAGTTTAGCTTGGCGTATTTTGTTTTAAATCCCTTTAGTCACATGGCAAAGTGCTCACAGTTGAAAGAAGTTTGACAATTAGCCAGTTACTGTTTCAGCACACAGTTAGCGAGAAGCTTCCCTGCAGATGAACAGAGAGATAATATCATTAGGAAGTTCTCAGCAGTGTGAACGCTCCTCACAGGTACAGCGGTAATGTGACACGAACACCACACTTTGGTGTCACCAGGAACAGTTCCAGCTGGGTGAATCATTGTTCAGTCATACGAGCCTGTTAATAATCCAACCCTGACATTTAGCACATAATAAGGTGTTTCATCCACCTTTGGAGGCGATTTGCAGGTGGAACAAACCCAAGACCTTTTAACTCGACTATAAGACTGCCCGAGTCTCGCTGCTCCTTTTATTTTTTCCTTCTTCCATCTTTACCCTCCACCATCCCCCATTCATCGCCTCTCAACCTGTTTGTTCTCTTATCTTTGTGTGTCCCGAACAAATCGATGAGGCGCTCGTTAGCCCAAGGATGTTCATCAGGGAGTGCTTGCTCCGAGAAGAGATTGGCCTAGAAGGGGGGGGGGGCATGGATGGGCCAAACACGGCTCCTCTGTGGATTCAGACAAACACTTAAACTCACTCAGCCACTCCTGCATGTAAAATAAGTCCAGAATGTCTTGCAGCAATGTCAAATTTCAATAAAAGTTTTTGGAAAGAAAAAAAATGTTTCAAGTTAAAATGCAAAATCAGAAAAAAATAATTTCTGCTAATAAGTGTATGTAATATAACATTTAAAGAAACTAATAATATCCAATAAAAATGACAGAAATTTGATGGTTTGTCTAATATTTCAAATTGTTTGAATTAAAGTGATCTCTTCTTTAATTTGTGTGATTTTTCTACAGTTTTTCTGTAAGTTTCTACGCTGAGCTTAATGGAGTTTGATATTGGCTTAAAAGGATATATGACAACATTTCAATAACCTGATAAAGTGTTACAGGCTGCCCAGTCCTTCTACAGCAGGGGTGGCCAATACGTCGACCGTGGAGGCACTGCTGGTAAATCACGGCAAAGTGATCCCCTCCCCGCCCCGAAAGAGTTACGACAGCACTCGCGCCACCAAACCTCTGTTAAATGTGCTGCGAAGGAGGCAGACTTACACGCTGTAGCGTCGATGAGCACTGCGCAACGTAAACGACCCCTGCCTATGATGGATCATGCGGACCTGCTCGATATAAAAGTAGCTCTTGAGGTAAAAAGTGTGGGCACCCCTGTTGTACAGCATTTCCCTTTCCAGCTGCAGTCAGAGCAGGAGATGTTCATCCCTCCACATCCAGACTGCAAATGATTTGTGCATTGTTGAACTTTAGCCTGCATGCTTAATGTGGTTTTTCTATGAGAAAAAAAAATATTAGTAACTCCAATCGATTGTCCCTCCTCCGTAAGATGGGCAAAAATGACCCAAACTCTGGTGACACAAAAAACTCCTATACTCGACATATTTAGAGAGTTTTAGTCACATATCATCTCCCCGTTATGTTATTATTCTCTCCAACAGCATCTATTAAAACTATAAAAACAGGGCAAACTATGCAAGTTAGGTGACATCATTCAGTGACTTTTAGGACAAAGTCAATGGTTCCTTTCCTCTCTGAGGAGTTAGCAACAACTACACCTAGCTGCTGCCGCCTCTACTTTTGCTCACAATACTCACAGAATTATGTGTGAAAACAAAACTGTAAAAGGTTTATAAATCAGCATTTCCATGAGCTGCTATGAAATTCTAGCGATTTGAAGACGGCAGTAATCCACTTTGGTCTTTTAGGACTAGCTATGAGCTAAACTTTGTTTCTTCAAACAGAGATATAGAACAGATAATGATTTGTCTTTTTGTGTGTGGTTATTTTATTGTTTGGATTTGCAGAACCTTGCTTCAAAATTACCTAAAGGTGTGGTTTACTGAAAAAAACTTTAATGTTTTTTCTGATTAATATTGTTCACTGAGCTTTTCATGCTGACTGAACATGAAAACAGTCTTCTACATGGATCTCCAGCTTTAGCTTCTCAAAGTATGTTCAGGTTGAAACGCTAGGATTTGAAAAACCTCGCAGATGTATGTCACAACGCCAAGTTCCATATATGGTTTCGCCCATCTTGGCTCCACAGGCAGGTCCGGATAATGCGCAGGCTAGATATGGCTTGAGCGTAGGGGCCCCTTTTTTCGCTCTTCTTACGTGACACTTAATGTTCATGTATAGAAACAGAAAAAGTCATAACACCTGAGCCGTAGCATAGAGGTTTAAGACACCACCTCTAATGTGGGAAACCTGGGTTCGAGTCCCATGATTGGGCATGTGTTCATTTTAAAATTTTCCTATAGGAATGTTTTGGTTTTTTTTGGTACAGAGGAGTAGAAAGCCTTTAGGAGCAGCTGTTGGGTAAGTTCGTAACATATTTTTGCTGCAATATTTGCAGTTATTCTGAGGTCTTTGTGGTTAGCCAAACATGCTAACGTTAACATAGCAACTCCCACGTCCTACGGTCTGCTTTCGCCCCGGTTCGGGTGTCCCAGCAGAACGTTCTGCTCTTTTAAGAGAAAATGTAAGTTCACATGTTACCAGTCTGAAACATTCATTGACAAACGCTGAGGAAGCGCTTTCTCTAAAATCTGTCCTTCGTCCTCGGATTTGAGATCAAAATTGCAAGTCCAATCAAAAGCGAGGGTTGTGCATAATATCATTAATAATAATGAGAAATCGTGCCGTTTCAAGCACAGCTGTGAATTAGCAAACTTATGCATCCGAGAATAGAAGTATCATAGCTTTTTTCTATATAAGAATGACTCATAAGGCACTGATTTACATTAGAGAACACTGCAAAAGTATTAAATAAACAAGTAAACCACACCTTTAAACTTAAGCAGTTCATTCACATATGGAGGACTGACCCCGTCATCACGGACAATAAATAAATAATAAATCAGGAAAAAAATTAAAAAACTAATTCGATTTTAAGTTTTCTTTAGTTTGCTTTTTTAATATTTGAGAATTAAAGTTGACATAAAGCCCTTTTTTGGTTCATTAATTCACTCATTTGTTATTTTGACTCCCAAGTTCGATGAATAATAGTTGGATTTGGTTGGACGAGCACATTCACAAACTTACTTCAAGTACAAAACGCATCACTCAGTTTGTTCACGTCATTACTTTCTCACCAAAGTAAACAAAACAAGGAAACACATTCATCCAACTGATACGCTCTTTCAGTTTCATTAGACTCTGCCAAACAACGCATCCATGTTTCATTACCGTCATTTAAAGTCACATCACATACTTTATTTGCTCTAAAGATAGGAGGGAAAAAGTGAAAAATCTGTAAGTGTAGGAGTTCTAGTATTTTTTAAATCAGAGTGAGTGGGATGAGGGTTTTCTTATCTTTTAAGTCGGTCCAAATCTGACATTTAAGAGAAGCACCGAACAGCTGGTGGCCTTGGATCTCACCGATACCCATCTGATACGTTTGTAAATCCTTTGTAAACAAAGTGGCTTTTTTCCATGAGCTGATTTCATCTTTTTTACATGATGGAGATGAAAGTGGAAGAGATTCAATGTCAGTAATTCACTGACAGTTTGTTTAATAAAGATTTTACTGAAAAAAAAATACACAAAAAAATAATAAGGAGAAGGTGAAAGTTCTTCTTAAATACTTTAGGATTTAGTTTTAAAGTACCAGGAAGGTGTTTTTGATCCAACACACCTGTATGAATTCCTTGTCTGGGCCTGCAGCCAGCATCGTGGCAGATCCTCAAATCAGCGTCGTCTTTGGCGCCGCAGCGACAACGACCCCCCCCCCCCCCCCCCCCCCCCCCCCCCCCCCCCCCCCCCCCTACTACTACTGAGGTTTGCATACAGAAGAGCAGCTTATCCTCTTAATAAATAAAACCTAGCTGGAACCTAAAATCAGAGAAACACAGGAGGGATCATTGCCGCTCGGCGCCGTGAACCCCCTCTCTCTTCTCCATCAGAGGGGGATTATTTCTTTCACTTACTGGGTTAATTTCTCCTGCCAGGTTCAACTCCCAGCATGCAGCAGGGAGATTGGCGGCCTCTGCATCTCTTTTTTCCCCCCCTCCTCCCCTCCACACCTGGATTATTTTATCTCTACTGGTGAGAACACAAACCCCAGCGTTTCCTTCTCCTCTTTGATGATGTTTTACTAAAGCTACGGTACTGCATCGCTGGGACTCGTCTTCACGAATGTGCCAAAAACAAGATTAGGGCGCACACCTCTCGTTAAACAGGTTTTTGTTACCTGATGCAACTGTGAGGTTTTGTACTTTGCAACGATGAGATTGAGCGGAGCTGCTGACTTTTTAAACTTGCTTCATGAACTTTTACTGCTTTGTGTATCAAACGCAACATTCACTCAAAACCGTTAAAGCCCCAAGTAAACTATATTTTATGTACGATCATGAAAATCTTCATCGTCTAAGAAAATCATTAAAATAGTCACACTGCATCACTACATGGGAAACAACCATATTTCAACCTGCTTGCTAACACAAATGGATAATCAGCCAATCACACAGCAGCAACTCGGTGAATTTAGGCATCTAGACGGGGTGAAGGCAACCTGCTGAAGTTTAAACTACGCAAAGATCAGAAATCATCACATCGTAATGTAGGTGTGCGTAATGGTCACACTGCAACACACGCAGCGATCCACCAATCACAATCGTTCCTAATCAGTTTGCCCAAGCAGACCACGCCCCCGGCACAGGTAGAGAGTCAGCAGTGACACTGAAAAATTATCAACGAACAGAAAATCACAGAAAATGAAGACTTTGGTTATCTGGAATTATTTTGGCTACAAGAAGGATGACATTGACCAAAAACGCGTTCTGCGTCTACAGTGCCTTCCAACTACCGTTTACGTCGGTGCCATACAGCTCATCACCATGAATACAAGGCCAGATCTAGATGCCGTCCAAAACATAAACAAAAAAACATTTGAGAAGCCTTTGCAAGCGTTACACCTTATGAGAAAGGTTCCTAACAGCAGAAAGCAATAACAGATTCTATCAGGTTTCAACAGACTAAAGACATTAGGGATGGGGCTGATCCGATCCGGGATTGGAACCCAATCCCGTCTTAATTCAAGTATTGGACATTTCTGATCCAACCTGGAGAAATTTCAGATCCAGAGCTGTGTCTGCTGAAATGACTACACAAGCGATCCTGGGCTGGGTGACATGTCTGTGGCCCAGTGTGACACAGACAGAGATGACGCGCCTCCTTTGAGGACATCCACTGCATGTAGCAGTTAGCGGGCTAGCACTGAGCAGCGCTGAACTTTTCCACACATGTCCGCGGTGTGGAAATATTTAATGGTCAAAACGCCACAAAGCAAGACAGCAATGTTTGCAAAGCCGCTGTTCCAAAGAAACAAGGACTGCAGCTGATCTAATCCCAGCCGTCACCGTTTAAAACTCCTGTTAGCCAAGGAGAACTGGAAGTTCGATCTGGAAAGCTAATTAGCAGTGCACACGTAGGTGTCGCAAAAAAGAGTGTCCCCAAACATAGTTCCACATGACATTTCTTTCTCAAAATATTGCAAAAAACCATTAAAGAGCCAGTTTTTTGAACGGCTCTTTGAGGTGAATGACTCCTAAATGAATGGCTCCTTTCAAAGAGCCATAAATCCCATCACTTGTGTGTATGCATGCAGGCCAGGTCTGCTTGCAGCAGCATTAGATAAATTTGAGATATTATAGCAAATAGAGCTCTGGTAACGGAGTAGTATCGGAATCGACAGATATCCAAATTCAGGTATCGGGATCGGATCGGAAGTGAAAAAATATGGATCGGTGCATCCCTAATATCAGGGGTACTCAATAGCCGGCCCGTGGGCTGGATTTGGCCCACGAGTCTCCAATATCTGGCCCTTGAGCACTGTATTGTGTTTCCCAAGCGGTCAATATTTCATAAAATCTCTCACAAGGTCTGCAGAACACCATCTCTGAAGCACAACGTGTTGAACCTTCAAGCAGATGGACCACACCAGGCCTCTCTCCTGTCAGCTAAGAACAGGAAACTGAGGCTATAATTCACACAAGATCACCAGAAAACCCTGGGGAAAATGATGAGAATGGATCTACATATATGAAATAATAAAAAAATCTGTTAAGTTTTGTTTTATTTTTTGCTAACACATAAAGTAAATGTATATGCACAGAATAAGAAAATGTTTTTAGGAATATTGTCAGTATATTGTGCTGAATCATCAACATGAATCAGCATTGTTCCAACATCAAGCCATGATGGATTTATGGAACCTACAGCTGCACTATGAGGATGTGGGGTTGACAGTTCTCACCTATGATCTAATAGTTAGTTAGGACAATGTTCCATTCATTTAAATAGAGGGGGCGGGGCTTAAAATCTATAGCCACTAGGGGGCGTTTGTGTTTTGGTTTCAACTTTAGCTTTAAAGTCTTGTGTCAAGTTCTATATTTGGGCATCTTATTTTGAAACGCTTCCTGCTCCAGCTTCTTATTTACTAAATAAAGATATTTCACACTCCTTAAAAATGTATTTATGGAGGTTAGGTGACCTTAGTTTGAACATTCCTCAATAAAGTGCAAGTTTTCTGCATTTCAGTGACAAATTTACGGAATAAAATTTCAGAAACACAATTAATAGGAATAATTATTCAATCCAACACCAAACAGGAGCAAAACATTAAACAAAATCAATGCTGATGCCTATTTCTGACACTCCCAAGCTCTCACAATCACATAAAAAAACTATTTTGCAATATTGGGATGGAGAATTATTTGTTTTTTCCTCTTTTTTTTTTTTTTGGTCTCATTTTACATTTCAGAAACTCAATAAGTATATTTGCTATATATATATATTAAAGACAGGAGCTAATAATAAAAATATCCATCTGAAAATTTGGATTTATGTAATTTATCAATTGTCCTGGGCTAGCAGCCAGCATGTTTCCTGCTCCAGAACACCTGAATCAAATGATTTAATCATCTCTTCGCCATAATCAGTTAGAAGCCAACATAGTCCTCGACCCCGGTCATAGATTAAAGAGTAAAATTAAAGAGTACCTCTTTTGCTCGGGAGAGGGGGAAATCATCTTTCTGGAGATTCATGATCAGCAACTTCCATCTGGAAAGAAAACAAGTCACATCAATGTCTAGTCTCAATCTCTGCTGCCACTTATCCTTGGTTTTCTTTCTTATTTTACAACCTTCATTTATTAAATCTGCATCCATAGACTTCTTGATTTTAACAAGTTATTTTTTATAACAAAGATTTGGTTTCTTTATAGTGAAATAATTCTGCATGATACAGGATTAATGACCTTATTTATCCATATGTTCGCTGTTTACTTGAATAAGTGGCAGGATTACAAGGTATAAAATATCTAAAAGCACGTAAATCAGCAAAAGACCTTTTATTCTGAGGGAGATAACGACTAAATGGATGCAGGTGGGACACGAGAACAGGAATCTGCCTTTTCAAAATAAAACAGGAAGTACAGGACAATACTGAACCAAAATAAAAAGAAAGCACAAACACTTGTATGCACCCTGACACCAAAATGTTTAAAATGCCACCCTACTAGTTTAGTTAATTTATCATAAAGCAGACTTTAATCTTTTTTTTACTCAAAGTAAAATCAAGTCCTAAAACCAAAACTCCAGTTTCTCCAGTTTGAATTCTGCCTTCTGAGGAATCTAAAAAATAAATACATTCATATACATATATATTGTGTGTTCACACACACCTGTCTTTTCTTCACCTCCCTGATCCATCCCTCTGAATCCTCTATGTGTTTACTCAGCACATCGAGCCCGTCTCTCACCTCTGGCTAATTCTCACAACCTGTTGATGAATTCCACGGCGATGCGAAACCTCACAAGCTGGAGAATAAACACAGTAAGAGTTTTATGTTTCCTCAGCTGTTTTAGTTTAAACGTGAGCAACAGCACACGAGACTATATGCAGTGCAACATTGGAAAAGATTACTAAAAACAAATATTTTTAAATCGTTTTTGGATAGGTGTTTAGTTTAAATGTGTTTTCCTTTTATAAACACAAACAATAGCAATTTTATGGCTACATGAAGTTAAATTACATCAATGTATTTGTTTTGATTTTAATTTTCTGTAAAATATGCATTTTAAATACAGTAATAAACCTTTTCCATTTCTAATTATCACATTATCATCAAACTATTTACCTTAAAACTTTAAAAGTTGTGTTTTTCTGTCTTTAAAGTCTGCTGAAAGGCACCAATGACTTCTACTTCCAGTTGGTTGGTTGGCTGATTAATTTGTTCTAGTTGAAAAAGTGTGTCTGTAACACGCGGGTCATATTTTGAAATCTATTAATGTCTTTATTTGAAGCTTCCTGTAGATCCCGGATGTTTTATTTTGAAAGGGCTGTTGCAGATGCGTAAATGGATAACTTCACCGCATTAGAACGACAAACCTGGGAAGCTAACGAAGAAACAAACACATCTAAAAGGAAGAAGTTAAATGTAGCACCAGTCGGAGGTGACAACAAGGTAAATGAAGCATTTGCGCTCAAAGTTTAAAAGAAGTAAAAGTTTATTTGTATGTGTCCGAGGCTATACGCTAATTAGCTTAAATGGTACGTATTTCTCTTGTTGTTTAGCTCGTCTTTGACCCATGTTGGTGACGAGGAAGATTCTAAACACCAGTAAAACTCTTTCAACCGAGAGATGAAGTTTGTTTTATGATGTCTAATTATTGTGATAAAACGTATCAATGATTTTATATGGATTCAGTGCGTGGAGCTGACCTCTTTCTGCAGGTTTTCAAGCATTAACCTGTTCCTTCGCCATCCTCCGCGCGACCGCTAATCAATGGCTGCTTCTGTCCAATCAGAGGAAAGCGCGTGCTGGTCCTTCAGCGTCAGTGGCTCTGTTATTCAGGTAAGTTTTTTTGTTTTTTTAACTTTATTGGGTCATTTTCGAATAACAAAACTGTTTTTTTTTTTTCCATCTTTTCTGTTCATACATCTTAATCTAAGCAAAGACAACAATCAGGAATAAAAGAAAGTAACAACAATAATGAAAAGTAAACAAACTAATTAGTGAAAAAACACAATTAATATATTTTTTTCTACTTTCCAAGAAAGAATTATCACACATAAATCAGTGTATTTGTTTTGCATAGACAATTCCAAATGTATAACCTCACATTCCAAAACAGATAAATTTTTCAAACAAAATGTGCATGAATTTCTGAAGAAATAAAATCCTAATCTTGAAAATTAAACAAATAAATATTAATGTATTACTTTTTTAAATTACACTTAACAAAGAAAATAATATACTAATAATGTTCTTTTTTTTTAACTTTAAAGTGAAATATTTCTTTTAACTGGAAGAGGAAAACACATCTTAGTAAATAGTACTGTTATTGCTTTATTACATTTCCTGTCTTATGAATCAACATCATCAAAACACAATACAGAAATCATGGTGTTACAGAATAACCTTTTACCCGATTAATTTAAAAATATATATAAATATATAATATAATAAAAAATATTTTTAAAAAGTAATTCAAAATATAGAAGTGTTGTAATGGGCAACATTTATTCTGAAAGGGTCTGGTTGATGTGGCTAACTCGAACTGATAAAATCTGTAGTAACAATGGGAAAATAAAATCACAATTATTTAATTAAAGGGACTAGAGGCAGGATTAAAAAAAAAATTTTTTAAAGCATGCATATTCAGTTTTTTTAAGTTGATGGGTGATGAAGTGTTTTAAACTAAAAAGAATGAGACCACCCATGTATCATTCCATTGTCTTTAACAGGCTGCGTTCTGTAAAATGTGCTGCAGTTCGGGCCTGAATTTCCCACGCTGTCCTACAGATGTGATGTGAACTGACACTGCTTGCGCGTTCTCAACAGCCTCGAAACTGGAAGGAAATGTACGCAGTAGATGCAGTAATGCACCTTCAGCGTTGCCAGTATACCAGTATATGAGCAGCAGGCTGAGGCTTTCAGGGTTTGCTTGGCGTTTGGGCCGGTAGCGGGTGTTGTCCATGTATACTGGTTTGGGGTATCGGGAACGGAATGTCAACGGCTCGGGGTATTGATACCTTTGTGTTTTAGGACATCTCCGCCAATGTAACGCCCTGCTGTCTTATCCTGCGCGAGCTGTGTGTGTGACCGTGGCAACACAATGGAACACGGACCAGCGATGTAGTGACTTGGTGGGGACGAGGAGCGGGATCGGACCCTGGCGGCGTAGCCAGTGGTAGATCAGCCGACATCCCAGTGCTCCGAGCCGTTGGCACTCCGAGTGGACAGACTGATGGTCCTCCCCCGCAGTTCAGAGGGTGGCAGTCCAACCGAGCCATAGCCTGGTGTGTGTGTGTGTGGCGTGGTGCATTGTTTTACCTTATTTCCTTTTGTATTAATGTGTTTTTTTAATAGAATCATGTCTCCGTTTGCCTTTGGTTGAACCCGAATGAGACGAACTAGATCTGTGAGAAGTTTCTGCACACTCCCGTTCCAGGCTGCAGTTACTCACAGCGGCACATCACTCGTGAGTTTCGTGTCTTAATCCTGCCACTAGTCCCTTTAAATACTGAATTCATTGAGTTGGGGGGGCAAAAACAGAAGTTTTCAACTTATGCACTTAATAAAACAGAGAAAAGCTGCAACAGAAGTTCAAAGAGGGACAGTACATGTATCTTCCATAATAGTGTAACATTTTAACGGAAAGTCAGATTGCACAAAAACATAAAATAAAAACTACTGTAAGTCATCGTAGCACCGATCATAACATTTAGACACCAAATTTAGTCAGAATACAAGGTTTATTTAGGGACATATTTGATATAATAGACACACATTATGGATTCTTCTAATCTTAACTAAAAATTATCCAAAATTTGTATTATATTGAATAACTTATTATTCTCAACATCAGAAATATGAAAAAAGCAAGCCTATTCTTTGCAATTAGAAAACAGAGTAGAAAACCTTGTTTTTTTTCTGATATTACTATTAGAACCATAATGTTTTACAATATTTCTGAGAAGTCTGTCTAACATATTTTTATTTGTTAATAAAACAACTATCTACTTGTAGGTTTTATGAAAATATTTAACCAAATGACAATGAAAAGAAATAAAATTGATACTTTCCACCTGCAAAACAAAGATCATCCACCAGAGGGCAATATAGGGTTTGATACAGCAGGTTTATGAGGAAAGTATTAAAAAGGCATCATAAATAAACGTATTAAATCAGAGCCTGTTTATCACAGGATATTTTAAAAATCAATAATCTGATTTGGTCAGAGAGATTTTATTTGTTTAAAGCATTTTTTGAGAAAAAATACACAAACATTTTTTAATACATTTTATTGGCCGAGTTCCCAGAATTCCATTCAGTTTTTAATCAAAATGATTATAACTGCAGATGTGACGCAATAAAGCGGCTGAAGTTTGTCTAAATATTCCTGATTATAAAATGTGTGAAATCTAAGTGTTGTAATTTTTGTATCTAAACCAGGACTGGGGGGGGGGGGGCACTTTGACCACAACCGGACAGGACTGCTGCTGTGACCCTCAGAAAACCTGAAACCATGACCAGGAACTCAACTGTACAGAGTGGTTTTACAAAAACTTTAAATCCTTATTTCAATTTTTTTATTTTTATTGGAACATTACATTTTAATCCTGTTGTTTTTAATCAAAGCACAAGTTAATGAACCCAAACAGGTGAATAGTGTTTAATTGTTATGTTCTCCACAAACTAGAAATGTAATGTCTATTTTTCTTCTGTAAAACTGTAAAAGAAATGCGGTTTTGTGTGTTTGTGTAACATGTTTGTTCTTTTTCTTCATGTAACTTTAGACCTGAGAATATTTATTAAACATTTTTTTTAAATCAATCTGTGATTTCTGGAATTTGTGTTTTCTGCACGTCTGCAGAAGTTGAGTCTTTCAAAGTCTTTATTTATTTGCAGCAATAAAAAATGCCACCGACAACTTTCACGATATTAAAGTGCAATTTTTTCCTCAACTTTTAACATTTTATTTTGAAATTCACAAGTAAACTGAGTCTAAACTAACAGTTTTTACTGACTGCTAAGGTTGATTACACTAAATGTTGCAGTTTGCTGCCAGCAGGTTTCAGGGATTCAAATAAGTTTGTTTTCAGATGAAAATGTGACAAACTTCACTAAAACACTAGAGTTTAAAACCTGACTCTTCATAAATCCTGAGCAGCAGCTTTCTGGTCTCCAGGTTGTTGAAGCTCCTGACCATCAGCTCTTGTGTTCAGTCCTCAGCTCTGATGGTTCAGTGATTCTGAGCCTCTGGAAGGAGGCGGACCAGGGTTTTCAGGTGAGAGAGTCAGTCCTCGGGCGATCAGGGCGATCAAATTCTCTCACCACCTAAAAACCTAAAAATAAAGACAAATGTTACGAAAAAGCATTTATTAGTGTGAGAGCGTGTGGCGCAGTGAATAAGAAGACTTGCTACTAATTTGAAGGTTGTGAGTTCAAATCCCACAGGGATCTTGCTGAATTTTACTAAAAATAACCCAAAAAATGCCTAAAAACTGAATGTTGCAGGACTTGAACCTGCAACCTTCAGATCCCCAGTCCCTTTCTTATCCCTCTGAGATATCACTCAATACAAATATATTTGTTTTCGGTTACCACTTGTAGTATAAAAATCAAGGAATTTTCCAAGATTTGAGATCGAGAGTCGATCCAGACGTGAAGTTGGACTTTGAGCTGTAGGTAATGGTTCATCAGGGGTTCCTCAGTGTGTCTGGAGACCATCAAACCTCACATTCTGACTCAGAGACCTCAGCTCAGACCATGTTAGACTAACTCTGATCAACTGATGGAGGTTAGGTGTTCTTCTACATGAGGAGGATGGATTGAAGGCAGAACTCCTCAAACTTCTCCACCATAGAGACCATCAGCCTGTTGACATCCTGAGACTCTGAGCTCAAACATTAGAAACACCTCAAGGTTTGACTCTAGGAACTTTCCTACATTACTGAGCTACTTAGAAACTCTAAAGATTAAAATCTAAGAGTCACACTACTAAGTCTAAGAATAAGGGCCTTAAAAATAAAGACTTTACGAGTCAGACACTTGGAAAGAAATACTTTAAGAGTCAGACACATAGAAATAAAGACTTTAAGAGTCAGACACTTGGAAATAAAGACTTTAAGAGTCAGAAATATAGAAATAAAGACTTTAAGAGTCAGACACTTGGAAATAAAGACTTTAAGAGTCAGAAATATAGAAATAAAGACTTTAAGAGTCAGACACTTGGAAATAAAGACTTTAAGAGTCAGAAATATAGAAATAAAGACTTTAAGAGTCAGAAACAGAAATAAAGACTTTAAAATTCAGGAACTTGGAAATAAAGACTTTAAAAGTCAGAAATATAGAAAAAGACTTTAAGAGTCAGAAACATAGAAATAAAGACTTTAAGATTCAGGAACTTGGAAATCAAGACTTTAAGAGTCAGAAATATAGAAAAAGACTTTAAGAGTCAGAAATATAGAAAAAGACTTTAAGAGTCAGAAATATAGAAATAAAGACTAAGAGTCAGAAATATAGAAATAAAGACTTTAAAAGTCAGAAATATAGAAATAAAGACTTTAAGAGTCAGAAACAGAAATAAAGACTTTAAAATTCAGAAACATAGAAATAAAGACTTTAAAAGTCAGAAATATAGAAAAAGACTTTAAGAGTCAGAAACATAGAAATAAAGACTTTAAGATTCAGGAACTTGGAAATCAAGACTTTAAGAGTCAGAAATATAGAAAAAGACTTTAAGAGTCAGAAATATAGAAAAAGACTTTAAGAGTCAGAAATATAGAAATAAAGACTAAGAGTCAGAAATATGGAAATAAAGACTTTAAGAGTCAGAAACATAGAAATAAAGACTTTAAGAGTCAGAAATATAGAAATAAAGACTTTAAGAGTCAAAAACATAGAAATAAAGACTTTAAGAGTCAGAAACATAGAAATAAAGACTTTAAGAGTCAGAAATATAGAAATAAAGACTTTAAGAGTCAGAAATATAGAAATAAAGACTTTAAGAGTCAGAAATATAGAAATAAAGACTTTAAGAGTCAGAAACAGAAATAAAGACTTTAAAAGTCAGAAACATAGAAATAAAGACTTTAAAAGTCAGAAATATAGAAAAAGACTTTAAGAGTCAGAAACATAGAAATAAAGACTTTAAGAGTCAGAAACATAGAAATAAAGACTTTAAGAGTCAGAAACATAGAAATAAAGACTTTAAGAGTCAGAAACATAGAAATAAAGACTTTAAAAGTCAGAAATATAGAAAAAGACTTTAAGAGTCAGAAACATAGAAATAAAGACTTTAAGAGTCAGAAATATAGAAATAAAGACTTTAAGAGTCAGAAACATAGAAATAAAGACTTTAAGAGTCAGAAACATAGAAATAAAGACTTTAAAAGTCAGAAATATAGAAAAAGACTTTAAGAGTCAGAAACATAGAAATAAAGACTTTAAGAGTAAGAAATATAGAAATAAAGACTTTAAGAGTCAAAAACATAGAAATAAAGACTTTAAGAGTCAGAAACATAGAAATAAAGACTTTAAAAGTCAGAAATATAGAAAAAGACTTTAAGAGTCAGAAACATAGAAATAAAGACTTTAAGAGTAAGAAATATAGAAATAAAGACTTTAAGAGTCA
>SSNR01000014.1:1375722-1428832 GCA_006937965.1 Callopanchax toddi
ATAGAAATAAAGACTTTAAGAGTCAGAAATATAGAAATAAAGACTTTAAGAGTCAGAAACATAGAAATAAAGACTTTAAGAGTCAGAAACATAGAAATAAAGACTTTAAGAGTCAGAAACATAGAAATAAAGACTTTAAAAGTCAGAAATATAGAAAAAGACTTTAAGAGTCAGAAACATAGAAATAAAGACTTTAAGAGTCAGAAATATAGAAATAAAGACTTTAAGAGTCAGAAACATAGAAATAAAGACTTTAAGAGTCAGAAACATAGAAATAAAGACTTTAAAAGTCAGAAATATAGAAAAAGACTTTAAGAGTCAGAAACATAGAAATAAAGACTTTAAGAGTAAGAAATATAGAAATAAAGACTTTAAGAGTCAAAAACATAGAAATAAAGACTTTAAGAGTCAGAAACATAGAAATAAAGACTTTAAAAGTCAGAAATATAGAAAAAGACTTTAAGAGTCAGAAACATAGAAATAAAGACTTTAAGAGTAAGAAATATAGAAATAAAGACTTTAAGAGTCAAAAACATAGAAATAAAGACTTTAAGAGTCAGAAACATAGAAATAAAGACTTTAAAAGTCAGAAATATAGAAAAAGACTTTAAGAGTCAGAAACATAGAAATAAAGACTTTAAGAGTAAGAAATATAGAAATAAAGACTTTAAGAGTCAAAAACATAGAAATAAAGACTTTAAGAGTCAGAAACATAGAAATAAAGACTTTAAAAGTCAGAAATATAGAAAAAGACTTTAAGAGTCAGAAACATAGAAATAAAGACTTTAAGAGTAAGAAATATAGAAATAAAGACTTTAAGAGTCAGAAACATAGAAATAAAGACTTTAAGAGTCAGAAACATAGAAATAAAGACTTTAAGAGTCAGAAACATAGAAATAAGACTTTAAGAGTCAGAAACATAGAAATAAAGACTTTAAAAGTCAGAAATATAGAAAAAGACTTTAAGAGTCAGAAACATAGAAATAAAGACTAAGAGTCAGAAACATAGAAATAAAGACTAAGAGTCAGAAACATAGAAATAAAGACTAAGAGTCAGAAACATAGAAATAAAGACTTTAAAAGTCAGAAACATAGAAATAAAGACTTAAAAGTCAGAAACATAGAAATAAAGACTTTAAGAGTCAGAAACATAGAAATAAAGACTTTAAGAGTCAGAAACATAGAAATAAAGACTTTAAAAGTCAGAAACATAGAAATAAAGACTTTAAGAGTCAGAAACATAGAAATAAAGACTTTAAGAGTCAGAAACATAGAAATAAAGACTTAAAGTGATAATATGCAGTTTTGCTTGTTTTGGGCTCCCTCTGGTGTCCGTTTTAAATTACTGCATTAAAGAAGTTACCAGATCGTTTCAGCTTCTAAACGCCAATATCTACCTGTTGAAATGTCTCCTCAGCCTTCATAGCTTTTTACAGGAGCGGTTATTTACTCTTTCAAAGAAATCAGCTGTGTTCAAGCAGGGAGAGATTGAAAAAAAGCAGGAATCATGAGCTAAAAACACTCCAGCGCTAGCATAACAGCTAGCCACTTTGGGTTAGCCTAACCCTCGTGAGACACATGACTTCCTGGGTACCGTGACGGCGATGGAGATCTTGCAATCATGGTTTTCCGGCTGTAACCACCAGATGGGGCTAAGTGACTTTTCATTAACTTTGTAAAGGGTCATATTAGCACATACTGGCTCAAGGAAAAGATTTAAAAATATGAAAAAGTTGCATATTATCACTTTAAAGAGTCTTTATGACTACTGATTAAATCTTTTTGTAACAGCAGAGGCAAATTTTGTCTTTTCTTATAACTGAATTTATTTCTGTTTGTACCTTTTCACGACCCTACAGCGGACTTCATGACCCACTGTTGTGTCCCAGCCCCAACTTTGAGAACCAATGCTGTAAACTAATCTATACATTTTACATAAATGAATCTGGCTTGTATAAACACATTCCATATTTAAGACAGGTAAACTGTAAATGAGTAAAATTTGTATTTATTTAGCACTTTAAAACATTTTTTTTTTTTTTTTTTTTACAAAATGCTTAAAAAGTTCAAGCAATGCAAGCTCACAATCAAATTAATTAAATACAATACTTTAAAAAAAACCACCTGGATTAGAAAACACATTATGTTTATGTCTAATTAAAACAAGAAGGTAATGATCTGGACAGTTTAGGGATCTAGGAGTTTAAAGAGTTGCTTCTACTACCACAGCCTATTAGGGACACGCACAAAAACTAGATAAAAAGAGGAATTGTCATCAAAATGTCAAGAAAAAAGTTTAAAAGGTCAAAATTATTTTAAGAATAAAATTGTTTTTTTTTTTTATTAAAAGATGAATAAAAGCAAAACTAAAACCGGTGCATAAACCTACATTTCCCATAATGCTATGTGGCTTTGACATTTTTAAATAAAAACAGATGTTATTTTTGCAAATACATCCTAAATTGCTTCTAAATCAGAAACAATCTGTAAAAAAAAACTTTTATTTTATGAAGTTTGGGCTGCAGCACAAGTTTTACCGGAGAAGAAATAAACAATTTTAGCCATTTGAGCTTTAAACATTTTGAGGTACAAGTGAAAGTTTGAAACTCTTCTTGTGAAGGACCGAAGGAAGTTCTTTGACTTTCATCCACAGCGCACCTTGCATTCAGTAAAATAAAAAAAATTTGTAGTTTCCATCTAGTACACTCAGTTATAATAATAATAAAAAACCTGACATTTGAGTTCCGGAGCACGGGGCTTACTTCCTAAAGCTATTCCTGACGTTTTCCTCCACACTTCCTCCTTAATTTGTTCTTCTTTTCTATTAAATAGAAAGTAGTTTGTTTACGAAAAAGAGCTAAAAAATCCCTAATTTGCTAAACTAAACCCTAAGCTGTGCGATTCAGGGACAGGATTTTAACTTTTCAGCTCCAAAGTGACAGAAAATGAATTTTAAAATGTCGTTTGCACCAATCTCCCTTCAGTGTCGCCCACAGCTAACCTGCCTTTATTCGTCTCACCTCTGCAGGAAGCCCCCCCTCCCCGTCTATCTTTTCGTACACCTCGGTACATATGGCTAACCTGCCGTCATCCCGCCTCTCCGGCTCACTGCTGCGGCCTCTGCTGCTGAGCTGTTTGTTTAGGAATCTGGGCCCGAAAATTGTATTCCATCGACCATGCTCGCTATCAACACACAATTATCTGGGTTAATCATGTGGAACTGTGGCAAATTCACCTGGGGCTCAGGAACTAATGACATTCGCGTCTGGCCCTGCTTTAGTGAAATGGCCCCAGCACCTGCAGCAGGAACACGGAGATTGCCAAAGAAAATTTGGTCTCATTTCTTCGTCCTCGACGCCAGCCCCCACCACTCCTTTATAACTGCAGCCACCCCACCCCCCCACCCTTCTCTCTTCTCATTTCCATCCCACTTTACCCCTAAATTTGTTAATCTTTGGGTTTCTATCTCAGCTTGTCCCCCCCTTTTTTTGTTTCTCCTGCACGTTTTCGTAAAAAGGAACATCCATAATCTCTCAACTAGAGCCTATAGATCACACCTCTTGAATATTCACCATATTTCCAGCGTCACTACCTGTGTATCACCTGAACGGTGGGGAGGTGATACAGAAGCTGAAGATGGCAATCTGGCAGAGAATTTGTGACTTTTGGTTCCGGACAGACAGCGACTTCGCGCTCGCGCTGTATAATTAAGAAAGTGATTGAGTGCAGTCAGCGGGGTGTTGATGCTTCTTTCTCCATCACACTTTCTCCCCCGTGCTCTCTTTGTCTTCTCAGTCAATCACACGCATCGCAAAAATAAAAAAAAATAATTCCCACCAACTTCGAGGAAGTCGAGGAGCTCTACGCTTATAATTATACATCAATACAAACATATGTTTCCCAATCACAGATGCCATCCATGTGTGAAATGGGTGTCACACCGTTGGAGGTCTCATTATTTGTGAAGTGTGTGTCTCGACACACACCGGTCACAGTGATGATGGTATAGGATTTCTCTGATATTCTTTAGCGGGATTTTTGCATACTGTACGTCAGATTTCCAGGGTCCTAGTTTGATTCGAGGTGTGAAACCAACCCCCTTGAGGGAACGTATCGGTCATTCCAGCTGGATTTATTACTCCAGTAGAATAATGAGATTTTTAATTTACCGTTCTCTGTTGTCTTTACAATTCTCTCTCAGAAAGACATGAACTACTTTGCCTTCTTACAAACTATTGGGTAAGTTGGACCTTGCTTTAGCTATTCAAGTTCTCAGGGCAACACTATTTAATTGCCTTTTAAAACTCCAAAGTTGCATTAGAAACATGTGGGTTTGCAATTAAAATCCACACACTTTTTAGGCATTGCAGGTCCAATCATCCATTCTGAAGGCCTCCAGATTATCGATATGCTTAAACTGCCTCAAATAGGCCCTTTCAACATAGAAGAGTAGCGATCTACTCTGAGCTGCCCTCCAAAAATCAATACAAACATCAACACTCCAAAAAAAAAACACTTTTTTGTATCGCTTCACTTCGTTTGGACATCCAGGCTTCTGTAGGAGCTTTTCTCTGTTTTATTAAGTACTCTGCAGCACCATCTGGACATGTTTTAATCAATTTACCATTGAAGTAGAACAACTGTATGGGTGTTTTAAAACCAATGTTCGAATTGTTACAAAATATTTATTTAATATTTACCCTAAGTTGGCCTGACGTTAAACATTTTTATAGGATTCTAGCTATAGTAAAAGTACCAATCAATTGTAAAAACATTGTGAACATTTAAAATATGATCTCTGGATTTCTTCATTTTTAACTAAACATTTACTATAAAAATGCTGTGCTTTTAAAACAAAGTCTTAAGATAAATGATCAATTTCAGAAGTTAATATTCAGAACATACAACTATATACAGATGAACACAGATCAAAATATACAACTTAGTGTTCGAGCTGCATTGCTAGGTTTCAGGTGTTTTTAGTATAAGAGGAAAAATACATTTACCTAAATACATGTCTGAGGGTATCCATTCAAAATATTCAACTATATATGAACAGAAAACTGTTAAAGTGAACACACATCATTAAAAACAAACAATCTAGTGCTCGTGGTATCTGATGCTTACATTTTGACATGCTGCACTGCAGAATTCTTCATGACTTAGTCCAAGGACGAAATTTTGACTTCAAAGGTGAGGGGACAAAATTGGCTCGAGGACAGGGGCTTAAATTGCTTAAACAGTGCCACGATATCAACCCTACTACCTAAAAACGGCATCCAGTAACCATTTAATATAGCGTAACATTGTTTTAGACCACCAGCAATGCCGACCAGTCCATTGCAATGGACGTATTGAGCACCCCTGCTTTAGATGCTTAAAACTGCAGGAGTCTGTGAACTCAGAACCACAACTAGTCCTTTGTAAATTGGACAACAGTCAAAATTCCGAGGTAAAACAATTAACTTTTGGTACCAATGCACATTTTTCCCTATCATGGTGCCAACTCCAAAGATTCAGCAACAGTCTTAAGAGCTATTTAAATTAAATCCACTTCAAACCAAACCAGTGAGTAGCTCGATTGGTCTGAAAGAACCAAAATCCACCCCACCTTTTCAGATTTTGTTTAAAAACCAGACTTATTGTTGTTGCTGCTGTATAGTCACTGTCTGAATGTTTGCATGAACATATTTATTGACTGAAGCTATTCACAGCAGGGTTAATTGAATTGCATTCCCCAAAATAATCAAATTTACAGCTTAAGACTTCACCGGAGCCCACGTGCACCCAGAGAGGTTGTCTTGTTTCTCCGGAGTCCGTGACATGGTTTAGAAGTCTCACAGGATTCCTAAAACGCCCCCGAAGGCTTCGTCTAATCTTTCTCTTTTTTTCTTTTTAATGAGAGATAATGCAAGTGCACACCCTGATGAATCAATATGCAACAGCAGCTTTAGTTTGATAATTAATAACCGTGTTGGAAATAGATTTGTGATTTAGCAGGGCAGGTCTAATATCACTGTGGTTTCCTGTCTCACAGACAGAGTCCCTGTTCTATTTTGCATCCACATCCCGTTGAACTAATCTCACCCCCTCCTTTCAATAGCGCTAATTCTTTGACTAAAGCCTGTTATCTTATTAAAAGGCCCTGCGATGGGATTCGATGGCGTTCTGACATCTGTATTCATTCCCCTCAAAATTAGTCCTGACACAAATTTAATGAAAAAACTGTGCAGATTAAACGGTATACCAAGAATCACTGTTATTTTTAATCATCTGTTTAGTTTTGGTTTCATTTTTGAAAAGGAGGATTTGCCATTTCCCATTGGCCTACCTTGACTTTTTTGTTATGTTGATTGAGACATCAAGCAGACCTTACATGAATGCGATGGCTGAAGCGCTGAAATATCAATTCAATATCAAATGTTTTCAAGGTTTAAAATGGTGAGAAGAGACAAAGAGCATCTCCCCTGACCCTCGTTAGAAAAAACCCAGCAGACTGGGTTGCATGGGAAGAAAATTCTCGCCTAACTTTCCACCCCGATCCTCCATCTTCCCCCCCCCCCCCCCCCCATGCCATCACCCGTTGTCAAAAGCCCATGTCAGTTTCAGCGTTGATAATTCTCTCTGTTTTCTGGAGAAAAACCATAGATGAAAGCGCTCATGGATGAAAGAAAGTTTAATCTTCCTTGCAGTCGTTCTTTGGGAAAAAGATTGAGGAGTAAGGAAAAACAGAAGGGAGGCAGATATTGATGAGAATGAGGGGGAAGAAAATCCCATGGACAAATACGTAAGCCCATCTGGAGCCAAGAGGCCCAGGTGGAGGCGAGGTTTTGGGGCGAGTTTCGTGTATTGAGTTTACCCTCCTAAATGTACACACACTGACCTAATGAAACAGTGAACTAGAGTGGCTGATAAATCCTTTTCTCCTGCGCCTCATTTGGTCCTCACCGATAAGGCTCTCAGGTATCTGTAGTCACAAGGAAAAGATAAAGACAGGCAGAACTGCTAGAGCAGAGAGGAAGAGTCCAACAAGAACTAGACACGAAATTAAGTGATTTAATTTCAACCCATTTGTGTATCCAGTTCAAATCTTTCGAAAGAAATTTCTGTGGAAAGGTCATGAGCGATGTTTTAACCTGTAGATAGCCTTTTGAATGACCTTGGTTTTGAAAAACAAGCTAATGGTTAATCTGAGGTCATGTTTACACTTCTCTAAATAGTTTTAAAGCAGATGTTTTTTTCAGCATTCACACCTACAGTGCGTTGAAATATATATATATATATATATATAAATTTTGATGTTATAAAAAATGTTCTGCCTCAATGTGAACGGAACAGACAAAGCTTTTCAGAAACCATGACGTAGCAGCATACTATGCACATAAACATAGGGATGGGCGGTATAAACGGTAGCCTATAGAAACTACGTATATAAATTTGGCTGATGATAGAGATTTTGACTCTACCGTCCGACCGCGGTAGCACGTTGATGAATTGGATAGAAAGGCCACTTCATTTACACACATCAATTATTCAAAATTTTACGTAAAATACATTTCAGAAAAACATTAAAAAGGTATTTGTTTAACAAATGTCATCTTAATGTGACTTTATACTTTAATTCCTGGATTTTAAACAATCCAAAAAAGGTTCGATAAGGTTAAAAAACAACAAATATTTTTTTAAACTCTCATTCATTGGTATGAAAGGTGGCAGACGATGTCCATTCCTTCACTTTTTGGTTATATCTGGATAAAAAATAATGTTATCTCATGTGATGAGTTAGTTCTCAGACTGTGTGTTGTGACTGATTCAGCTACTCATGCACCAAATGTTTGACTAATCTGTGTTAAACAGTTACCAGTCAACAAATAGGGGTATGGACATTTTTGTCCTATGGGGTATTTTTTGTCTTATAATTTTACCTTTGAGGCTAAGTTTTAGAGCTCACAGACCCTATGTGAACATTTCCAGGGGCCTAAAATTCTGTTGGCCTCACAACATCAACAAAATGCTAAGTAATTATTTAAGTTACGACAAAACCTCTTTATGGCCTTTAAGAACTTCTCAGGTTGAAAACATTTGACCAAAAATCTAAATTAAACCTATGGTAAAAATTATATAAATACCAAACTCTAAAGAGCAACAGCTTTACCTAAACAAAAACATCATTATTAAAAAAAACTATGAGTTTCTTGTATCTCTTGAGAAACCACATGAACTATTTGTTGTTTTTTGGACAATATGACAAGATCCACAAGGTCATGAGTTCTAACTCGGTTGTTTTCTGGTACTGGCCGAGCCTTCCCTCCTGTGGACATCCGCCGATGAAAGCCAAGGTTTCTGGAAGATTTTGAGATCCAACCGCAAAGCTTCGAGAATTTTCCTGCCTAGAGAGAGTCGGGGAGCGCAGTGCCAGGCCACAGACCTCATTATCTGCCGCCGACTGGCCTGAATAAATGAAATGGAAGAGAGGCAGGAGGAGGCGAGGGTGAGGCACGAATGTGAGAACAGGAATCATCCATGATTCTAATAAATAAGAGAAGAATAGGGAAGAGTAAGATTGTAATTATTGTACAACTTTTAATTATCCGCTATAGTTAGCTAAACTAATACAGCTTGCTTTTTTTTTTACCGGAGTTTCGTGGCCTCAGCTGCTCACCGATTAAGACTTTCCGTTTGTTAAGGTGCATCTCTGGCCTGAGGACCTCCTCCCCACGGTGATGGAGGAGGTGTAGGTGGGGGTGTTGGATTTTTATAACCTGCAGCTCCCTGGCCCCACTTCGCCAGCCGGGGAAGCGGAGGAGAGCCCATATGGCAGCCAAGCGTGGCTCCGGCCAGCTCGGGCTCATATGTATGGAAAACACAAGGTCTGGAGAGGGTAGTCACAGGGGGTCAAACTAGTCAGAAAGGCAGCCTGAGGTCCTGGTGAAGGTTAGAAGGTCTTGGTTCAGCAGAAGAGGCTAATTTCTTTTACTTGGCTGAGCAAAGGCCTGAATAATTGCGCCCCCTGGGTTGGCCTGTGGGTAGCGTGGAGGTAGAGCAGAAATGGGGGAAGGTTTAGGGATCACAGGGAAGGTTGTGTCCAGCTTTTCATGGATGCTCGTTAAATTTGCTTATTCTGGTAGAGTCACAACATCCTAATACACCATCATCTGTGCTTTTATGCTGCAGAGGACACTTGGATCGGTGACATTATAGCCGTACAAAACCAAAATTCATTAAAAGGTAGCATCAAAATGTCTAGATGCTGTTATTCTGGTTTGTTTTGCAAAAAATCCCAAGGCTTCAGAGCTTTTTATTGTTGAAAACACCAATATGAGCTGATAAATCTGCAACTTTCCAATGAGATATTTATTGTTATTGGCCATCTTGTTACTGAAATTAAGAAAAAACTGTTGAATTAGTTCAGTACAGTCAGGAAAAATTAAGCTAAACTTTGTAGAATTCATTCTCTAATTTGGTTATTACTTTTAACCAGTTAATAAAATAGTTAAATAAGGGAGCAAAAGCATTGATACAGTGGAGGAAATAATTATTTGACCCCTTGCTGATTTTGTAAGTTTGTCCAATGACAAAGAAATGAAAAGTCTCAGAACAGTATCATTTTAATGGTAGGTTTATTTTAACAGTGGCAGATAGCACATCAAAAGGAAAATCGAAAAATTTCATTGAGTAAAATAAGTATTTGAACCTTCTAACAAAAAATACTTAATACTTAAGCCTAGTTTATACTTCTCCGACACCACGTTTGCGCTCACACACAGACGTATTGACAGAGACGTTTTTGATTTTTACTTCTCTGTCAGTGTTGTGAAGCAATTCTCCACCAGGACAGCAGAGGGCGCATAACTTTTCTGCAGTAATGCCTCCAGTCAACCAAAGTTTGTTTATTTCAGCTCAGTAATGGCCGACAGAGAGCGAATTTTGATTAAGTTTGAACAGATTGATCTCGAAGAACAAACAATGTTGTTAAAAAGAATTAAACAGGAGTGAGGAGACAGCGTTCAGTGAGGACGAGGCAGACGATGAGCGAATATGTAGCTCTTGTTTAACCATTTAGGGACACTGATGGATGATATATATGTTCGTACTTCGTCTGCCAGACGTTTCTCGAGCTGATCCATATCTGCTTCGCCGAGATTTTACTATTACTACTCTGTTGATACCAGCGTCAAGCCGGAAATGATCACGAGGTGTTGAGCCGACCAATCAGAGACGTGCGCTCTCCGTCTCGTTCGACGGATGTTTAGAAAAGTGAGCTCGACTCCGTCCGTCATTGCGAGGCTGTCGGAGAGCTCTTGCGTCGACGTATAATGGCGTTGCGTGTCTCCGTACCGACGCAGACGGAGAAGTTTAAACTAGGCTTCAGTGGAAAAACCCTTGTTTGCAAGCACAGAGGTCAAACGTTTCTTGTAATTGATGACCAAGTTTGCGCACATGTTAGGAGGAATTTTGGTCCACTCCTCTTTGCAGATCATCTCCAAATCCTTAAAGTGCCTGTGACTCCATATTTAAATCACTTTATATTAAACAGATGTAATCTTTGATGCCTCTAGATCAGCGTTGCACCATTAGAACTCAAAATACGCTGTAATCATTTCCTAACGAGCAACTCAGAGATCAGAAGAAAGCGCCGCCTTCCGGTTCTGCTGGGTTTCTCCTTATTTGGCAGCCTGACACTTCTGCTGCAGCAGGGGGCAGTGCCGTCGCGTGAAAGAGAAACGAAACTGAAACTAAACACTACACGGTCTATGGTCAATGGCGGCGGCACCGCCTCGCTCCAGGTGTTGTGAACGTGCATGTGGGAGGAGAATTTACCATATAAGCAAGTCCGGATCACTATGACCTCATAGCGGGCTGGAGTGAAAAAAACTGTTTGAAACCTGGGTCTGAAATCTGGAAGAGCTTCTTACTGGCTGTACTAGGAGACAGATGGACGCCATTTTTTGTACTTTCTGGCAGGTTTAAGGTGAGAACTCAACGTTGCAACATGATAGATAAGTCAGAAAACATGGAAACCGATGTCATGGGCACTTTAAGGTTTCGAGGCTGTCTCTGTGCAACTCTGACCTTCAGCTCCCTCCATAGGTTTTCTATAGGATTAAGGTCCGGAGACTGACTAGGCCACTCCATGACCTTAATGTGCTTCTTCTTGAGCCACGCCTTTGTTGCCTTTGCTGTATGTTTTGGGGAACACCCATCCACGACCCATTTTCAGTTTCCTGGCAGAGGGAAGGAGGTTGTCGCTCAGGATTTGACGATACATGGCTCCGTCCATTTTCCCGTTATTGCAGTGAAGTTGTCCTGTGCCCTTAGCAGAAAAACACCCCCAAAGCAAAATGTTTCCACCTCCATGCTTGACGGTGGGGATGGTGTTTTGGGGGTCATAGGCAGCATTTTTCTTCCTCCAAACACAGCGAGTTGAGTTAATGCCAAAGAGCTCAGTTTTGGTCTCATCAGACCACAGCTTCACACAAACTTCAGACGGGCCTGCACATGTGCCTTCTTCAGCAGGGGGACCTTGGAGCTCAGCAGGATTTTAATCCATTGCAGTGTAATGTGTTTCCAATGGTTTTCTTGGTGACTGTGGTCCCAGCTAATTTGAGGTCATTAACTAACTCCTCCCGTGTAGTTCTAGGATGATTTCTCACCTTTCTCAGAATCATTGACACCCCACGAGGTGAGATCTTGCGTGGAGCCCCAGACCGAGGTCGACTGATGGTCATTTTGTGCTCCTTCCATTTTCGAACAATTGCAGCAACAGTTGTCACCTTCTCTCCCAGCTTCTTGCTAATGGTTTTGTAGCCCATTCCAGCCTTGTGCAGGTCTACAATTTTGTCTCTGACATCCTTGGACAGCTCTTTGGTCTTTCCCATGTTGGAGAGTTTGGAGTCTGCTTGATTATGTGGACAGGTGTCCTTTATACAGGTGACTAGTTAAGACAGGTGTCTTTAATGAGGGTGACTAATTGAGTAGAAGTGTCTAACCACTCTGTGGGAGCCAGAACTGTTCATGGTTGGTAGGGGTTCAAATACTTATTTCACTCAATGAAATGCAAATGAGTTTCTATCTTTTATTTAAAGTTATTTTTAAGATTTTCCTTTTGATGTGCTATCTGCCACTGTTAAAATAAACCTACCATTAAAATGATACTGTTCTGAGACTTTTCATTTCTTTTTCATTGGACAAACTTACAAAATCAGCAAGGGGTCAAATAATTATTTCCTCCACTGTAGATGACCACAGAAGCAAATATAGAAGAATTTTAGTTAGTTTAAAAAACACACACAAAACCATCCGACTTTACTGAAGTTCATTCTAACCATAACGTCTTGGCGTACTGGTTTTAAGAGTCAGAGTAGCTCCTTGAGATTTCACATAATTGCTTCAGACAGCTCCATCTACCGAGGACTAAATCCCAGAGTGATGTGACACAAAGGACCACAGATCGCCGTGGAGATTGTTGACAGCTACACCCGCGTCACACCGCTCTCCGCCATCGAATAATGAATCTGCCACGTTCTCAGGTATGGAAAGCCAACGATATGATTCGATCTTCTCGTGTTCATTAGAGAGTAAAGACTTACCCAGCTGTGCTGCCTGTTGGCAGTGACTTAGAGGAGGTGACAGAGACGTTTAAAGGCGGTGAGGGCCGGGGAAGTGAATGTGACATGCTCAGGTGTAATTATACTCACCTAGTTCACAGCGGAGATTAAGAAGCAAAGGGACGGAAAAGAAAAGGGGGCGTCAGACATGAAGGAATATTGAAATACTCACTGATGCGAAGTGCACCCGCTCATTTCCTCCACCTTTTTGTCACTGTATCATTTCAGGGTCTCACCTCTGTTTGCCTTTTCCAATTATAAAGGTGTGACTGTGGGCCTCCTCTACCCTCCCCTCCTGATATAACGTTAAATATACCAAACTTCAGGGGATACAGATTGTTTTCTTATGTTTGTTATTAAAAGCAAAGCAGCTGATTTAATTATCACGTACAGATTTCGCTCCCTTTGTGGGCCTAATCTGATGGGAATGCTGCAACTTTGCATTTTGCTGAAACATTGATGGACATCACTGTGGTTTGGGAAAACAATACACTCCTAACTGAGCCAACACTGCCCTCTACTGGCCATTTCCTGTTTCACACATAAAGCAGCAGCCATGAAGCGTCTCTCCTGTCAGAAAATGGATTATGACAGTCTAATTTATTATAATCTCCATCTCTCTGACCCAGTATTTCACAGATTCAACCTGATGTCCTGACGACAGCCAGCCGCGGTCACACTCAATCTATGGAGGCTTCTTCTACACCGTTTTGTCTAAATTGATTTGTCAAAGATAATAACAGCAGAATGGGAGTGTTGGAGGATTAATCTCAATGGGATCTGTTAAATAGATTAGAAAAAGTTATCATTTATTGTTTTTTCTAATACGTTTCCCATCAAAGGACAATCCATAAAACTGGTTAGATGTGAAATCTGAGTGACACATTTGGACCTGTGGACCAAAACACTCCACAAATGAGGAAAATTGTCAAATAAACTAGTAGAGAGAATTAGTAAAGGGTTCCAATGTCTTCACAAAATCACTTTAAAAAAAAAAAGTTCTTGCCGAAAGATACTTTGGAAGATGGTCAAAAAATTGGACTATACCTAATTGAGAAATCCATGTAGGATGGAGTCCGTCAATGTAGGGCTCTCAGTGTCGGAACAATTATCTTTCCTCAATGAGGAAAATATTGAAATAAATATCTTTGCACCTGAGAAAACAATTGTAAAGGTGAAGGAGATCCTCTCGGTGCCTTAGCTAAATCCACAGTAAAAAAACCTTGGGAAACCATTGACTCAGGTTTTACTCTTGTGCTGCGTTCCATTTACCTCGGAGGTCGGAACTCGGAATTGGGAATGGCGTCACACCCGAGTTACAAGAGATCCAGTTTGCAAAGTCGGGATACCAAAGTAAAAAGTTGTATTTGTTCTCGTGTTTGGTTCACACACCAACACATTGCCGTTGTTGCCTTTGTTCGGAATTCGTTTAGAGTCAGAAGCTACGAAGCATTACACATAAGTCTGAATTTAGACACATCCAAACAAGCAGATCTTGCAAAATTAATGTTTTCACGGCATTTAACTGTTCACGTGAGGAGCCGCCGTCTTTAATACCGAAGTCGGGGTACGGTGGATTCTCCTACTTTCCGAGTGGGAAGTCCGACTTCAGGGGGCATTCCAGTTGATTATTTCAACTCAGATTTTCTGATTTCCAAGGACAAATGGAACGCACCGTTGTCAGATCTCTGGTCCAATCCTGTTTCTACCACCTTAGAAATGTTGCCATGAAAAACACTCTTAAACAAGCATGCAGGTAAAATGTCCAAAGAGCAGGAAGATGGCTTCATGATGCTAACAAGCTTAGCTAGCTCAGGTGAGGACATTGGAGAAAACCGGTCTAAGACAACAGGCCAACCTGGAGAGGGAAATACCAACCCAGGTTCAGGTGGAGAAATATTAATCCTCACGTTTCTGACCTTGTCCACAAAATGTGAAAGATCAGATTAGTAGATGCCTTCAGAATAGATACTGTATAGCCTCCTGCGACAAGGATGTAGCCACAGCAGAGAATGCAACAGTCTTAATTTTGGCCCTAGTACACGCTACATACAAAATGACACCTGAGCAACAATTATACTTAGGTTAACAAAAAAGATAAGTTTGTTTTAGCTCCGTTTTTTCATCCAGATTGTTGCAATAAAGGCAAGATGGCACTAATTATAAATTCAGGTTGCTTCCCATAGTTTCAGTACCTAAAACTAGCTAAAAACAGCTAGAAATGTCACCAAAAACACAGTTAAAACCAGTTTAATGCTATGTGGCTAACTGACATTTACATAATTTTTATTATAGCTTTGTAAAAAACTTAACTTCTGCTTCCTTTAATGATTTTATTTTAAACAAATTGCTCTAAAACAGAAGGTAGTTATGCACATTTATTGAAATGTGTTCATTTTTACATTAAATCATACAAAAGTCATATCATGCAATGCTATTCTAGAAAAACTGAAACAAAACACAACTTATTTTAGTAGAAGCCTGGCTGCCTTAGGCACTTTATCACTGATTAATAATAAATAACCAACAACCTGAAGCATTTTTAATGTTTTTTTCAGAATAAAACATAAGAAAGGTTCAATTTAACACCTTATTTGTGTCTACGTGAGAAGCTTATTTAAATTTCTTTCAACAAACTGATGTCATTCTGCATAATACTAAATTAAAAGGTGTCATTTTCTTGTAGAACATGATAGTTAATTAATTTTGTTCTTGTTGTTTAGCACTCAAAATTCAAAAGAAGATGCATCACATCGGAACAAAAACTCTTAATTTAAGGGTCAAGTTCATTCTGTGGATCTTTACAAAACATATTTAGTATAGAGGTGGTGAAAATGCTCCTTCAGTTATAAAAGGTAGCAGAGCCCAGATCTATACAGTCCTATTGGCTGAAGGTTATCACTAAATTAACCATTTAAAGCCTGAAATATTCAAATGTAAAAAAGTTTTTGATTGGAACTATTTATTGGCTAAAGTCAATTAAAAACAGTTATAAAAACTTGCTTTAGTTTAGGTCCTCCACCAGAGGGCAGCAGACATAGCCAGGTTTTTGATGACGGTACTAATCCTAATACTCCACTCTAACCCAAGTTTAATGCGCCCAAGAACATTTTTGCATTTTAATTTTTAGCATATTTTATCATTTTTTAATGCAGATCATTTTGGAGTGTTCTCATTTTTTCATGCTTTTTGTTTATTTTTAGCCTCTTGTAAACAATGCAATCTAAAATACATATGAGCGTTAACATCGCTAAGCAGCACATTAGAAGCCTGTGATTTTCAGTTTGATTTTGAGAGATTTTCCTCATGACGACATCATTTTTACCAGATATAGCAAATGGAGAAATTTTTAGCTTTTTTCAAAAGAAAGCAAGTAAAAAAATGTAAAATAAATAAAATTGAATTTTTTTTTCATGTAAGCAAATACATTTATTAAAAGTACTGACCCTAATACTCCACTTTTGGCTGCTTTAACCATTAACGTGAGTATTTTATGAATTATGACACTGCCAAAAAGTATTGGAACTAAATAAATGTTACTGCTCATCTCTTCACATAAAGTAGCCCCAAATAAACCATAAATGATCCAGTTTTCATAATGTTGTTTTTTTAAGACAACACTATACACAGTGGAGGTTCTAGACCAGCTTTGCTTTGGACACAATAACTTCAATAAGTAAATTTTAAAAAACTATTTTGCAAAAATACTCTCTTGGTTATCATTTCAGTGACAACACGCAACTATTTGTCTCTACTGCCAGAGACCCAGCGCTTAGCAGGGGGGCCACGGGGGGACTAAGCTTGCTGTTGGGGGGGGGGGCGCTGGCCTACCCTAGACCCCCCCTAGGACTGCCCCTGACTATATGTAAAAAAAACCATCATTTTATATGTATGATTAGGACTGATGCTGGTTTAAATTATATTAAAAAAATTTTATTGTTAAAACTTAATTTTTCATGAGCATATTAATGTGCAAAGGGTTACTTTTCAGTGACAAAACAGTTTAACTTTCCTACTGTACACCTGGGTGACATACCACTAAATGCTGAAGACAAATATCTTCTTAAGGTATTGCTCAGATAATAAAGAGGTGGATGGACCCTCCAGATGTGGGGGAGTGGTTGACCACCATGAAGGCTCACTTTTTCCCGTAAGATTTAATTAGTACAGGTTTACATGGATACAAGACAGAAGGAAGACAGTGATGTGAGAGTGTCCATGAAGAACTCTGCTATCTGCTCGTTCCAGTGCCAGTGTTTGATCCCTGTGATGTAATGTTCAAAAAAGGAAGCAGGAGGCAGCTTGTTTTCCAAAAAATAAACCCAACTTCCAGGTATCGTCTTCACGGAAAACCGTACCTGATCCTTCAAGATGTTGACTGGATCATCTCCAATCACAGTTCAGTCGCTGAAGGGATTTTGTCCGTTCTGTCCAGCTCCGACCCCTGAGCGCTTCGACCCACGAGGGTGAAGAGGAGCCCCGCCAGCAGGAAGAATAAGACCGCCACAGGAGCCAGGAGGAAGGACGGACCGTGCTGGACGCTGAGGTGGAAGGACGGGCACGTCGAGGCTTTCTGATGGAGGGCAAACTGCTCCAGAGTGTCCAGGACCTGGACCCACATCAGATACATCACCACGACGGCCAGCACACACAAACCTGACATCACAAAAACACCCATCAAACTCCTCAAAGAGCGTCGAACAAAACAGAAACAAGACTTTAAATTTCGAGAACAAGACAAATCACAACTTGACAAAAGTCTTTTGTCTTTTGGGCTAAAGGAACAGATGAGCTGTTTTATTAAAAAATCTGCTCGTACACAACCCCTGCCATGTCGTTCTTTAATTCAACCCCATCTTGTGTTCTGTTTGTCTTGTTTTGTCACCGCGCCATTTACGAGCCTTTTGTCCTCGCGCCGTCTGGGCTGGAAACCTGCGGTTGTTTCAGAGGCTCAGCGGGTACTGTTGTCTTTTACGTCTCCAGAAGAAAGAATTAATTTGGTACTATTATTAGTTTGAATGAAGCACGCGTGATGTTCAAAGCTGCTTTGTTTGTATTAAGTGACACAAAAGGTTCTTTGTGTACAGACAGCAAACACTGACACTGACTTTTTATTTATTTCGAGATTATTTTTTTTGCAGACAGGAAGCTTAAAGTGTTTTTTACCGAATGTGTTGTTTCACAAAAACCTGCCCCAAGACCCCAACCTGGACCTTGTTAGGAAATATTTTTACATCTTCAAGCAAATTTTTGTCAACTAAAGTAATTTCCTGTTTGGTTTTTAAGGAAGATGTTGGATTTTTGAAGGGATATGGAAAAATAGAGTGGGCTGTCTGAGAAATGATCTTTAAAGAGATATTTTGGGTTATTTTGAAGTGACGTTCTATCAGTTATTCTACATTGATGACTACACCCACCGGAGACAGATATGGTGGCTGCAGCCGTGCCACGAAAACTCTGAAGGGCTCTGTCCAGAGCAAACAGTAAGGGATCCGGACCTACGTCTGTCCAGGGGTAGGGGGTATGGTCGAGGTACCACAAAGACAAACCCATAGGGAAAAGTGTAGGCACCCCTGATCTAAAACATCATCTGAAATATGCTGCCATTAGGAAACCCTTTACCACCAGAATTTTGAGAAGTATGGAAAAAAAAAATGGAAAAGTTTGCTTAAATTTAAATCCTCACGATGTCTAAAACAAAGGAAAGGATGGTAGAGGTTGTACTCTTTCTACTAGGCTACCAATCACCTTCAAGAGCAGTAAAACTCCTAAAACAAATCTCAATTTGTTGGTCAAATCTTACCTCCACAAACATGAAGAGCCCCGCCCACTCTGTAGAGTTTCTGATTGGCCAATGGGGCAGCACAGATAACAAGAAATCCACCAATGAGGACAGCCGTCACACCTGTGGCCAGGAAGACACTCCAGAAGGTCCTAAAAACTGATCAATCAAAGCCTTGTGGGTGACTTAATCTGCTCCTCTAATTTAAATGTAATTATACCAACCAATGGCAGAGGGTTGTTCATAAGGCTCCGCCCATAATGGTGCATTAACAGGAAATGGGAAGAGGAAAGCTGCCTGGCAGACCTTAGAAGCTGGCTGATTTGCTTAAAAGTAAAAAAAAAAGTTATTTTTTGTGAGTTGTTTTAATGAAACAGATGATTAATAAAGTTTCTCACTGATCCAGAAGTCCCACATGGAGAAGTCAGTGTGAGGAGCCATGAAGGAGCAGCGCCAGAATAAACCCTCGTGGAAGATCCTCACCCCATCCACCATCTGCTGGATTGGAGCAAAAAACACCTTTAAGCTGTAAAATAACCTGTTGTTTGATACTAAGAATTTAGAAGAATCATGATTTAGATATCCTGACATGTACCAAACATGTAAAAAAAAAAGAAAAGCTGTGTAAAGTTGAACAAATCATTTATTTTGTTCACAAGAAGAAGCTAAGCGCTAAGGCTTCTAAACGACTCAAGATAGTCAAACTAAGGATTAGCTTTTTGTTCCTTTAACAATTCTTATTTAAATATATACTTTAGCCATTTTTAAAAGGGTTTCTGTGTAAAAGTTATGACTGTTTTAACAGTTGTTGCTAGCTTCCTGAACATCCTTTGGAGAAAAAACCCAACAGGACTGTTAGCTAAACGGTGGGCCCAACGTAGCCGTACGTGTTGTTGCCGTTTTAAAAAGACTTTAATCTTCAGAATTTCACAGCAATTCGTGTAAACTTAATTTTATAAAACTTTCTGTTGCTGCTAAAG
The DNA here is from genome assembly GCA_006937965.1 of Callopanchax toddi. Taxonomy (NCBI): domain Eukaryota; kingdom Metazoa; phylum Chordata; class Actinopteri; order Cyprinodontiformes; family Nothobranchiidae; genus Callopanchax; species Callopanchax toddi. Next base: position 1,395,093 of record SSNR01000014.1, read on the forward strand.
TTGCCTTACAGTTATTTTAGCACAAAAATTAAGAAATTACAGCCTGACTTGATGCTAGGATTCATAGGAAGTGCTACATTTTGCTGATGTTTACATGTGTAAATTACATAATTTTAGGGGGAAAAAAAACATATACGGCAAAAAGTATGGTGATTTAAATGTTTCATAAGCATAACATAGCCACAGATTAGCTGTTAGCTAAAAAATTCAAGGCAGCCATTTGTTTCAACCAACCTTTCTGGAAGCTTTTACTTAGAAATACCTCAATGTCAAAATATAATTTTAATCGAATTGATAATCAGGGATTAAAGAACAGCAATAAGGCAAATTTTAGGGAAGGTTTAAGCTTTTTACCGTTTTTCTATGTATGCCTCAATCAGTTTGTTGTGATTCAAATGCAATTACCAAAAATACCTTGTTGTTGACCTTTCCTCGCCTCAGACCTTCAGCTCTCTCTTCAGTCTGGCTGCAGGACTCTGCAGCCAGCAGCCAGTACTCTGTCCCACAGGAGAGCAGCATGGACAGAAACCCTGCTGCGCCAAAGAATAAAGCCAAGAAGAGGAGAAGCTTCAGCCTGTCGGGAGGAGACATCTCCCTTCTGTTGCTCCTTTTCAGTAGTTAAAAGTATGTGCGGGATTTTGTTGTGCAAAATAAATCAAACCGTGTGCTAAAGTTCGTGTAGAGTGGAAATAAGCGTGTGCATCACGTGGTTTGTTGGGATATACAGTTACAGTCACACAGAAATGGCTGGGTAAAAATAGACACAACTGTAGAAACACCTCCACGGCATTTATTGGAATGCCAGAATTCAAATCCAGATTTGGTACAAGCATCCTGTATTACTGAGTTCTAGGCAACAGTGATGGTCCAACAACAGTCACATGATTAAAACAAAAACAAAAAAAAACTGTTCATATATTAATACCACTTTCTCTTCCCGAGTTGGGCTGTTCAAAATTACACGTTTTTTAAAGAAAGAGAAAATTTATTAGAGTATATTTTATGATTATCTAAATCTGGACTCAAATACTTCCCCTGGGATTTAGTTTTTTTTTTTTTTTAAAGAGCCAGAAAGAAAACAAAAAAGGGAATAATCAGCATTTCTGAATGTCTTTGTTTCGCATCAATTGGACAAACTTTTGATTGTGGAAAAAAATCCTGAAACACCCCGAAGTTTTATTTAAGAGCAAAGAAGCACCCGACCCATATACAAAGAGAGGCGCATTTACTGTATACAGGACTCATGTTGATTAATTACAACCCTGTGAGGATAAACGTACGAGGCACGCAGAAATTAAACCACCCATTAACCTACAAGCAGTAAACATTTAATCCGAGGATCCTTTGGGCTGAGTCACCTCTTTCCGCCTTGTTTTTACCGATTTTTTTTTCCATTTCCCGGCAGTTCGTTCGGTCCACTGTCGCTCTGTTTGTGTCCGTGCAAAGGCTTGTGGGACTTCAGCGATACGTTGTGGCTGTTCCTCCGTCTGTTTTCAAACTTTTCCATTCTTCTGGCCTCTGCTGAACGCGCCGCAGTGACGTCTAGGACATGACTCCGAACACGGGGTTGTGGCGGCAGATGCTCGGCCCGATCTCCTCGTAATCTTTCTTGGTGTGGCACACTTGGTAGAACTCCGGCTAAAATCAAGAAAACAACTCTTTAAATGATTTGTTGATTTTAAAAAACATTCTAAAATTTAAAAAAAATGTGAGGATACTCACAGTAGAGGCGAGCATGGATCCTCCGAACCACACGGCGTACCTCTGCATGTGATGAGTGACGACCTGAACGTCGATGGGCTTCGGCTGCAAACACACGCTTCGTATTTAATAAAAACACTCACACTAGAGGTAAACGAGTGTCGATTTAGCCTCACCTTTAACTTGCCGCCGCTCAGCTCCTCGCTGATTTTCAGTCGGGCGTCCACGGTTCTCTTCAGGTCCCTCTGAAGGCGCCTGCCGAAGTCCCTGAACATAGTGGAACCTCCGGAAAGGACGACATTCTAACAAACAAACAAAATCTGCTTCAGGAGGAATGATTTCTTCTCCGTTACGCTCTAATTTTTGGAACAAACTGCCTCTGGTTTCAGCTTCGTGCCTGTACCTTATAAAGCGGACGCCTCACATCGATGGGGCAGTTCTGGATGACTTCGTCCACCACCTCCGAGATCGGCTGGGTGAAGTCCGGGTTGGCGAACTGATGGAGAAAGGTGACATTTTTAACGTTTTAAACCACTTATCCGCTTCGTTTATCCATCGGCTCCCGTACCTCCGGGTGGAAGAAGATCTCGGGTCCGAGGAAGCGCTCGTATCCCACGTCGATGTTGAACTCCTTCTTGGTGATGGCGTTCACGCCCGTGTACTGTTTGATCCACTTGGACCCGTCCGTGTCGTATTTGCTAAACTCTTTCACAAGATCGGGGCACACGTAGCTGAACCGCTCCTTTAGATTGAATCACACGAGGAAGATTTTATTTCAGTGATTTAAACTTCTAATGTTCATGTGATGCTGCCCTCTTGTGGCCAAATAGATAAATGTGTTTTTTGTTTGCAGAAACGAGAATAAAATGTGTCCCAACCTTAACAGCCTTAGCCGTCTCCAGAGACTGCTCCGGGGGAATCCCCACCTCCCGCTCCCTCAGCAGCTGCTGGATGAAGTAGGTGATGTCCCGCCCGGCGATGGGGATGTGTTTGATGCAGCTGCCGATGACGTAGCCCTCAGCCTGGGGAGCAAACGACAGCTTAGCGAGGGGCTGAGACGGAGGAGGAGGCGGCGTAACGGTTTGACACCTACCACTGGGATGACGTGCGTAACTCCGTCTCCGCTGTCGATCACGGTCCCCGTCAACGTTCGCTCCCCCACCTGTCTGGATGTCCAGGAGGCAGCGAGCGCCAGGACGGCCTGACGGACAGGATTTAAATATAAACAACAAATAAACAGAGCAGGTTTCAAATCAAGGAGAAAACCATTCAGGACTTTGTGAAAAATGAATAAAAAAATAACTTCCTCTAAAGAAATCGAAATAAAACAGGTTTAAATGGGGTTCGCCTGCCTCAAGTGACTTCAAAATAAAAGCCTGCAACCCACCAGTTATTAAGAGTTAAAAAAAACTCACCTGAACAGCGATGTAGAGTCCTGGGACATTAAAGGATTCGAACATGATTTCTGCCGTGTATTCTCTGTTTTCAGGCGTGTTCAGAGGAGGTTCTGTCTGCAGACAGGACAGACGGACGTTTACAGCAGAGTAACAGGGAGCTACAGGGTGGAAATAACTCAAAGTGGGGAGAAATGTGACTTCAAAGCAACAGTAAAGCGTGTGCAGCCTTGAAATTAAAAGAATGTGGACAAATTGTGAACCACTGGAAGCTAAAATAAATATATTTCCCAAATCTCATCCTTCCTCTTGCTCATTTTTATCTTTAAGTTGGATTTTTCAACCGCTCTGAAAGATGTTTCTGTGTAAAAGTTATAAATATTCTAAATAGCTTCCTGAACAGCCTCAGTTTGGAGAAACAGCTTTTACACCCTTCAGGACTGACAGGCTAATTGACAGGCTATTTAAACGAAATGTTTAAAATAAATAAGAGGCAGGAGCCGCCAATCCATCGATCTCTGCGTTTCAAAGGATTCATGGATATTAATGAAAGTGGAAACTGTGCACGCATCAAACACAGCTGAACGAGGCGCAGCGCCCAACAGGACCTGCAGCAGATCTGGTTTTTCCCTCAGACCTGATCTAAATGAAACCAGCTGAACTCTGATCAGTTCTGTGTCCATCTGGAGGAGGTAGCTGCACAATCTGACCAACGTTTTCAGGAAATGTTTATCAGTTAAATTAAATTTTAACCTTAATCTTGAAGATTTGTCTTCACACCCCTCTGAGGGATGATCTTAATAAAATCCCTCCAGGATTGCGCGGCAATTTTTTGTGATTGTTGCAGACTAAAGAGCCTGATTTCACGACAGCTTTTGTGAAAAGTTGCAACAAAAGTTGCGACATTTTCTTTTGCGTTTTTGCTTAATTTTGTCAATAATCAGTTGAAATTTGCTTATAAAAATCCAATAAACATGTCAAATGATGAAATTCTAACATTTTTATTGTAATAAGTGCACTGGAAGAACACTTGACCATCCAGCAGAACATTCATCGACTTTTTGCTTGAACAAAAAAAGAAGAGCTCCAGGTTCACAGAATTTCGGAGTACAAAAACTAAAGTGTTTCTTGTCTGAGTATTATAAATCAATAAATGTTTCATGGTACCTACATTTGTTTACATTCATCTGAATACAAAAATAAATAAAATCCTGCAGACAAAAGAATTTAAAGTGCACAAATCAGGTGCAAAAGGTACCTTCAAAAAGGCATGCTTTTTCTCCTTTTCTACGCTCTCATCCTAACTTCTCCTCCCTCTCTGCTGGAAGTGAAGGACGGTCCATCCTCTCCTGACCCACCCACCCTCCCTGATGTGTTCTTTTGAGGTTGTCGTGACTGTGCATCAATGCTGAGGTTTTTTTGTATCTGTCTCAGCTAGGGCTGGACGATATTAGGAAAAACTGCGATAGTCGATAACAGTGCTTAATATTGCGATATCGATAACAGATGCGATATACTGTATGAACAACCCCGTTTTCCCCCCAGTAGTCCAGGTACTGGACACCACAGCACATCCAGCAACAAATTCATTCCAAAGACCTGCTAAAACTTTACTAATATGTTGATGCTGCATGTCCACTTAATGGGAAAAAGCTCTTCTGATCTATAAAAACTATGTTTTCTACCTCAACAGGATCCAAATCCAACACTAAGCAGCTAAATGAAAAATGTAAAAAGACTAAATACACACAGAGAAAAACACAGCAGCTACAATGCTATAGTATGATTCCTATCCACACAAGTCACCATTTAAATTAAAGCCCAAATGATTTCCTTTCTAATAGTTTGTGTTTCATCACTACAACAAAACTCAGTGACCCAGCTGCTGGAGAAAAGGATAAACAAGGTGATGAAGTCAGAATCAGAACTTCATTCAATTTAGGATCAGTTCAATGTTTAACTTCATGTTTCTCAGAACGTCTCAACCTGAACATTTCATGGCTAAATGTCTGATGGACGATACTCCATTATAGACTCCTGTCCCTCAGATGGGCTCCTGTCCCTCAGATGGACTCCTGTCCCTCAGATGGACTCCTGTCCCTCAGATGGACTCCTGTCTCTCTGATGGACTCCTGTCTCTCTGATGGGCTCCTGTCTCTCAGATGGGCTCCTGTCTCTCAGATGGGCTCCTGTCCCTCAGATGGACTCCTGTCCCTCAGATGGGCTCCTGTCTCTCAGATGGGCTCCTGTCTCTCAGATGGGCTCCTGTCTCTCAGATGGGCTCCTGTCCCTCAGATGGACTCCTGTCTCTCAGATGGGCTCCTGTCCCTCAGATGGGCTCCTGTCCCTCAGATGGGCTCCTGTCCCTCAGATGGGCTCCTGTCTCTCTGATGGGCTCCTGTCCCTCAGATGGGCTCCTGTCTCTCTGATGGGCTCCTGTCTCTCTGATGGGCTCCTGTCCCTCAGATGGACTCCTGTCCCTCAGATGGACTCCTGTCTCTCAGATGGACTCCTGTCCCTCAGATGGACTCCTGTTCCTCAGATGGACTCCTGTCCCTCAGATGGACTCCTGTCCCTCAGATGGACTCCTGTTCCTCAGATGGGCTCCTGTCTCTCTGATGGACTCCTGTCTCTCTGATGGGCTCCTGTCTCTCTGATGGGCTCCTGTCTCTCTGATGGGCTCCTGTCTCTCTGATGGGCTCCTGTCTCTCTGATGGACTCCTGTCCCTCAGATGGACTCCTGTCCCTCAGATGGACTCCTGTCCCTCAGATGGACTCCTGTCTCTCAGATGGACTCCTGTCTCTCAGATGGACTCCTGTCCCTCAGATGGACTCCTGTCTCTCTGATGGACTCCTGTCTCTCTGATGGGCTCCTGTCCCTCAGATGGACTCCTGTCTCTCTGATGGACTCCTGTCCCTCAGATGGACTCCTGTCTCTCTGATGGACTCCTGTCCCTCAGATGGACTCCAGTCCCTCAGATGGGCTCCTGTCCCTCAGATGGACTCCTGTCCCTCAGATGGACTCCTGTCCCTCTGATGGACTCCTGTCCCTCTGATGGACTCCTGTCCCTCAGATGGACTCCTGTCCCTCAGATGGGCTCCTGTCCCTCAGATGGACTCCTGTCCCTCAGATGGACTCCTGTAGTTTGGTCTCTAGATCTTTGTCCTTGGCTAGATGTTCTATATTATTGGAAAATATTATAATGTACCAAGCTAATAAAATACCTGACCAATAAACATTTAGAAAATGTTTTAGAATAAATAGTTCTAATTTAAAAGGAACTGAAGTCTTTAAAAACCTGATTAGAACCAAAGAGAAGGAATTTAGTATTTCTGTTAACAGTATAAAATTATGGAAAGAATCAAGGTCATTAAATATATTTTTAAATGTTTTAAATCAAAGGTATGAGGTCATTATGAAAATGTAAATGAAGATGAGACTAAGTTTGAAAGTTAGAACAGGAATGTGCTGGAAACTGATTTCATCTTCTCTCTCAGCTCCTTTTCATTCATATTGACTTTGTGTGTACATTCTGTTTGCTCGTTTTCAATGAAATAATAAGAAGTTAGTTGATCATCATCTCAGCCTCTCTGAGTCTACTGACCCGTTTATAGATTTGAGGAGGAGGAGGGGGGTGTCAGACCGGGAGCAGCACATCTGACCCACGTCGTGCTACAGTCTCCTCCTGAACTGTAGTTCTGTCATTAAATCCTCGTTGTCAGCGTGACGTCGTCCTCGTTATTACAGCTGAGATCGGACTACAGCTGGCTGATGTTTTAGTGTCTGGAGCGAGTCGCTGCTAAGCGGCGTAGTTCTCCCCCACCACGTTTATATTTCGTACTTCTGGTTTAATGCGTTCATGTGGTTGAACCACGGGGAGACGTTCAGCTCCTCTTGTAATCCATTTGACCAACTCTTTATTCTGGCAAACACACAAGCACACACACACACACGCTAGCACGCACACACATACACACACAAACGCAAGACACGCCGCAGTACTCCGCGGTTGTCCTGCAGAGGACGTGTTTGTAGAACTTCGTCTCTCTTGAAACCAAAGTGTCTCCAAATGAGAGACCTGATATTGTTTTAACCATGAGGTCGTCACAGACATTTTCCTCTCTTGTTTTGCTCTAAGCCATCGCAACGCGAAGCAAAGCTAACTCAGGTAGCATCAACCGGGTTACGTAGGGAGCGGGCGTAAACGTAAACGGAGCCATCTGATTGGTCACATATGGGAAAGGCTACATTTGATTGGTCAAATACTTCCGTATTAGCTTACAGAGAGATGATTTATAGAACATATGGATACATTTCAACCCTTGATTTATCGCCGTTTTTGGCGTCTTTTGCGATAGGTCTACCGCACGTCCTGTTATCGCGATAACGATAAATTTTCGATATATTGTCCAGCCCTAGTCTCAGCCATATCTGGAGGCATGGCTAGGGGGGATACTTTTTCCCTTCCTCATCCTTCCCTATTGTTAGCCTTTTTCCTTATCTGCCTAAAGGGGACAGCTATCCCGCGAGGACAATCTCACCTGTCTGTTATGTATGTGTGTCTAATCCTGTAAGATTGTACTGAAACTAAATTTCCCCTTGAGGGATCAATAAAGTTAATCTCATCTCTTTTCAGCCTTCCTAACTTTTGGGCAATGTGTAGATTTAAAATCACATAAATGAATAAAAGAGGAGAGAAAACCGCTAAAACTAACTTTTAGACTGCAGTTATGAAATCAGGTGTGATCAGTTTTTATGCCAGAGTGTCTGAAAAGGTCTGAACACACCAGTGATTCGTGCAAAACATCTTATAAACCTTCAAACAGCTAAAAACTTTACGCCGTTGATTCAGCAGGAAAATGACACATTTCCTGTTAAATTCAACCCTGAATGAACAGGATGTGCAGCAGTTTGCTGACGATGGTGCCGTTTACGTTATGAAATATTATGTAAACTGCTATGAAATTGCTGTTAACTCATCAGTCCTGCAGGATTTAAACTAGTTCTCCAAACTGAGGCCATTCAGAAAGCTACCTAACAGGCAACAGTCATTATTTTTAACTTTTACACAGAAACAATCATCAAAATAGCATAAATAGTCCTTTAAAGTCTGATTGGATGAACGCAATCCTTGTCAAAAAAGACAAAAAACATCACATCAAAGAGGTTTTTTACTAATTAAATGTGACTTTTCATCTATTTAAAGATGATTCAACAGTTTTCTTTGTCATTTTTGGGAATTTTAAGACTTATATTAATTTTTTTATACATAAATCAGCCAGGAGGAGATTTATTTTTGGTAAATTATCATAAAATACGCATACAAGTCAAATTTTCTACACTTTTCACAATATTGCACGAGAAAGACGTACATTAATTTAAGGATTTAACCCTCAGGTCTTACCAGCAGGAAGTAGTGGTCCTCAGGTTCTGCCCGCAGATACTTGAAGATCACCTGCTCCATAAACCGCTCCATCAGGTCCCAGTCCTCCACGATCCCGTGACGGATCGGCCACTGCGAGAGGAAACGGCGTTGGCGTTTCCGTAACAATCAAATCAAAACCTAACCGTTCCGGAGGCGTTTTTACCTTTGTTGCATACGACGGTTTCTCGATGGCTTCGTCTCCAATGAAAAAGTCCAGGTCGTCGACTCCTTTCATCATCCTGCGCTGAGCCTGGTCGCCAACCTTGGCGGACTCTTTGATCGCAATACCTGGAGAAGAAAAGTAACATGTAGTTTGTTACAGCAGCTTAAAAATGACTTTAGGATCAGACATTTATTCATCCAGATTAGGTTATTATTGAAAGTTCATTAAAACTGTATTTAATGGTTGATTTGTATCCAGCTGTGCTCGTTTTGAGGCTTTTTTTTGCCAATAAAACTGAAAAAATGTGAAGAAATAATGTTTTCACAACAAACTGCTATTAAATATATAAAAGCAGTTAACCAATTATCTAAATTATAGCAAAAACACAGGTTTGTTCTGATTTTTTAGCTATTTATGCTTTAATATTTGATATGTTAGCTAAAAAATAAAAGAAAGCATTAAAAATACCAAGCGTTATCATAAAAAACTCCACCTCAGAGAGAAGTAAGTGAAGAATGAAAAAAAATGTATAAATATCTGAAGGTAAAATACCAGTTCAGGGCTGATTTCTCAATGGTGCGACTTAAAAAAATAATGTGAGGTCGTACCGGTGTGACCAGTCGTTCGAGGAAAAGAAAAACGAATGTTGACACTGAAAGTCTTCCTGCAGTTCGACAACAGACACACACACACTAGGTCCATATTGTGGTCTAAACCAATCAGAGACAGTGAGTGCTGCAGTCAGACAGAGAGTAGCTAATCAGATAACCAGAGTGGATGCAGAGTGGACGAGGAGAGAAAATGAAAAGAACTATTGACAAGGAGCCCTCAAGTCCTGGTCCAGAGACGGCGTCAGATAACGAGCTACGTAGGACTGAGATTAGAAGACAAAAGTACTACACATAAAGTTTTACTTACTTACTAAATACCCCCAAAATGTCATAATTTCACTTGCTAAAAATTATGGCATCATCTGCAATCTGGTCAGTGATTTTTATTTTATTTTATTAAAGTGTTAAATGCAGTCCAAAACTTGGGTGCACCCAACATTTGTGCTGGTGCACCTAAAAGAAAAAAGTTTTAAAAACAGTGCAACAAGTTAGTCAGAGTGCTGCAGTGATTTATAATACAAAACCCTGCAAATAATCACTTAGACTACACAAAACCTTTATATCTTACTCACATGAGGGTATAATAAACTGTGGCTCTGTATTTCCAGCATAGCCAAGCTTTGTGTACCTGAAAACGACAAAAACACCAACAGAAGTTAAGCAATGCACCATGCAGCTTCATCTCTAAATGAGTGGAGTAATCCAGGAAGTGACTTTAGCTTCGGCAGCTAGCAGTTGCTAATACTAGAAAATATACGTAAAAAAGCATCATATTAAACAAAACACCAATTCGGCTCGATAATTTGCGGCTTTAACCTTAGCTTTGACAAGAAAAACTGAGAATTTAGGAGTACGGAAGTGAAGGGGTGTCATTTTTAGCAGAGTTCGGGGCGTTAGCTGCTAGCTCCTGCCTTATTTTGGAGGCTTACCCAGTTCCGCAGTCAACAACACAAGCCGGGAGCCGACTAGCCATGTCTGCGCTCCGTCGATCGGTTTAACGGATGAAGTACCAGGCGCCTGTTACGGACGGGGGTCTTGATAAAAACGGGTTTAAAACAGCCTGAATGAACGGCAGCCACCGCTGATTCACACACATCCGGGTTCGCTGGTGTTTCTTCCAATGCAGAGTCAGCAGCTTCAAGAGAGCAATACAGCCTCCTAGTGGACATACCCTGCTACTGCTACTGAATTTAAAAAGCCCAATAACAACACCGCACCCTAGAGGACAAACACTGTTACTGTAACTAAGAAATTCATTAAAAATACTACTGCCATCTAGTGGTAAAATATTATCACTGCAACTCACTAGAAAATCTAATGTTAAAATATATTTTTATTGGAGATAATAAACGGCTGAACATTTGCAAAAAACATAAAGGAAATATAAAGATTAATTTAAAAGCAATTCATTAAGCTTTATATATATATATAGTGCTTTTTATACAATGTGGTACTTTATGAAATAAACAGGCAGCAGTAAGACAAACATACCCACAATTATAGGCAACTTTTTTATTTTATAGAACAGCTAATAATTTTAAAAAGGGTTTAAAAATATGTCTCTCCTATCTATATATATATCCTCCTATCTATCTATCTCCTATCTATATCTCCTCAAGTGGAGGAGTTCAAGTATCTCGGGGTCTTGTTCACGAGTGAGGGAAGGAGGGAGCGGGAGATCGACAGGCGGATTGGGGCAGCGTCTGCAGTGATGCGGACGCTGAACCGGTCTGTTGTGGTAAAGAGAGAGCTGAACCAGAAAGCAAGGCTCTCGATTTACCGGTCGGTCTACGTCCCAATCCTCACCTATGGTCATGAGCTTTGGGTAGTGACCGAAAGAACGAGATCGCGGATACAAGCGGCTGAAATGAGTTTCCTCCGCAGGGTGGCCGGGCTCAGCCTTAGGGATAGGGTAAGAAGCTCGGACATCCGGGAGAGACTCGGAGTAGAGTCGCTGCTCCTCCATATCGAAAGGAGCCAGTTGAGGTGGTTCGGGCATCTGGTCAGGATGCCTCCTGGACGCCTCCCTCGGGAGGTGTTCTGGGCATGTCCTGCCGGCAGGAGGCCCCCAGGTCGACCCAGGACAAGCTGGAGGAAATACATCTTCAGTTTGGCCTGGGAACGCCTGGGCGTCCCAGCTGAGGAGCTGGTGGACTTGGCCGGGGAGAAGGTGGCCTGGGCTGCCCGACTTAGAATGCTGCCCCCGCGACCCGGACCCGGATAAGCGGAGGAAGGCGAGGCGAGGCGAGGTTTAAAAATATTAGGTGTAGCATTAAAGAAACCAAAGGAACTGAGGAAACAGTTTCAACAATGAGGAAATACTAGGTGGATTCTAGATTCTAACCATAATGGGGTTTATGCACGGTCACTTCCTGGTTGCGATAGAGGCTGCCGCTCCCTTCCGGTTCAACGCTGTTCCCACACAAACTGGACAAAATGGATTTTTTTTACCCGTTTTCTTCAAGACCTGCCGCGCATCACGGTGGACGATGTCCACCGGATTTTTGAAAAACACACAGAGACGTCTGCGAGCAAGCGGGTGAAGGACTTTAAGCTGTATATAACCAGCTTTATTCATGAAATTGAAGGTAAGCTAACAGCGTTAGCTCGTAGCTTCCATCATCAAAAAACAGTGAGACAGATCTATATAGCCGTGATCGTGGGCTCCAACTGCTTCCCAACTTTCAACTTTCTCTGGTCTAGCTGTACGTTATCAAACACCAAGTCTTCATTCACCAAAAGAATAGTTGTTCCAGTGAAATAACACACGAACGGCGCCGCGCCTCCTCCATTAGCCTCCTCCGTTAGCCTCCTCCACTCGGCTCTTTGACTACTGTGCTGCAAAGTGTGGACTGCAGACACGGTGTGGTTAGAAATGATCACGTTTTCTCTTCTTAAGTTCACAATCCTTCCTTTTTGTAGTTATTTATTCAGTGGAAATGTGTGGAAACGGACTGATGAATTCTATTCAGCTGATGCGGTACACAACGGAACACAGCAGTGTTCAGCTGTCGAGGCTTCCCGTCCGCTGATACTTATATGATGGCTTCATTTCTTAGTGCTATAATATATATATCATTCTGTACTATACTATACTATTACTCGTTTTGATTATAAACAATATCTTTAGCTGGAAATGCACTCTAACTCTGGAAATCTTCACGTTTCAAATGGAACCGGAAATGGTCCCGCGAGGTAATTTTAAACCGGAAGTTCTACTAAGTACTCTGTGCATAAAGCCTATTAACAGAAAGAAATGTAAATTATATATTCATAATTATAAAAAATCTTTTTTTAAGTATGAATAAATAAGAAACTTTTTTCTTTAAGTTTATTTTTCTCTAAATGTGACTAAATTTAATTGATTTGGGATAAGTTTCTCTTTATAAAAATAATTTCCCATATAAATACCTTTGTAATCTTTAAAATTAAAATGGCTTTTTTTTTTTTAATTTAAATAACATTTTCAATCAGTCCTTAAGTGTGTTTTTATAGGTGTAATGAATATTTTAAATTATTTTTCTCAAATATTAAAGCAGCATTTATTTTAACAAGTCAAATTGTGACAACATGTATCAATTAATAAACAACATATAATAAAAAAATAAGCCTTGTATTAAAAATGCTATAATAATATTAATAATACAATTATTCATGAATCAGTTGCTGTTCATTCATATTTTCTGCTTTAAAAGTTTTTACCTTGATCTAAAATGCATGTGAAACAACACTGCCCCCTAACGGTCAATATGTATTACTGCAGTTATAAAAATATGTAACTGTAAATGAAACATTTATAATACAAAAACAATATAGAGACGAGTAAATAAGGAAACAAACTATAAAATCATAAATGGAAATACATTTTAATAAATTAAAAGGAATTTTTAATTTCCTCTGAATGTGTAGTGTAAACGATGTACTGTATAATAATAATCATTTTAGTTTAAACCTAATTTTGACATGCTCCTATATAAAAAATTCCAACTCCAAAATTACATTTTTATTATTAAATGTATTAATTACAAATTCAGTTTCCCTAAAATGTCTGTAATTTAAAAAAGAAATGTGATCAATTGTATACTTTCTTTAAAGTATTAAAACATTTTTTCAAACAGTTAAAAGTAAAATTTAGAGTAGGTTTGCTACAATAAAACAAAATCTGATATATAAACATCTAAAATAAATAAAGGGATCACAAAAACAAGACAACCTAGATCTAAATTAAATGCTTTACATGGTTGAATATACCGACAACAACATCACACACAAAATATCAGTGGAAATTAACTTGATCAGCCCATGGAGGTCTGGATTTGGAGTCATGCTCAAAATTAAAGCGGAAAAACTACAGTAGTGATCCAACTTTGATGTAATGTCCTTAAAACAGGTCAAAAGGAGGCTCAGTAGTGTGTGTGGCCTCCACCTGCCTGTAGGACCTCCCTATAACGCCTGATGAGGTGGGATCTCCTCCCAGACCTGGACTAAAGCATCCACCTGGACAGTATATGTGGTGCAGTCTGTTGGTGGATGGAGCGAGACATGATGTCCCAGATGTGCTCAGTTGGATTCAGGTCTGGGGAACAGGCCTTGTCTTGCACTGCTGACACACTCCAGCTACATGAGGTCTTGCATGTAGGGCCAACCGCACGGCACCAGCATATGGTCCCGCAAGGGGTCTGAGGATCTCATCTGGGTACCTAATGGCAGTCAGGTGAGCACATGGAGGTATGTGCAGCCAAACCGGTCATGCTGGAGGATGCTACATGCAGCAGAATGTTCTCCACTGCATCTCCAGACTCTGTCTCATGTGCTCAGTGTGAACCTGCTGAAGAGCACAGGGCGAATTTGCCAATCTTGGTGTTCTCTTGGGCCTACAGTGTTGGACTGTAAGCACAACCCCCACCCGTGGACGTGGGGCCCTCGTACCACCCTCATGGAGTTTCTGACTATTTGAGCAGACGCATGCACATTTGTGGCCTGCTGGAGGTCATCCTGCAGGGCTCCTTCTTGCTCGAAAGCAAGCAGAGGAACAGAGAAGTGGTCACCGCCTGCAGAACCGCTCCTTCATTGAGGAGGTCTCGCTTTTCCACCTGTTCGCTAATCCATTTGCACAACAGCAGGTGAAACTGATTGTCAATCAGCGTTGTGATTTCACATTAGTGTGACTGACTTGGAGTTTAAGTGTTCCCTTTATTTTCTGAGTAGAGAGATATCTATATATTTATAAAAGAGCTGTAAAAACAATAAAAGTTGCTCTTTAATCATACTTTTCCCTCTAAATGTTTTCCTTTGATCAAACAGCAGCCCACCCCGTCTCACCCTGCTGCCTCCGCTTGATGATATCAGTGATTTAGGTGCCCTCCAAGGGCGCCTGACACAAAATACTCCCAACCCAGCAGGACTGCATGGAGGTCCGCTGATAAAGACGATATATGAGCAGGAGCGAGCTTCAGGGCTTGATTCGGTTTCCAGCTGGCCTCACCACATTACAGCCTGAGAACATTGGACCTCATCACTCACAGCAGAGTCCGTCCAGGGCCCTCAGCTCAGCTCAGATACTAAACAGTCCCCGTCTTCCTCCTGTTGGACAATCTATCAGGACCTGTGGGTAAAACTCATTCATCTGCAGGTTGTCAGCAAAGATCCAACAAAAAAAAACACAAAACAAGTCTCTTTTTACAAGATTTTTATTCTTTGTGTTGAATTAAAGATCCACACAGATTAGGAAGAACTCATTTTGTTTCCTGTTGTTCTTGAATTTGAAGATTTTCTTCCTTTTGTGCCTTTTCCCCTCAGTCATTTAAGAATCCACTAAAAATTCCCGCAATTTTCTCAACGTCTTAATTTAGTTTTATTACTTTTTGTTTCATTGAAATAAAAATAATGCACTTTCTAAACAAAACACTTCACGAGTTCAACATGGAAATTCAAAAGAAATGCATGAAATAAATACAAAATTCTACAAAATATGTCGTTTGCACAAAAAGTTCAACATTATCATGTCTTATTTTTAACCTAATATATGTGGATTTTTTACACTCTGCTGCTTTATGTTTTATATATTCAGTTGTTCTTGAAAAGTTTTCATTTTGAACAGAATCCCATTTTTTCTTAGTGTCAATGCTCCACTGTCACCTTGTTTGTGTTCTTTTGAGGTATTTGAATAATTTTTTTAAAATATTTAAATCAACATTTTCATTCTTTTCGGTCTATGCTGCTTTGAGGATCATTTAACTGCATTTCACTGCTTTGAACACTAGATGGCAGAAGAGATCTCACATTTAAAATGGAAAAAACAATTGCAAATTTCTTTAACTTGCATGAAAACATTTCCTGAGAAGAAACTATTGTATTGGTGGAATTCAAGTTTTTATTTGTGCATTTACCTAGATGAGCTTCATCTTAGCACATATGCTTAAAAAATGTAATTGTTTTTAATATATCGTGCTTAGATTTGATCTTTATGAGTAAATAGAAATAGCCGGGTTCTGTCTGTACAGATGGACTGAGGGTAATTGACTCCCTGGAGGTTTTTGATCTCGCCATCCCTTGTTAGTCCTGTGATTTGTGTAGAAATTCTCACCCACAGATAACTCACCCCTCATTTCCGATCAACTCATCCTGCACGGTAAACAAAGCCGATGAGCCGAGGTCCCTCATCAGCTGAAGTATTACCTCCGTCAGAGCCCTGGTACCACTGTCATTAGAGCGAGGCAGAGGAGGGCCTTGTTATTTTTAATAATCTCCTGTTTTTGCTGCTTCTTAACCCCCGGAGACCTGCAGTCGGCACTTCCCCGCTGCGACCGTCAGTCCCGATTCCCTCCTCCTCCTCCTCAGTCGTCTCCGTGTTCAGGCCTAATGATGCTCAGTCGAACACCGTCACGCTGCAGGATGCTCTTCATGCTTCAGTGTTTAATCTGCAACACAACTGGGCCTTAACAGGCTTTCATGTTGTTATATAACAACTGCAGAGTCATGACTGCATCCACGGTAGGAATAAACTAGAGTTACACCCTTTAAATTAAGCAAACTATAAAAAAATAAAACAAACAACAGAGGATCTGAGAAAGAACTCAGGAAAACCAGGGAGTATATATACAGGGAGGGTGGTGAAAATATGCACACACAAAAAAACAAAGACGAGGACATCTACTGGTTATGAAAAGAACTACAAGAATATTAACAACCATCCGAGTTTATCTCTCCGCCTGTCCACTCTGTGGTGCCACAAATCTATTAAAGTAAACTACCCAACAGGAAAAGCATCTGCACAGGTACAGTACGGCACTCCCATCCACCCTTCTATCTGCCTCCTAAACTGTCAGAATATGACAGGTTAAAAAAATAAATAAAGTCCCGCCCCCTTTATGTTAACAAGTGAAAATATGTCCCGATAAAAGCAACAAGCAAAGATTAACAAACTGATAGGACTTGCAAATACAATCAGGGTGGTTATTGAGTGGAAACAGGTGTGCTAATTACTAATGAGGAACAGGTGAGGGGGACAAAACAGTATTTAAATATCCTCATGAGGACCAATCAGAGAGACAAACCACAGCATGTATGCGCATCATGTGACATTTTATTACGTTTTTGTTTAAATCTTCTTTTTTTGGTCCCAGTTTGTACATGAGTATCTTTTAAAGTTGTGCTATCCACGTTTTGGCAAACCTTTATTCTTAATGGCATTACATGTTGCATTTTAGGTCTAATTTGGTTTTTATTTTCCAGTTTTGGCTCATTTTATTTAAGCTTCACTTTCTCGTTAGTTTTGCTTGTTTTTGAGTCTCTTTGTCTACTTTCCAAATAGTTTTCCAGGAAGAATTTAGCAGTTTTTTGTTCCTCTTTTGTCATTTTACATCTATTTATTTTTATATAATCTGTTTTTAATCTCTTTATGACCGTTTCATGTGTCTTTTTAGACTCAGAATGTAAAATTGAAAACTTTAAAACTTCTCATATGTCATTAAAAATATACTGTATTAACCTGAATATAGGACGACCCCAATTAAAAGATGACCCCCCCCCTTTCCAAGACTAATCTTCAGAAAAATGACTAAATTCACTTTTTCAAGAAACAACTTTTATTGAAATTTTGAGAAAGTTGTTTAAATAATACCGTAATTTGTGTACTTTTGAAATTAAATTAATTTTGCTCTTCTATTATTGTTTTAAAATAAAAAAAATCAACAATTAATCATACATTTTGCTGTAGAAGTAGCAAAAAATGCTTTAATATTAATTTGATGATTACTCCAAACATTTCTACAATAATACAAAACTTTATGTAACTATGATTAAAACACAGACAGCTAAAATGTTGCCACAAAAGAGGATGTAAAATATGTTTTCTTCAGCAACATTTATTTTAATCACATATCAGCAGAATACAGTGTTACTCTTCACAGAAGACTATAAAAACCATCATGAACATTAAACCTTCTCTTTCCGAAAATCTCTGATCATGAATAAAATACTAAAAAACATCTATTGTGTTTTTTTTGTCACTCGCTCCAAGCTGTTTCACTAAACAGAGGATAAATACTGAACAAAGTGAGAAATAAATAAGGCAAGCAGTGAAAAAAAGCAAATTGATCATTTATGGGAAACACATTTTTCCAGAAGTGTGGATCAAAACGTAACCATGGATCCGTTCTGCTGGCATCAATCATTTAAAGATTTAGAGAAAGTGCCTAACAGGAGTGGTTACATGCAATAATGACCCTCTTATATATTGTAAATAGCTTCCTGAATAGCCTCTATTCAGAGAAATAGAGGACAGATGAGCTAACGGCTAATACAAGTGCCAACAAGTCCAAAGTGTGTCGCTGCCACCTTAAAACATTTTTTATAAACTGTAAATTTTTCGTTACATGGTTATTTACATGAAATTCCACTTATTTACAAGTGTGAATACTGCTAGCGGTGTTGCTAACTTAGCATCTTTGTTGCTAATATTTAGTGTTTTCAGACCTTTAGGGACTCTTTTTTTTTTAAAGCAAATTTTTCTGGTGTTACTTCAGACTTCACATCCCAAAGCACTCACAGGCAGCCCAGTCGTCGAGCAGCACACCAGATTGCAAACTTATTTCTAGGGATGCTCGATATTGGCTTTTTTACAGATATCCGATATTTAATATTGTCTAACTCCTAATTTCCGATACCGATGTAAACCGATATCGATATAAGCAGGGTAGCCCTCATTAAAAAAAAGACAAACAGTATTTAATGCAAGGTGTGCCAAAAAAATTAAAATATCTCAAAAGCTATACATCAGATTTGTTATATTTTGACATTTTGGGAGAGAGGAGAAGTAGCCGAACAGTTTGATGTATAATATGTGCATGGTATGTAAAGGTCATGTGTGTCATCATTACAAAAACCGATACCGATATTTACCAATATTACATTTTAATGCCAATATCAGCCGATATTATCGGTAGACCGATGATATCGAACATCCCTACTTATTTCTGTTTAACTATTATACTCAGGAAGTTATCTACAACAGATGAGAGAGTAAAAAATTCACTTTAATACAGAAACACTTCAAATGGACCCCAAAAATTCCTTTAAACTGCTTGCTAAAGATTTGTTGTTCTAACGCGTTTGCTCTAAAATCATTCGGAGTTTCGTTTCGTGAAGGAATTTAAGCACAGTCTTCGAAATTCTTTTATAAAAACAATTGCAAAATTTATGACATTTTGCAACAACTCTAATCAGCATATTTCAGTATTTTTTAAACTTTCTATAATAAAACTCTGATTAATACTGAATAATGTGACCTCCGAAACCTTTAAATTCAGTCCTTAGCCTCGGTCAAAGTGCAGAATTTGAGTTAAATCGATTAAAAAGTTGTGCTTTCTGAGCAACAACTACAAAATCAAGAAATGATAGACACCATAAACTGGTTAAAGACTAAATAAATGCTTCTACTGGCGTCTTTTACAGCATAGAACATAACATCAGAGCAGGTTACTGACAAGAAGCTTCACTTCACAAAAAGCAAAGAGATAAACAGATCTCTGTGAGAACCGGATGCTCCGGTAAAAGAGTTTCTGTGAGGCAGAGAGGACTCTTAGGTCAGGACCCCCTGAAACAAAACATGATTCAAACCGGACGGCGAGGGTATGATGGGAGCGTCTACGCCAGCAGGAGGAGCGTCAGCGTCGTTAGGAGGAGTAGAGGAGGTGGGCTCGGCGACGATGACCCTGACGGGGCGGGGCGCTTCCTCTTGGGGCCGTTGCACAGCGGCGTGTTGCAGCAGGTGATGCACACCGAGTTCAGCTTGCCGGTGCAGAACTGCTGGTAACCAGAAGAGGCGATGAGGCAGGCGCCGGACGACGCGCAGGACTTCCGATAATGGATCCCTACAAGAAACAAACACACACACACACACAATAAAGAACCCTTTCTCCTAAATTTTGAATAACTTCCAAACGGAAAAAATATGATTACTGGACAGTTATATGGCTTCACTTCCAAAGGGCAGGGGAAACATTTTCTCTGCTGTAATTAGATTTATACTATGTAACTTTTAAGAGTCCTTTGTTTGGCCCTGCTGCGGCATTTTATTGCACTTTTTGAGTTATGGAGATATCGATTTCCAGTCGGCTCTTATTAACTGATATTTGTCAGCGTGGCACTATATGCAATTTGCGAGGAAAAAAAATGCAACTTTTTATTGCACTTCTGTTTCCAAGTCCATATTGGTATTATTTGTCATGTTTCTAGGAAATATTCTAGGCAGGTGTTTTATCATTTATAAGCAAACCCCCCTGAAACACGAAAAATAAAAAAAAACATCAAATTTGTACAGCCGGGAATTCGTCTTCTGGATGTTCTCAGTTAAAAAAATCCTTCTGCATCATGTCAAAGTAGAAAATTACCATCTGTATTATGGTTGTGCTGGTTTTTCCTCAAGGACGCCAAACAAAGGAAACTTCTAATTATGAGGAAGGAGTTTAGAACCGCATCCTCCGCAACACATCGAAATCTGAATCTCTGAGTTTGATCAGTTGGGTTTGATGCAAGGTTCATGTTGTGAAGCACATTATGTAGTAAATTATATTTATGAGCATAAATATCACCATCTTCAGCAAGATTGTTGTTTAACTCACCATAAGCAGCCATCATAAACTACAAGCTAAGTGACCATAAAGCAGATAAAGACGATGAAATTACATTAAAATCGATTTTTGTTCATTTAGAAGCATGTTTCTGTTATAAACAATTACCGTCTTGTAGATAACTTCCTGAACAGCGTCTGTACAGAGAAATAGAGTTCAAGTTTTTCAAAAGTGTATTGCTGCCATCTTAAAACAGACCTAATCTCACATGTTTCATATCCTTTTACACTGCCATCTATTTTGCATTGCATGGAAATCTGTGGTAATTTTATGGAAGAAAACCAGTCTCACCAGATTTTGAATTTTTTTTATAAGACATTGAATTTCAAACACCAAAATTTTATGCAATGAATTTATAACACCACATTTTTTTTTGCTTTGAAATAAAATTCAAACATTACTTTTGCCAGTAAAATATTTAGTGCATAATTTTTCAGTGTTAAAAAATTCAAAGTATTATTTTAATTTGAATAAATAAATTCAATGTGCTCATTTGTGATTGGTTTATTTCGGATCCTTAAATTCGGTGTCTGCTGTAAGTCAGTGTCAGTGCTTGGAGCAAGGATAAGCAATCGATTTCAGATCAGAACTAAAGTAAAACTTGTTTTAACACACGACAGATGAATGAAGTACTAATACTAGTACTAGTACTTATACTCACTAACGCTGCACCATCCTGGTTGGCTGCCATTTGTCTTGCTGCCCATAAGTTGTTTCTATGGACCAGCTATAAACACTGTGTCACATGACTATTGGAGCAGGATTGGCTGAATGATGCTCGACTTCATCTGAAATCGATTGCTTATCCTTGCTCCAAGCACTGACACTGAATTACAGCAGACGTTGAATTTAAGGATCCGAAATAAACCAATCACAAATGAGCACATTGAATTTATGTATTCAAACTTTTAACACATTGCATTTTGACTTTGAATATTTAACACTGAAAAATAACACATTGCATTTTTTAACACACAAAAAAAAATTGGTTGATTTTTTTTAACACTGAAAAATAACACTTTGAATTTTTTACCACTGAAAAATAATACACTGAATATTTTACTGACAAAAGTAATGTTTGAATTTTATTTCACAGCAACAAAATTTGGTGTTTTAAATTCAATGTCTTAGAAAAATTCAAAATTTGGTGAGACAGATTTTCGTCCATACAATTTACAAGAATAAATATCACCATGATCAGCAAAATGTAGCACTTCTGGTGAATCCAGGGGTCAAGTTTTGATATTTTTGCTAAAATAATAATGTTATGTGAAATAGGTGGCTGTAACAGGTTTATAAAATAATTTTGGCATTAAGCAAAAATAAGTTTTAGAGTCTGCAGTTGATGTAAAAATGGCAGCAATTTGCTTTGAAGTTGGTTCCATTTGAACTTTAACAATGGGCTAAGAGATGTGTCCAAAGTGGATTGCAATAATAGTAAAACAGCTCAAGATTTCACAGTAAATTATGCAGAATTTACTTTAGAAACCAATAAGTTGCCATCATTTTTGCATTACTTTAAAATCTATGGCAATAATTTCACCACCATCAGCAAAATGAAATACTTTATATAGATTTAGGGCTCAAGCCCAGATATTTATGTTAAATAACTATGTAATGTAAAATTAATTGTAGTTAAAATAAAACGTTCATAGGAACTGCTGAGAAATGTAGGCCACTGGAGCAGTTTTAAAAAGCCAGCAATCAGTTTCGGAGTTGGTCCCATTTGAATCTTATCAACAAGATAAAGAAGTTTGAATGGAATCATGTCTGAAGTGTTGCTGCCATCTTAAATCAATACTAGATGATATTTTACTTTTTAAGCTAGAGCCTTAAAATTGATCTCAATGATTATTTAGTTAGAAACTTGACCAGTTTCATGTTTGGCAGCACTCTGCACCCCCCTACTGGCCAGATACCGCACTAGACAGTTTTGAGCCTCGGCCTGTACCTCCAGGATGATGTAACTTTCTGCTTTACGGCCATAGTAAGTAAGTAAGTAAAGTTTATTTATATAGCGCCTTTCACAGATATACATCACAAAGCGCTTTACAACACAAACAAAAGAACAAAACTGAGAAAACGTTGAAAATAAAAAACAAAACAGAGATTTGGGCATACAGGGGATCTACATGGTAAATGATGAGACTTGGGCAGAAATATTGGGGCAAACTTCAATACAATATTTGGGCTTGGGCAGAACAATTTTAGGGAAAACTTCAATAATATATTTGAGCAAAACAATAAAAGAGAAAAAAAATGGGAGCAGATAAGAAAAGGGCTAACAAGAAGGAAGGATGAGGAAGAAACCTCTGCATACAGGAGACAATACACTGACAGTCCACAGTTAAAAAACACATCCGGGAAGGTGGGCGGGGCCAGGAACTCTGCCAGCAGGCACAGACTTCAGTGCTGACGCAGCTGCACGCCTGCACCCTCCAGCAGGGGTGAAGGAGGAGATAGGAGGAGAACATAGAAAGGAGGGAGGGTTCTGAGCAGCCGCTCCATTCATTCTGTAGCGTGGGGGTTTGTTTTCAAGGGCACTGATAAGATTAGAAGTTGTTTATCAGGCAGTAGCCATGTTTTCTCCACTACCTTATTGTTCTTTACTGTTCGTTTTGCTGGCTTCACCCCTCCAAACAGTTGAATCATGGCCATCCCCACTGATCTGTGCAGTCAGACACCTCAGTTGTAATTTGCTTCGCTCCAGAGTTCGTTTGCAGCCAGTCCTCCAGAACAACTCCTTCACCGTGAGTGTTTCAGTGTTCAAAGCACAAATCAGCCCCTCCTGGAGTGCAGGACACCTGCCAATCGCTCCCGCAGCTCCGTTATTTTCAGATGAATCAAGCCCTCGCAGATGCCAATGAGTGTAGACCTGAACCTCATTAATCCTAAAGAGCAGTCCTCCAGAGACGCAGCGTGCGTCTCTGCACCGGTAGTAACCGGTCTAGCAACGCTAGGGGAGGACTCCTGAGGAGGGATTGTTTCAGCAAGCATTTCACGGTTTAACCAGTCTGATTATTAACCACATGGTGAAATATTGTAGAAAATAATGTTCTGAAAGATTTCCTTAACACCACCTCACAGATAAATGAATATATAAATAATTCAGCCCGAACCTGACAAGACCTGAATGTCTCCGCGAGCTGACTCGAGCACGGTGAAGCCGGAAGGTCAAAACAACAAACCAGAGAGAGGAGGATGATTATGAAGCGGACAGGTCAACGCCCCCACAGCCAATGGTGTGGCGACGAAGGACCGCTGTCGTGTTGTTCCCGTACCCCGGACAGGACAGCGGAGGCTCCCTGCTCTTCCCTCCGGCTCAGTGACTCCCAGCTGCGGCTTGGCTGACACGCAGACCCGAGGCTGAACCAGGCGATGTCATCCCGCAGCTACGCCTGATAATCAAAGCCTTCCTCTACAACACCTCACAGGTAAATAAATCCGTGGAATCGATGACGCCCGACCCGCATGAAACGTCAACACCGGACCGGATTAGCCTACACCCAGGAGCTAGCTGCTAGCCGCGATGTTTTGCACCAGGCGCCACAAACGATATCTAAAGACCGTCAGATCTTAGCCAGTCCACAAGGGACCCGGGGGTTTTGCTCACCAGCAGACCCTAAAGTCTCGTCAGGTTCGCGCTGAATTACATGGTTCGTTTTATTCTGCTCACACACCTGAAACGCACACCTGTATGCGAGGCAGAGAAAGATAGACTGTTTATGAACTTCTAGGAGTAATAAACAAAGGGGTCTAACGAAAAGTGCTCCAGAGACGAGGTTTACGAATTACCAAAAATGTTTTATTATTCACTCCCTGAGAAAACACAAGCAGGAAGAGGCACTGCTGAAAAGAAAGGAGTTATTAGTAACAAAAAAACCCACTCTTCAACTAAATCGGGAGGATAATCAAACACAAAACGCTGGGGAGAATGATTCTACGACCCAGGACAAACTATACTCTAATTCACTATTTTTACTACTAACTATTTTTAAACTAAAGAGATTATTTATGACTAAACTAAAAAACTA
Source organism: Callopanchax toddi (assembly GCA_006937965.1). Lineage (NCBI taxonomy): Eukaryota > Metazoa > Chordata > Actinopteri > Cyprinodontiformes > Nothobranchiidae > Callopanchax > Callopanchax toddi. Next base: position 1,419,554 of record SSNR01000014.1, read on the forward strand.
TTACACTAAACTAAAGACTGTTATAATAAACTAAGACACTTGACTAAGGAGGATATTAACTATGATTTAAAAAAATAAACGACGCACAAACGAAAAGGCTCTTTTAACAGAGCTGCAGAGTCCTGCATAAAAAAACCCAACACTACTGTATGTTTATATTTATTCCGCCGCTTTCTGTGACTCCACAGCCTAGTTGGGGACGTCAGTACTGCTCGGCGTCCCTCTCTGTACTGATCGCTTCCTCCTTATATTCTGTCCGATGATGAGCCCTGATTAATCTAAATCTGCAGCAGCTGAGCGGGATTTCAGCGTGCTGAACCGCTGCTGGACAGACTGGAAATCCTCCTCCTCTGACAGCCACCTGTAACAGGCTGTTTAAAAAGGTTTGTAAAATTATTTTGCACAAACTGCTATACAATTTCTTTTAAGATGGCAGCAACACACTTTGGCTATACTCATACTAGCAATTAGCTCATCAGTCCTGAAAGGAAGCAATTTCTCCAAACAGATGCTTTTTAGAAAACGAACAGTTAAGATGGTAATTCTAACTTTAACACAAACACATTTCAAAAAGAACAACCGCCATGTGATCCAAGGTGACCAAAAACACTTGTTAAGAAAAACAAAAATTGGTTTGTTTTAAACGGTGTCTAAATGTGTAAAATAAAAACAACATGCAAATGAACATTTACAAAATGCTTTAATGAAGCTAAATGCCTGAAAAGAGCTGCATTTATAAATGAAAAGAGTAGACTAGCTGGCTAGTAAGCTAGCAGGTCAGTAACCAAATATATTACTACTAACTAAAGTGAAAACATGTATTTGAGGTAAGGATGTCCCGTATCGATATCGGACATAGGTCCGATACCGGCCAAAAACCGGACTGCATCAAAAATCTCCGATATCAGCAGTACGTTTTATAAGCAGGAACGGTGGCCATCCTTTTAGTTAACTATCATTTGTTTTCTACTCGTTATTAGAGTTTTGTTCATTTTGTTTGCACTATTTTTTGTGGACACTAAGAGCAATGTCTCATTCTTTAGGGCAGTGTGTGAAATTGAAAGTTTGGACACTCAACTTGGAGCAGTTGGCCGATGAACAATATTATGTTTTTGTCAAATGTCCCTGCCCTCAGCTGTTCCTACCATTTGCTGACAATAAAAATGAAATGAAGTGACCTTGAATTAATATCTTGTTTATTTATTTACTTAAAATATTTTTCATGGTCTTTTAATTTATTATTTTATTAATTTGTTATACATTATGATACAGGTTCATATTTATGCAACCAATGGTTAATAAAAATTCATACTTTTTGTTGCTAACTTTTGTTCTCTGAGTAATATCACTTGATCAAGCCTTTCATACATTCCATATACGAAATGGGTAAAAGCATGTATGGTTTGTGCTGATTTCGTATCGGATTGATATCGGTATCGGTCAACACTGAAGGCTGCAATATTGGTATCGTATCGGAAGTGAAAAAGTTGTATCGGGAGGGGACATCCCTAATTTGAGGGCTATTTGCAGGGTTCCTGCGGGGTCTTAAAAAGTCTTAAAAGCAATGAATTCATGAATTTGGAAATAATGCCTTAAAAAGACTTGAAAAAGTCTTGAATTTTGATATCTGGGTCTTAAAATGTGTAACTTCTCCGTATCGCATTTCACCTCAAAGGTTTCATTTGTCAACCACAATTATTCTGATTAAATAACTTGTCATACTTTGCACATTCTACATTTCTTTTTAAAATAAATGAACATATGTTCAAGAATTTTTGTTTTTCCTTGTCGGTAGGTCTGTGAAATGGGTATTACATTTTTATATAAATGGTCTTAAAAAGGTCTTTAAAAGACTTGAATTTGACTCGAAGAAACCTGTAGGAACCCTGTATTTACCTTTTATATTAACACATTTAAATAATCATTTTCTAACAGTCTTGCTTTTATGCGCTTATTTTTTAGCATTTAAAATTTTTACGCGTTTTCAGAAAAAATATTTAGGCAAAGTATCCTCAAAATATAATTGTCTACAATTAATGATTGTTAAATGCCCTGGCTAACACACACTCTCAAACTAGAAGCATCACTTTGCTAACAATTAGAGCATGCGCTAGTTAGCTAAAGATGCTAACACAGCAGATAAACACACTGATTCCTCTCTTAGGGGCTTGTAAGTTAGAGCTTATTTCTCCCCCTGGCAAAAAGCAAACTGTCAGATGTGCACTTTATGGCTTGAATTATTTTATTTTCTGCGAGGCAACATAAAACTAATCTAATCTTGTGCCAGAGGAAGCTGAATGAGAGACTCTCCTTTGACAAATGGGCTGGATGAGGTTCTTCATAGATAGTGTTTTCTGGAGCTTCAGACAGCGGTAAAACATCGGGACGGGTTTTAAAATGAGCATAAATGTAAAATAAATTAACGGCAGAATGCATATGAAGAGTACACAACTAGAATGTGCTACAGAGAGGTATTTCGTTTGTAAGGCTGTGAGCCAGTCCACACATCAATGATTCTCTTTCTTTGAAGCTGGGTAAAGGAACAAAACAACAGATAACAATGTTTATTGTGCTGAAAATCACAGGAGATTGTGTTGAACTCTTCTGCGGGGTCAGGAAGTAAGACATGAGGAAGATATTTTATAAAGAAAGAGAAGTACAGCTCACTTCTTTGGTAAGGGGCTTTTTTTGAAGTAGAAAAATGTCAAAAGTGCAAATCTTAATTCTGATTTAATGAGCTCTTTATGTAAAACAGCTTGTCTGACTTGGAAATAAATCTTACATAAGACCACAACATCTTTATCAAAGCTTAGTGTTGAAATTTCAATGTGAATGCAAGCTGAATCTTAAAAATGGATTGCACTTATTGTGAATTAATCCAACTTCCTATTAAAAAACGAGAAAAAATAACAACCCTAGAACTATTAGTGGGCGATATAACCATATTAGATTATGTTAGAGTTTGCAGTGTCATCACATTCTGTCAGAATGACTGATGTTTAAGAACTGTTTCCACCCAGACCGTTAAAGATGTGGCACACCCCAAGCCTGATCACTGCAGTGGTTAATGAAAGAAAAGCTGATGCTGAAAACGTGCTTACTCCTTGAATATCTAACTTTGTTCTATTAATTAAGTTTTTCTGTGACTTTGTGATTTATGCCACAATCATGCTACGGCTATAGCAATACGTTAGCATTACTAGCGTCTGCTAGCATAAAGCAGATAATGCCATGTCTGTTAACCCTCGTGACTATAACTACTTATAAGATGCCTGGATTTATTTTTTCTCTAAGGTCTAGTGCAGAGGTCACCAGCCACCAGTCCCCTGACCGGCACCGGGCCGTCATTACAGCAAAATAAAAAGATTATTGGTGTATTGATCATGCCTGAAAGAGGACCGTATTGCTTGGCAAGCTATCGGTACATGGTAAAATAAAAAAAGGTTGGGCGCCACTATCATAGAATAAACCAGGGGTGTCCAAACTTTTCAACACGAGGGCCAAAATCACCAATTGTCAAGTCCTCGAGGGCCACAAAAGTTAGAATATTTCTTAAAAGAAACAAGCAAAAATATTTTGTTCTGCTCAAAAATTCATTATAAATGCAACATTTTAATGAACAGAGTCTTTGTCAATACGACACAGGACAAATTCACTGGATCTGATTGGTCGACTGTTTTTAGGTTTCTAGAAATGTTCCATCCTCAGCAACAAGACCAGGATCTGGGTCTTTCTCCAGTCATGTTGCTGGATTTAGTCAGGCTTTATGAACTGAGCTCACAAGTCTACGTTCTGGTAAAAGTCAGTGAGGATCTGTGGTTCTTTTTACCAGGAAATAAAGTCGGAAATTTCAATATCTCTTGAATTGTCAAAAAAAAAAAAAAAAAGGAATATTTTGAATGAATGGAAAATTTTGCATTTAACAAGATTTTTATTTACTTGGATTTTTTTTCTTTGTTGGGTTCTATGTTAGTAAAAATCTAAAAAATGCCATAAAGCGTCTCTGCATCAAAATCCTGCAGGAAAACTAAATTATAATTTTTAAAAATGCAGCTGAGGGCCACAAAAAAATCACTCTGAGGGCCACATTTGGCCCCCAGGCCGCACTTTGGACATGCCTGCAATACCCCGTTGAAAACCTATCATCCTTTATCTTTGGAAACTATTTACATTTTTCTCAGTTCAGGAGCTACAACAGCTGTTTGCCACATTGCCAACCCCGACTTAAAACTAACAAACCATTGGAGTTGATTGATGTTTCTAGAACATTTGAACTCAAAATAAACACGTTAAACATAATATCACATTCATTTGTATTCTTAACTCGCACAACTTGATATAAAAATGGCAACCTTAAATAAATAAAGAAATAAAAAGACCAGTTCTTACCATCAGGCTTGACCAGTACTTCCTTCTGGCACATATCCTGTACGTTGACCGTGCAGTTGACGATGTACTCCGGCGTGGAGCAGTCGTTGTGCTTCATCTCCTCACACTGGTAGCACTGGATCTGAAGGGCATCTCCTGTCCCACACAGGAGGAAGAGTGTGAGATTTATCATGGGATCATGTTGAAACATCACTCAAAGACTCTCTGTTGATCATGCTGAATATAAACCAAGACATCAGGTTTCTTTAACAGAACCAGTTACACCAGAATATTTCCAGCAGGAAATCGGTGATCGTGATAGTTCAAGCATTAGTTTTTACACTTTTTATATTTCAAATGTTTAACAGGAGATCTGACAACCCAACTGAAGCAAACCGGGCAGTCTGAATAGAGACAGAGGTGATTGATGAATGACAACAGGTGTGCTGATTGCTAACGGAGTACAGGTGGTAAAAAAGGAACTGGAAACAAGAATAATAATCATTTATTCGCCCCCATAGGGACTGCTTTTGCTTTTGACCCATCCTCATGTTTTGGCACCCAGGGGGCAATCTGGGGTTCACTATCTAGCCCAGAGGCACTCTGACTCATGCCAGGGTTTGAACCCCAGTCTCCAGCCAAGGACCACGGTCATCCAATATATTGAATATTTGAGGACATCAACAGAACTGGAAGAACATAAGTTAAAAAATCAACATCCAACTTAGAAATTAAAGCCAAAGCCAAACAGCCCCACCCCCGTAAGGCTGGTTCCAGAATACGTTTTAAGCCCCGCCCACTCCATGCAAACCAAAGTGACAGTCATTGTTAAGGAATATGATACTCGCTTCACTTTCCTCTGCATATCTGAGTCTGGGTTGAAGGGTCAGCATCTCAAGTAGGGAGTCCCTGACCTTCCTCTCCCGGCCACCTCCACCAGCAAATCTGGCAGGACCCATGGCTTGGAGATGTACTTCCTCCAGGTTGTCCTGGGTTGACCTGGGGGCCTCCTGCTGGTGGGAGGCCTCCTGACCAGATGCCTGAATCATCTCAACTGGCTCCTGTTGGTGGAGGAGCAGCGGTTCTACTTCGAGTCCCTCCCGGATGTCTGAACTCCTCACCCTATCTCTAAGGCTGAGCCCGGCCACCCTGCGGAGAAAACTCATTTTAACGGCTTGTATCCGCGATCTCGTTGTTTCGGTCATTACCCAAAGCTCATAGGTGAGGGTTGGGACGTGCATCGACCGGTAAATTGAGAGCCTTGCTTTCTGGCTCAGCTCCTTCTTCACAACAAACCAGTTCAATGTCCGGATCACTGCAGTTGCTGCCCCAATCCGCCTCGTTGATCTCCCGCTCCCGCCTTCCCATGAACAAGATCTCGAGATACCTCAACTCTCCCCATTTGATGTAGGACCTTTCCCCCGACCCGGGATTTGATTGATTCACATCATTCTTACTTTTAAGCTACATGTTCAAAGATGATTTATTTAAACACATTTTTCTATATTTTGTTATTCAGTGCTTAAAATACACCCTGCTTGCGTGCAGGTGAGTTGGCGGGACTTTCAGCTCCACATCCTGAGAACTCAGACTCTGTTTCTAAAGATACAACACGGCCACGCCTAGAAACGGAAAATCATGGCTTTAGATTTCAACAATGGTAAAAGGTGGAGAATCTGGAAGCCAAAAGATCCCGAAAGAGCTGAAGTTCCCATCAATATTAAGGACTCAAAAGCAGTGGCAAAGAAAAACTTGAACTTTCAATCCAAAACATCAGCCCTCAGCTTGCATCACAGAGCTAGATCATTCATGAGTGATTCATCAGTCAAGAGCCCATGGGCGTAGATTTGGAATGGACGGTGGTGACGTGTCCCCACCAATAACTTGATCCGAGGGTTAAGAAATAGCGCGCTATCCCCATCAATAACACGTGCAGCCCAGTGGACCAGGTGCGCGGAGTGTGTCTAGGGTAGGGAGGCGTACATGTCCGGATTGACCCAAGCAAGCCCCTCCTGGCCCACCGATTTCATTACGCCGATCGCACCTGCTCTGGGGCTGGATGAGGTCTGGCCATTGGGCATTTTCCCGGTGATGGTAACTTTGGGCAGGGCCCTGGACCGGGACCAGGATGGATTGCACTTCCTGTTTCGGCAAATGCTCGACCGACCCCCAAATCTACGTCATTGTAAGCGCCAATAGAAACAACTCTTATAGGTGATACGTAATTCCCATCACTATTCAGGACCAAAATGCACACACAAGCAAAAAAAAAAAACTCAATTAGAGCAACTGAATCTGCACAAAATTTACCAGAGGAGTAAAATAATGAGCAACAAAAACCAGGGACTACATGTACAGGGAGAGGATAACAAGTGACGAAAGACAGGTGTGATGATTACAAACGAGGGCCAGGTGTGACAGACTGAAACAACCAGAGAACAAACAGATCTGTACAAAAATGAAACTAATTCAGCAAAATAAAACTCTACACAACTCAAAACCATATAAGAAGCAATATTTGACCAAATCTCTAAAATCCCACAAAACTTAGATTTGACAAAGATTTTCTTAAAGTGCACAATCTTAGAAACCATAAATGAAAGGCACAGGATGATTTGAATGCAAAAACATACTTTTTATCTCCAAAAATCCTAATTAATAATCTAAATTTTATCTTTAAAAAACTCATATTTCTACTCTTTTTTATGATTTGTTGGTTGTTGAGTCTTTTTTCACTTGTTTTCAACAAACAAAACATTTAACTTGACCAACTGGACTGAACATTAATAGATTTCCTTTCATTTTGTTGACTTTTACTGTAATTTAGACCATTTTTGGCCATGAGAAGCTAACTTTAATACAACATATCTTCACCTTGCTTTTACTTTTTGTCATTTTTGTGCCAAATGGATCATTAAAATTAAAGTTTTGCCCGTTTTTGTCCTCGTTTAATTTCCAAATTTCAAATAGATTTTGTTTTGACAGTCCATAGTCTTCAAATAAGACTGAAAATGTAGTTTTTTTCCTAAATTTGTCAGTATTGTGACATTATTCCTGATAGCAGAAGGTCTGGGCTGAGGCATTGTGACTTTAATCACAACAGTTTTTATCATCTGCCTCACCAGTGTCAGAGGAGAGGTTATAAATTTACACATCGAGCTGAGAATAAGCCGTAAAAGGCACCAGAGTGCTTCTTTTTAAATTCCCTCGGATTTTATAGGTGATAAAACTACATTTACAGTACAAACAGGCAGACTGAGCGACCCTTGTGCATACTGATTCCCCGAGGACACAGAAAAACACACCCTGCTCGCTTTTAGAGATAAAACTCAGAGCTTTGAGTGCTTTCCCAACACTTCTTTCTGTGCTTTTAGCTCTGCGTGGTTGAGTTTTTCTTATCGCCTTAGAAACCACATTACGATGTCAATTATGGGAAGCAAAATGAGACCTAAAATAGAAGAAAAGGCAAAAACTCGAGGTTATTTTAGGAGCTTAAACAGGACTCAAAGCTGGAAGAGTTGTATTAAATTAGATAAAAGTGCTGTAAAATATATATTTTTTTCCAAATGTCACACTTGCATCCATCCACAGTAATAGGTTAAATGATAGGAATCAATTAGACATGCATAACATCTCATTTATTCTCATTTATTCCAACAGGGAGGTCTTTAAAATCCTCATCCATCACCTGGAATGAGACTGATTACATTCATTTTGTTCAAAAACACTCAAAATCTTAATTAAAATACACAAAAGAAGCCAATTTGAGAGTACAATTTTTGCAACACCAACAAGAAAAGAAAATCAGCCACATTTTATGTTAAAAAAAGATGGGAATTTTACATTTTTCACACGAGAAAAAGCAAATAAATTTATGTTTTTTAAAATATTTTCAGCACAATCAATAACAGAAACATTTTCCTTAAATTGCCCGGTAAAAATTAGGATTAAGAGAAAGTTTTTCTTCTTAGAAACACAAAGAAAAGCTGCAACCTGCACCAAAAACACCAACCCCCAGCTGTATCCTTATCCAGAAGTGCGTCAAACTGCGGCGCACACGCACAAAACATCCAACAAGAAATATCATGAGCTTGAAAGAGTGCAATAGTTTTTCGAGGGGGGTGGATAACTGACTGTGGGCTGTGCAAAAACCAAACTCTTTGCGCGCCCCTGTTGCGCACGGATCATTCAGGCAAAGATTAAAAGCCTTACCTGCATCGAGAAAGACTCCGAGTAAAGTCGCCAAAACGAGCAGACGCATTCTCTCCAAAAAAATGACGCTCGGAGGAGAAACATCAGCTCTAGAGCGAGTCGCTGCTCAGAGGGAGGACGCTCGGAGGAAGGAGGAGGAGGAGGAGGAGGACCAGCCGCGGAGGAAGCTCAGATCCGCTCATCCTCTCGGCTGGAGGAGGGGGGGTTCGGAGCTCCGCAAAGTGTGCGCTCTGGTGCGACTGGAGACGGATGATGCTGGAGCGCGGAGATCATAACGCGCACCACGTGACGGCTACCCCTCGTTCACGCGCTCTCCTCGTGAATCAAACAGCTTTAAATAACATTTTCCTCTAAATCGCTTTATTAAAACTCCACTTTTGTTTTGATTATTGCTTTATTTGGACTTTTTGGCGCAGAAACCTGTAAATTTCACGCTGTTTGACTCATTCTAATCAACTCATTAGATGCAGATTTTATTATTTTCTTGCTGTAATTCTTAAGATTAATGACTTTATTACTCTCCCTACGTCGCTGCGGAACGTTTAATTAACCCCCCTCCATAATAAAACGCTGGGTCAGCGCTCATCTCAACCAAGCCACTGCGTTGTTTCGCCTCTAAAAATTAATAGAATCATCACAAACCCGCATAAATCCTGCTTAACCTCTAATTTAAACCTAATGAGCACCCCCCCCCCCCCC
>SSNR01000014.1:1433842-1466313 GCA_006937965.1 Callopanchax toddi
TGAAATGTGATTGAGTAGTTTCAATTTCCGAAACCGTATTTAGTAGTTTCGATTTCCCAAATATGACAGAGTAGTTTTGATTTCCCAAATATGACAGAGTAGTTTTGATTTCCAAAATATGACAGAGTAGTTTTGATTTCCAAAATATGACAGAGTAGTTTTGATTTCTGAAATGTGATTGAGTAGTTTCAATTTCCGAAACCGTATTTAGTAGTTTCGATTTTCGAAACCGTATTTAGTAGTTTCGATTTCCAAAATACGACAGAGTAGTTTTGATTTCCAAAATATGACAGAGTAGTTTCGATTTCCGAAACACAACAGAGTAATTTCGATTTCTGAAATGTGATTGAGTAGTTTCAATTTCGGAAACCGTATTTAGTAGTTTCGATTTCCGAAACCGTATTTAGTAGTTTCAATTTCCGAAATATGACAGAGTAGTTTTGATTTCCGAAATATGACAGAGTAGTTTCGATTTCCTAAATGTGATTGAGTATTTTTGATATTTTAAATGTGAGAGTAGTTTTGATTTCTGAAATGTGATTGAGTAGTTTCAATTTCCGAAACCGTATTTAGTAGTTTCGATTTCCCAAATATGACAGAGTAGTTTTGATTTCCCAAATATGACAGAGTAGTTTTGATTTCCAAAATATGACAGAGTAGTTTTGATTTCTGAAATGTGATTGAGTAGTTTCAATTTCCGAAACCGTATTTAGTAGTTTCGATTTTCGAAACCGTATTTAGTAGTTTCGATTTCCAAAATACGACAGAGTAGTTTTGATTTCCAAAATATGACAGAGTAGTTTCGATTTCCGAAACACAACAGAGTAATTTCGATTTCTGAAATGTGATTGAGTAGTTTCAATTTCCGAAACCGTATTTAGTAGTTTCAATTTCCGAAATATGACAGAGTAGTTTTGATTTCCGAAATATGACAGAGTAGTTTCGATTTCCTAAATGTGATTGAGTATTTTTGATATTTTAAACGTGAGAGTAGTTTCGATTTCTGAAATGTGATTGAGTAGTTTCAATTTCCGAAACCGTATTTAGTAGTTTCGATTTCCAAAATACGGCAGAGTAGTTTTGATTTCCAAAATATGACAGAGTAGTTTTGATTTCCAAAATACAACAGAGTAGTTTTGATTTCCAAAATATGACAGAGTAGTTTTGATTTCCGAAACACAACAGAGTAGTTTTGATTTCCAAAATACAACAGAGTAGTTTTGATTTCCGAAACACAACAGAGTAGTTTTGATTTCCGAAACATGACAGAGTAGTTTTGATTTCTGAAATATGACAGAGTAGTTTTGATTTCCTAAATGTGATTGAGTACTTTCAATTTTGTGATCGAGTAGTTATGATTTTTAAAATGTGATCAAAAGGTGTCAATTTCCTGAATGTGGGAATAGTTTCGATTTCCTAAATGTGATCAAGCAGTTTCGATTTCCGAAATGTTATTGAGTAGTTTGATTTCCATAGTATGATCAAGTAGTTTGGTTTTTCTAAATGTGATTGAGTATTTTTGATATCCTGAATGTGATTGAGTATTTTTTATATCTCAAATGTGAGAGTAATTTTAATTTCCTTAATGTGATCGAGTGGTTTTGACTTGAATGTGATTGAGTGGTTTCCATTTCCTAAACCTTACCAGGTACATTTAAATTCCTAAATCTAACCAAGAAGTTTCAATTTCCTAAACTTAATCAAGTAGTTTTAAATTCATAAACCTAATCAAATAGTTCTGAATTCACATTTCTTACATAAACTTAAAAGATTTTTAAATATAACAAGTGACAAACTTGGACAGAAGATGAACACCTGGCTAAAGGTCAGGTTTTATTCCATAACCTTAATTGTAACCTAATATATAGATTTAGCCCTTAAAAAACAAAAATAATTTTATAAATATTTCACGAATTATCGCAAGACTCAGTAAAATTCTCTTTAGAACCTGGGCTGAGGCATCATCAATTCATCAAATTTTGTCACTAATACAAAGTTTTTTTAGATTTTCTTCATTTGACAAAAAATACTAAAAATAAACCCCAAAGGTTTAAAATTATTACTATATTAAATAATAAAATTTGGACTTTTTTTTTCCTGGTGCAATGATAAATGTATCCTACTGGGGGAAACAGACCCCCAAAAGTCCATTCCACCTATTTAAAATTAAATTATTGAAAATTCTAGATTAGGTTGAGTTTTTGTCCTTGCATTTATGACTAGATTAAGTGCTTTTGTTATAAAAATTAAAGATTGTTGAATGATATAAATCATCCTAAATAAAAGCATCTGCAACACGCATGGCTACACAATTCATAAAACAGAAAAGTTCACATCACGAACTTTCAAGTCAGTGGTGGAATAAGTGCCTAAGTAAGTTCAGGCTCCAAAACAACTTGGTTAAGTTTAGGTACGTTAACTTTGTTAGAGTTAAGTGAAACCTGGCAAGGTCTTCACAAAGTAAGGAGTTGCATGAAAAGGTCAATACATTTTGGACTGTTGGCATTATTGGTTTCAAGAAACCACCTTGGCAAATTGGCCAAAATAAAACAAACAACTTTCTTGCAAAAAAAAGGAAAACAATTAAAGTTCAAGGTTATAAATCAACCTGAAAATCCTCCTCATTCACTATTTGTACCATTCAGCATCCAACCTATAAATCCACTGAAGTTCAAAAGCAAAAAGGAAACTGAGTTGATCATTTCCAAGACACTCATACACCGTTAGAGCCCTGACTGGTGCAGGAGGAGAAGCTGTTGTATAGAGAGTCGCTGAGCGAGCCCGTGGGATCCAACCCCGTCCGGCTCACGAAGCTGGAAGACGACTGGGGCTCGTCCAACTTGCAGCGATTCTCCCCGCTGTTCCCCACGTCTGCGTGGCGGGCACCTTTGAGGCCAGTTAAGCTCGTCTCCGGACACAAAATGCTGTGATTCAGCTCGTTCAAGGACTCCAAAGAGATGTCCAGAGAGGTGGTATGGTTCGGACTCACGGGCGTCTTCTCAAGGGGAATCTCTTTCTGCAGATTATAAAAAAAAAGAACATGGATCAACATTTAATTCATCGTGAAAGGGTATGAACTGCTGAATCTTTTAAATGTTTCTCTCTCTCTCTGTAGCAAGATAAGTCTCACGTTACAGTGTTGTCTTGCAAAGCAATAAGACTGACGCCACTTGAGAGCATGACAGATCTATATTGAGATTTTTATCACACTCAAGGTCCAAATGTATGCCTTGGGTGTTGCCTCGATGGGTGTCTGGACTCCCCTTTACAATAAACCCCATCTGCTCCACAGATTAGCATACGAGTCCGATCTTCTCCAAGGAAATGTTACGTTTGAAGGAATTTAAAAACCTCCACATCACATCAATTAGGAGGTTTTATCTTGAGGGCATTATTGATCAGAAGCTGTTCGGACCGTCTACAAAATGTTGTTGGTTTTATCACCAGTCCAAATCACGCCATTACAGCTAGGCCCTTTGGTCTCTCAAGGACACACCCCTTTAGGCAACAGCGGTGATTAGACTCAGCAACAAAAGTGCAAAAGCCTGCAATAACGGCCTGCTGCTCTGCCAACATGTCTGCAGAGGGGGGGAAAACAAAACACCTAAAAATTTTAGACGTTTTTTTTTTATAACGTGCCAACCGCAAGCGTCCTAATGCACGTCTCAAACGGCTCTTTAACAAGCTGTAGCCCTCAGCATCACCTCTCCTGAGAGGCTATAAACAACACTCTCGGAGTAACCGCTCATTTTCTACAGCAAATCCAGCCCGCGAGATATCACAGCGGCTATCCATGCAGGTATGAGTGCAGAAGGGTGAGCTGCAGGGGACAGGCAACTCGCCAGGGAGGCTGCAACCCTAGACCGTTTAGCATTTTAGCTGCGGGGTGAGTAGCATCGAGTCATAAGCCGCATCGGTAATAATGTTCAGAGAGCTGTGAGGGCGATAAAAACTTCCTCGTGTCAGTAATGAAAGCTGGAAGTGTTCTTTGATCACTTTGAGTTTCTTAAGTTTTGCAAACTGTTTTCAAGAAGTACTGCTGGCATTATTAAAGCACCTTTAAAACATTTTTTTGTTGATTTTTTTCATAGTTTTAACTGCAAATATGGTAATTAGCGGTGGATGCACAGATGACTTCACAAAAAAGGCAACAACAATGCTGTCAATGTGCACAATAAGTGCTTTATTTTCTAGGCTTTTTGACTTTTTCAACAGGTAGCAGCCCAGAGTAAAGTGATTCACTTTGACATTTGTGGAAATCATGAAGATTTTCTGCCATCAGGTACGGATTTAGATTTGAAAAAGGAGCCTTTTGAATCCATATATGGTCACAGTTTTTATTAAGGCTGCCACTGGATAAACAGTGAAACCCCCTTATTGGTATTTGCTCAGTATTCTTCTGCTTCCGTCACAATTAAAAAAAAAATCTCAGTTTGTAGCTTGGGAAAAGCCCATACACAAAGATATGGCTCAAATGGGAATAATGTACTTTTGATAGCCATGTTGTCAAAATTAGCAAAAATTATCTTGTGAGAAGTTTTCCTATAGAAAATAATGGGATTTTGGCAACGAGAAAAAAAGTTTCCCCGTAACTCTGACATAACAATTCCTAACTTAAACTAGTCATGGAAGCTTTTACTTAACCATCCATTTATATGTTGATGCATTTTAATTTCATAGCCCTCCAAAATTTTCAAATCTTTTGCAAACCAGCTCTTCTTACTTGAGAAATCTATTAGTAAATGGACAAATTTTACATCAGAATGTTGGTAACATTTATTATCATTTTTCACCCTCTGTGTCTATAGGACCAATGGTAGTTTTTGAAAATCTGCCAGTATACGATTACAGAATTTTCTCCTCCAAATAGGAAGTAACTTGTCATACAGGTCCTTCTCAAAAAATTAGCATATTGTGATAAAGTTCATTATTTTCTGTAATGTACTGATAAACATTAGACTTTCATATATTTTAGATTCATTACACACAACTGAAGTAGTTCAAGCCCTTTTATTGTTTTAATATTGATGATTTTGGCATACAGCTCATGAAAACCCAAAATTCCTATCTCAAAAAATTAGCATATTTCATCCGACCAATAAAAGAAAAGTGTTTTTAATACAAAAAAAGTCAATCTTCAAATAATCATGTTCAGTCATGCACTCAATACTTGGTGGGGAATCCTTTTGCAGAAATGACTGCTTCAATGCAGCGTGGCATGGAGGCAATCAGCCTGTGGCACTGCTGAGGTGTTCTGGAGGCCCAGGATGCTTCGATAGCGGCCTTAAGCTCATCCAGAGTGTTGGGTCTTGCGTCTCTCAACTTTCTCTTCACAATATCCCACAGATTCTCTCTGGGGTTCAGGTCAGGAGAGTACCACAGTAATCCCATGGTCAGTAAACCATTTACCAGTGGTTTTGGCACTGGGAGCAGGTGCCAGGTCCTGCTGAAAAATGAAATCTTCATCTCCATAAAGCTTTTCAGCAGATGGAAGCATGAAGTGCTCCAAAATCTCCTGATAGCTAGCTGCATTGACCCTGCCCTTGATAAAACACAGTGGACCAACACCAGCAGCTGACATGGCGCCCCAGACCATCACTGACTGTGGGGACTTGACACTGGACTTCAGGCAGTTTGGCATTTCCCTCTCCCCAGTCTTCCTCCAGACTCTGGCACCTTGATTTCCGAATGACATGCAAAATTTGCTTTCATCCAAAAAAAGTACTTTGGACCACTGAGCAACAGTCCAGTGCTGCTCCTCTGTAGCCCAGGTCCGCCGCTTCTGCCGCTGTTCCTGGTCCAAAAGTGGCTTGACCTGGGGAATGCGGCACCTGTAGCCCATTTCCTGCACACGCCTGTGCACGGTGGCTCTGGATGTTTCTACTCCAGACTCAGTCCACTGCTTCCGCAGGTCCCCCAAGGTCTGGAATCGGTCCTTCTCCACAATCTTCCTCAGGGTCCGGTCACCTCTTCTCGCTGTGCAGCGTTTTCTGACACACTTTTTCCTTCCCACAGACTTCCCACTGAGGTGCCTTGATACAGCACTCTGGGAACAGCCTATTCATTCAGACATTTCTTTCTGTGTCTTACCCTCTTGCTTGAGGGTGTCAATGATGGCCTTCTGGACAGCAGTCAGGTCGGCAGTCTTACCCATGATTGCGGTTTTGAGTGATGAACCTGGCTGGGAGTTTTTAAAAGCCTCAGGAATTTTTTGCAGATGTTTTGAGTTAATTAGTTGATTCAGATGATTAGGTTCAGAGCTCGTTTAGATGACCTTTTCATGATATGCTAATTTTTTGAGATAGGAACTTTGGGTTTTCATGAGCTGTATGTCAAAATCATCAATATTAAAACAATAAAAGGGCTTGAACTACTTCAGTTGTGTGTAATGAATCTAAAATATATGAAAGTCTAATGTTTATCAGTACATTACAGAAAATAATGAACTTTATCACAATATGCTATTTTTTTAGAAGGACCTGTACTTCCCACATAAAACACTGTAGGCACACAAAATTTCAAAGGTATGACCGCTGGACCGTTTTGTTGCTCACGATTCAAGAAGTTTTTGGACGCCACTTAAAGTTTTCACACACCAACTTTTTGTTTGGGGATGAATTTCTTTGGGCAACAAGCCTGTGTTTTTGTGTGTCCGAGCATTTAAGCCGGTCTTACACGTGTGCTGTTACTATGGTGATCTTTTTTTGTTTTTCTTCCTCTAAATACATCTTTCCTGATTATTGCGTTTGTCCAAACACATTTTTTGTCAGGTTTAGGAAATGTTTTATCATAAAACAGACCGTCTGAACTGGAGAAATGTAAAAATGCAAGAAAACACAACCTGACAATTTAGCATCTCTTCATACATCCGGACAACTTCTCAAAGCTTTTTGCATGTTTTTGTAGGCGTGCCGCGCTTCCATTTCAGGCATTTCTCTCTATTTTTATGAGAATAAAAGTAGTGAGAGTTGTCTTGAAGACCTGTTGGTTTTCCCCTCGACTGGTTCTGCTAAGTGGATCCATCTGCCCTGCAGGTGTGAGCGATTCTGTGATTAGAGGGCTGAAATGAAACCCCAAGGAGCGCTGAAAGGGCTGAACAGAAATACAGCTCGAGTTGTGTTGCTGCTTCGTATAGAACACAACACTGGACTTATTTAGATGCTTTTGTGAGGTTGGGGATCATTTTTTAAAAAGAAAATCTGAATTTTTGTCTGCAAAAACACCACAAATAGTCAAATTTCCTCCCCATAAGCTGCCCTGACAGTCGATCCCAAATGGAAGTACGTCAATAAAATCAGAATTAAATTATTTTCTCTCAGCAGATGAATTAAACATGAATTTATTCAGAACGCTGAAGAAAAATGTGTCGAAAGGTGACGACTGATTTTTATTTATTTTTTTTACAGTTGTAGAGGTTGGATCCATTTTAAGTACAGGTGTTAAATGCCAGTTTTAATTCAACACCCACACATTGCTCTTTGTAGAATTTCCTTTTATTTATTTTTTTTGGTATAGACAAATTATGCAAGCCTGGGGGGGAAATAGGGCACATAATGTGACTTTTTTTGAGGTCCTTGACTTTTAAAGCGAACAGAAGATCGGAAGGAAGAGAAAAGCACGGCAAACGGCTGATTTAATTTGATTTCGGAGGAACACGGTTTAGCAGATCGAAGCCTCCGAACACAGGTGTCTGTACCACCTGCAGGTGCAGCTAAAACGATGGCTGGAATAACAGAGGCTGCAGGAGGCGTCTCAATGAGAGATCCTCACTCGAAAACATAAAGGACCAAATCGGCTATTAGTTCTGCATCAGATGTCTGAGATGGGACCTCTAAACTGAAATTTAATAGACCTTTTTATGACAAAAGCTCAGTTGACTGTTATTTTTTGTACTTTTTCAATTTAACTCAAAAACATATTACCTTTCTGTCTCTGCTTTGTGGTTTGTTTCTGAAAGTGAGACCATATAAAAAATGTAATTTGTAACATTGTTTTTCTGAAATTAAACATAATTTATGAGTTTTTTATGATGATTTTTTCTTGAGTATAGTTTGATTGTACAAGTGTATTTAGTCACAACAGGATTAAGGAAGTGACAAAAGTTCTATGGATTATTTATGGCCCACTATCAAGATTTCAACCAGATTTCCAATTTTAGTCACTCTCACTTTAGTCTCACAGCCATTGGAGCTGTTTGAGACCTTTTTGGTTGGACGCTTCAAGATTTTGTTGCATGGAAAAGCGAAAAAAGTAAACATTTGTTAAAGTAAATAATTTAATATTGTTGACTCAACTTGTACCTTAAAGCTGCTATACTTAATCTTCAAACAAGCTAGGTATAGCTAGCTATTTTACACAAACGCGTCTCGTTGAAACGCTATGCTAATGTTCACCCAGGTTTTTCCTCTTTCTACGTCCAAATGTTTTTTGATGTCTGCTAGCTGAAAATATGTTTTTCTTTTTGGGACTCAGGTATTTTTTCCTAAAATTGAAGCAGTAACAGCCGGCCGTTTTTCTCCTTCTCTCACTTCCGGGAAGTTCTGTTTTAAAATGCTCTAGCACGCATTAATGGAGGATCCAAGAAAAGTGCGGAAGTGCTGTGCTTTGGCGAGACAGACAGACGGATTGTCCAATAGTTGCTTTCGGTACGAAACATATATGATTGGCTGAGGTTATTAGAGAAGTGCGAGGAAACAACCTTATTAAATTCTTTAATTTTTAAAAATTGCCACACTATATTTATAGCTATGCTATGTTAGTATACTATGCTAGTTACATTGTTACCAAATTTGCGATAGCAGCTTTAACCTTTAGCAGGGAAAGTAACCTTATTTGATTACTCTTGCTTTAAATCTTGATTTGTAGCCTTAGCAAAACAGAAAAATGGCTACAAGTCTGTCAATTTTGACACATATTGACCTAAAATATGGTGTCATTCCATAAGGCACCCTGAAGAACTACTCAGGAAAGTAGCTTAAAACTTTAGATTTAACTGCTAGCAAAACAGCTCATGAACCACTGGGCAGATTTGAATCATATGATATAAATAAAACTGATTCACATTTGGTATATTTCCAATTCAAGATGGCCACCACAGCTAAGTGATTTTAGCAAACACAAAAATGGCTACAACCTGTTGAGTTTGACAGATATTGAGCTAAATCTTGGTGTTTTTGTAGTCTCACTCTCGTTACATACTTTAAATACTAACAGAAACACTATTTGAGGTTCCTTCAGGGAAGGCTACGCTTTTAGTTTCAATAACAGTTGTCTTTGACTTGTTGCTGTTGTTGCCCAGATCTCCAGGGCAGAATACAACATCGACTTCCTGTAAATCAAAATGCAAATAAAACATTTTCTCACTCCAGACAGTCACCTGGCATCGTCTTCTTCCCCTTCCTGCTGCTGACATTTTATTTGTGGACATCTAGTTTTGTTTATTCTATTCTCCTTTCTATTGCCACATATTCACAGTGATCCCCTACATGAGGAGATGTCATGCATGCTGAGTTGTTGCAAATAGGTTTTTTGCCTGAACCTCCATAACGTCGCTGACGCTACACCCTGCAGCGAGCTGTGATGCTTTTCCTGCAGCAGGATATTTCTATGTCGTGCCGGAATGAGCCAGGAATGGTTGGAAATTGAGAAAAGTTAGTTTGGGAAGAAAAATGGACGAAAAGGCCAAATGTGTTTAGAGCAGAGCAACAAAGAGAGTTGTTGCAGAAACAGAGGGAAGACGTGTGGGAGAAAGAGAGAGGGTGAGGATGGGAGGAGAAGGGGGCGGGGGCTGCCGTTAGCAGGCCTGTCAGGTGTTGTCAGGATGATGAATGGGAGGCCAGCGTGGGCTGTGAGGACTCTGATGGGAGCCGCCGAGCTTTACATCACTCTCCTGAGTGTTTGTGAAAGGTTATTAAAGGCGCTTAAATCACAGCTCGGTGACACGGGCCAAACTTCCCCAGAACCGAACCGGAGCCGGTGACAGCGTCTCCCGAGCCGCAACAAAAGGAGGGAGGCTCGCACAGGTACGGAGGAGCCCGGCCAGGGGTGAGGAGGGGGTGACACCAGATAGATTGTCTTCTTCAGTAGAATAATGTAGGCTAAATGGGTTCAGCAGCAGTCATCCATCATTAGAGCTGGTTCAAGGTGCTGGAATTAAAAAATACCTTCAGAACAGCCACTAATTAAATCATTTCTACTATTAACTCATGACTTTTAGCTCCTAACAGCCTTTAATAGCTTATATAATGATGAAACCTTTTGAACTATACAACAGATTTAGCGTTGTCCCTCTGAGAATTCACACAGCAGCTTTACTCGTTGTGTTTTGGCTCCTTGAAGTCAGATAATAGAGTCGTGATTTCAGCTCTGCTGAACAGCGACACATCCAACTTCAAGTTCAGCGCATCGCCTCGCAGCTGGATCCCAAAAATATATAAAAAACTGGTTCTGGTCACAGTCTGGGGGGGCATCTTTTAACTTCTTGTTGCTGTTTTTTTAAGTAAATGGAGATGCAGGGTCAGGAAATAAAGAGTTTTTACTTTTGAAGACAGAATCAGGCATTTTGACGCATTACTGGAACATTTACTAGATGTTTTTTTAAATTTAATGTACTTTCATTAATCAGATGAAACAGTTTGTTAATAACCATTAATTACCTGATTAAATTTATATTATCTGAAAATAATTTTACCACTGGGATTACTGTAAAATTATGAAATAAAACAACACAAACAACAACTACATTAAATATAATTGTGTGGGAGAAAATCGGAATGTGCAAACATTTTCACTTTGACTTTTTGTCTCACAGCAATGTTTAAACTGTTTGAGACCTTTTTGTTTAGATATTTATTTAGATTTTACTGCATGGAAAAGCAAGAAAAGCTAACATTTGCAGAAATAAATAACTCTATACTGTTGAATCAACTGGTATCGTAACATTTTACAGGGAAAGTGATCACATTTGACTGCTCTTGCTTTACATTTTGATTTGCAGCCTAAACCGGAAGCTTTTACAAAAAAGTTTTAAAAAGAAAAAAACTTTTTTTTAAACTTCCTATTGTCGTTATTTTTTAAAGTAAATGGATTAAATTGTAAAGTTCATAAAAACAAAATAAGGTTAAAAAAATATATAGCACAAATTATTGTGATTATTAGTAGGAAAATTACCAGAAAAAAAAAAACGTAAATTAAAAATGAACATCTTTAATTTATTAAAGCATAAACCCAGACTTGTGAGAATTTTTTTTCAGAAAATAAAACAAAAGTCTAACTTAGATGAAATTCAAATTTAAAAAATGCACAAAAATACATACCATTCATTAAAAAAACTCTCAGTCTTTAGTCCTTTAGATACTTATAAGCAGTAAAAATGGTCTAAATGTTAGTTTTGTTGAAGAACTCCAAAAAAGTACTCAAAATACTCAAATACTCAAAATACACTGATAAAAATATAAACGCAGCACTTTGGGTTTTGCTCCCATTTATCATGAGCTGAACTAAAATATCTGAAACATTTTCTTCAGACACAAAAGACACATTACTCTTAAATACTGTTGACAAATCTGTGTTAGTGAGCACTTCTCTCCTTTTCAGAGATAATCCATCCCATCTCACAGGTGTGGCATATCAAGGTGCTGATTAGAATGCTGCACAGGTGTGCCTTAGACTGCCAACAATGAAAGGCCACTCTGAATTGTGCACACTTTGGCTTTAACCATTAGTTAATTAGTTAATTCAACCATTAGTATAATTTACTACTTTCATGATTTAACCTCATAATTAATAGAATTGAAGCATCAGAGGTTTTTACACAAAAAAATCCTGATTTGGACGAAAAACTCAAATATTCAATATTATTCTTATTTTCTCTGTTTGAAGGCACACTATGCACTTTTGGCTTGTTTTTAGCACCCCCTAGTGTCCATTTTAAACCACTGCCGTAAAAACGTTAGCACTGTCTTTGCTCTGAAACCCTAAATCTAACTGTTGAAACGTCTCCTCAGCCTTCATTGCTTTCTACTGGAGCGGTTCATCACTCATTCAAAGAAATCAGCTGGGTTCAAGCAAAAAATGCAGAAATCATGAGCGAAAAACACTCCGGTGCTAGCATAACAGCTAGCTGCATTGGGTTAGCCTAACCCTCGTGAGATACGTGACTTTGTGAGACTTCAGGGCACCGGACCAGAGACTCAGAAGTTGCACATTTTAATTGTAAACAAGTCAAAGAAACCTTTGATTTAATTTAAACTGGAGTTAAATTTCAAGTTTAAATCAGAGGTGGAGAACGGGCTCACGACATAAATGTAGACGTTTTCTCCTCCGCTCGTTGTAAGCGGTTGTTTTAAAGTTGTGTTGAGTCAGAGGTTTTTCTTGCAGCGTATGGATTTTTGTGTCAGGTTGGTGTTGGGACAGCGGAGGTGTAGGTAAGGAGAGGTCCGTCCCATCGAGCCGGGCCCGTTTGGGTTGGAGGCCATTTCATGCTCTCTGATCCTCATTTGTCATTCAGCGGCGTTAAATACTTGTAGGCAAATACCTGCTGACACAAGGGGCCGAGGCGATCGAAAGCAATTAGGAGGCGTTTTATGTAAGAAAAACTAAATCTGCAAATAATTCCAAGAAAACCTTGGAGTGTAAACAATGTCAACGGTGGAAAAAAGTGGATTTGTTCACGCTTCAGGGGATGTTTTGGAGGTAACGTTGACTTTGAGAGCCAGCAGGAATCGCTCTGGAAAGGTTAAAGAGTTTCTTTTAAGGTTTTTGTCCTGCCCTTCCAGAAATATGTTCTTCATATGAAAAATCAAAGGTTAATATTAGACAAAACATTAACAATTGGTCATATAAGCAGTATATGGAGTGTCAAGAGACGCAAGATCATAAATGTTAAAGCTGCTGCCAGTTGCTAATTAGTGTCACCATGGTAACCATCATCAGCTCATTATTTTGCTTCCGTGGCTACAATGTAGCATTTGAATGAGTGACTGATGTAAAGTCCATGACTTAGAAAAGTGCTATTCAAATACAGAACATTTAAATTTACATTATAGTCACCACAGAGACCCGTCTGACTCGAGAGGCTGCTCGCTGCAGAACCAGAAAGGTGGAGCTGCACCAGGTTCAGTCCATTCAACCAGAGTCAGCTGCTCCCACACCTCCCCTGTGATTGACCTGGTTATATTGGACTATTACACTGGGCTGTTAGATCCGAGAACGAGGTGTTGCATCTCTGCCGGATCCAGAGCATAAAGTCCGGCGGCGATGCAACACCTCGTTGTCGGGTAATGCTGCGAGTGTGTCCGGAGCTTCGTACGGTGCTCCTGGTCCGGCGCAGCTTTGTGCTGTGGGTCCGCGAAGCGCTCAGGGTTTCCCCCGGTGCTTTGGCCCCCGCCAGGTTAAGCCACAGAGCCCAAGGGCAAAGCTAACAGTGGCTAACGCTACGCTGGGTCTGCTGAGCTACGTGCTGCGGGTCTGCATAGCGCTCAGAGTTACCCTGGGTGCTTTGGCCCCCGCCAGGAGCAGATAATAGCTGATAGCAGCTAATAGCTGATATTAGCGGCTAATGGCGGCTAACGCTACGAAGCAAAATGGGCTAGTTGGCTTTCTCTGCTAGGCTCACTGTCTCTCGTTGTAGTCCGTATGACAGAAATTCACAAACTAATACTGTTATCAGAACATGACTGAAACCCCGAGATATTTAATTAATTTTGAGGATATGTTTTACCCTGAAAATGAGGGGAAACAGAAGGAGAAACAGGCAGATATTCAGTTATTTTCTTGTAAATTCACTCTTTTGCAATAAAGTTAATTTTAAAAAAACAAGTCAGCGGGGCTGTGTAGCGGGGCGGGGCTGACCCTGGTGCAGCTCCACCTCCTGGTGCAGCTCCTCCTTCCTGGTTCTGCATCGAGCACTACTTGTCTGACTCCAGGAACAAAAATCTAAGCCTCAGATAAACAGCTGATGTGCGAGAACTAAAACATTTATCATAAAACTTCTTGAACTGTAAGCAGTAGAAGGCTCTGATGGTCACATACGTCAATTTTATCTTTCTACAATGTTTTATGAAGAAGACATGAGGTAAAAGGCCCCTTCACTTTCTGTTTTGAAGAGAAAAGTCAGATCTGAAACATATTTATTTTTCTGATTGTATCCGAGTTTGCTTATTTTTCACTGTTTATTTATATATATATATATGCATATATACATGGTTTTTATTTCTTCTTTCAAATTTCTTATGAAAATGTATACTGCTGTAATCGAAATAAAAACTAATTTCATTCATTTGGTTTGTATTTTTACTACAAAAGTTCTGAAAATAATAGGAAATATTCAAAAATTTTGAGTTGAACATTCTGTGAAAACATCCGCAAAAAATGACAAAACCTAAATTATATTTGTGTACCAGGTCAGTCATGTAAAGTCCAACTTCCTGAAACATGTTTAAACTTTAAACGATGTTTCTACTGTGAAGTCTACCTGAACGGATCCAAAGTGGGTGGGGTTTTCTCACCTGTTTCACCAAAATCCCATTGTTATCTACGTGGACATTTATGAATTGAACTGCACCCTTTGATGTACGTTTGCAAAAATTGTGACAGAATCATAAATATTATAATAAAGCCGCTTGGATGCTTTTGATTACTCACACTGAGTCGATCTCCTGCTTTGCCATTGAGGGACGACTCCTTGTGCAGCAAGTTGTACTGTGAAATCCTCCTGCTGTCCTTCTCCAGCTGTGAGAACACCTCATGCTGGTAGAAATCCATGATGGACAGGGATTTCTCCACACTCTGTCTCTTCAGGGTGTCCTCATTTGGCTCCACTGTAAATGGAGGGATTAGTTTTAACCAAAAAGAGCACAGGAAGCCAGAATACAGATCATCTAAATAATTTCAACCAGACCTGAGCTGGTCCTCTTTGTTCTGTCTATTAGGGTTCTCGATGGCGAGGTCAAAGTGCTTCCGGTTTGGTTTGGTTCGGTCTCGGTGTCGCTGCTGCTGCCTGAGTACGTGCACACTCGCAGGGCGGTTTGCTATTACCAAAAAAAGAGGCAGGTATTTTAAAATAAATGACAATATTTGTGACAAAAAAACAAACTTAAATCAAAAAGCTAAGATATTTATGGAAGTTTGTTTCAAAAACCTTTAAAGAGATATTGACGCAAGCATTCATAATTGCCAGTTTCTCACTGGGCTGCAATTCCTTGACAATGAATTGCAGCAAAGGAGTTTTTAAAACGTCTTGAAATGTTTGCAAGGGTTCTCAATGTCCTCACGCAAGTTGCAGGACCTCCTACTAGTGTTACTGGAAATTTGACCGCGCATACTTAGTTGTAGTCATCACTCTGAACAGGAACTCAACTTAAAACTTCTTAATTTAGTTGTCGTAAAACAAAAAGTGCAAGAAATGCGCAACAACTTTGAGACGGGTTGGCAACCTATGAAACTTAATTGTGACAGATTGGAGACAAAAACAAGAATTTGACATTTAAAAGGTCAAAAAATTGGCAAAGAAAATGCAGATAAATTTGTGACTAAATTGCAACAAGAAAAATTGTACCACATTTGCAAAAATAATAATAATAATAACTTTATTTATATAGCACCTTTCTCAGGCCAATGGCCACAAAGTGCTTTACAATAAAATATAAACATAACGTGTGTAAAAATACAGATTTAAATTGAAAACTTGCAAGACAAGTGCCTGGATTATACCTTGAACCCATCCTAATTTAGTTTTCATGAGACAAAAATGCATGACATATGAGAATGTTGGTAGTAATTGGCAACCTATGTATGGAATCAAAATGTGATGAAAAAAGAGAATCTGACCTTATGAGCATTTAAAAATTACAAAATATGATACACTGTAAAAAAATCAAAAACAGATATTTAAAATTATTTATCACTCAATAACTAAATGAACAATTTAGACACTTTCATACAATTTTATTTTATTTTTGCAGTGTAAGCACACGTAAATGTATAGATTCAAACTAAAATTTTGCAAGTCGCAGTAATTTCGTTTCCGTGAAACAACAATGGGAGAAATTGGCAATGTCCGTATGAAACCAAGTTGTTCACTGGAGACGGAGAAGAAAATCTGATTTTGATTGGACAAAGACAGCAAATAAAATGAGGATACATCGTCAACAAATTTAGACTTTGTGACTTAAATACGTTAAGAAAATTTGTACAATTTTTGCAATTTTACCATAGGCAAATGTCATAAGTTTCTACTAAATATTTACATATTTCTTGCAATTTTAGTGTCACCAATTGCCTTCTCCTATGATATTTGCATTAATATTTTTGGGTTGTGTAGAAAACCACATTTTCATTGTAAAATAATAAAAAATTTTGTTTTTTTTTGTGATTCATTTATCAAAACGATTTCACGGGATTAACATTTTAAAAAATTTGTGAAAATATTCCTTTTTCCCTACAATTTGTACAAAATCTTTTGAACAAATTCTCATTGAATCTTTATGTTTACTATTTTATATTTCCCTGTAAATGTGACTTACAGTCGTGTCGAGCTCCTTGATATTCATCATCCTCTCCGTTTCTTTCTCTTCAGTGGAACCTGAGAAGTTGCTGCGTTGGGCACAAAAACTCGACCTCTTTGTCCTGATTGCATCTGTTATTGTAGAGACATTAATGAAGAGTGAATCGGTAATTAGAGGAAACATAAATATGTCAAAATCCAGCCTGTAGGCAGCGGTTAGATTAAGTTTTGTGACGTTGTTTCATTTGGCCGTTTCAACTAAAACCCATCCGACTGGCTCCAGGTTGGTTATTCTGCTCAAAGTCCCAACAATGCCGCGTTAACGGAGTCCGGTTTTTGATTGTTCTGTCCGAGGCCTTATTATCGCCCCACCTGCCGCCGACTCAGAGAGGAGCCGGTTTAATTGTCTCACATTCAGGAAACTTCTCTTTCATGCCAAAGACTTTCAGCTGCATTAGAATAGCAGGCTGCTTTTCAACATTTTTCACTTTTTTCCCCTTATACACTATGACAGGCACTGTCAGGCAAACTGCAGGTTTTTATTTTACTCTGCATTAGAGAGGTTAGAGGGTTAAAACGTGTGCTGAAGGTAGAACAGTTCTAGTCTGGTGACTTGTTCGGCAGAGTCCATCTCTTGCCTCTGCGGTTCCACCAACATGCTGCCTAATGTACTGTAAGCGTAACGCTGTGTTATTGCTCATTTTCGTGTTACGGAAGCTTTAATCAACCGCTCCGTGCTTTTATGATCTATAGCAGTTCTGACATGCTTATCTAATTACATTTGTTTGTTGTTCTTTTTTCTTGAGGCGTTCGGGCGTCCTCGCTTTGCTGATTTTAGGCGAGAGTCAGATGTCAGCGCTGACGCATTAGCCTCTCAATTAGCTGCGCAAACGAGGTTCTTCGTTTAATCAGAGTTTAATAAACCAGACAACTTCCTCTCGCCTGCTCGTCTCCAGGCCCCAAGCGCTCCACTGGTGGAACGTTTGCTAACAAAATGCAGTGACATCCAATATTTCATTTATCTCCTGAAAGATAAACGGGCATCAGCAGCACATTGGACATGTTAGCCGTTAATTTAACGGGCTTCGTGTTGTTTTCCCTGTTCCTGTTTGTCGCCATTGTTAAAGGATGAAATATTGTCTACTGGCTTTTTCCCTCCATTTTACTGTATGGACTTTTTCCGTAGAACTGCTCATGGAGTTCCACAAGGGTGAGTTGTCGGATATTTTTGTTCCTTCATAGTTAAATGAGGAGGCTCAGGAATAGACAGCCGAGAGAAATGAACTGAATAATCGCATCTACATGGTTCAGACAGTAAAAAAAAAAGTAGCAGTCATGCTTATGTCTAGAATTTCGTATCACCAGATTTCTACAAACATTTTAGCTGTGTCCTCCCTATCATCTTGAAATAATGGATTAGGCACAAACACTGTTAGCTCCTTTGTATTAGTGATGTGACGTTCATGAACGAGTCAAATCTTTTGAAGGGCTCTTCACTGTGATCGAGGATAACCAAGTCCTTGTAGAGAACCGTTCATTTTTTTGTATTAACTGTGAGGTTTGAGGCCGGGAGGCAATATTCAATGACACTGAACCCCGGGGCACACAGAGGACGGGTGCGTAGCACCATGGAATCGCCGCGGTCTTTTGGGTTCACAGGACGCGCTACGCAGCTCAACGCTTCTTGGAAAATCGCCGTAATAAAAGCCGCATTTGAAATAGAACCCGATCCTATATTTAGCGCCTCCGTGCAGACCGGCGTTTGTGTTGCGCTCTCCGTGTAGCCACTCTCAGTAACTATAATCTTTGTTTTTTTAAACGGCGCAGGCGCGACGCATTCGTCTTCTGTGCCCCAGGCTTTAGTTGCTAGCTAGGCTTGGGTCATACCGTCATTAATAAATGCACGTCAGAGCGGGACTGCCGGTGAGCTGATGGTAACTTTGAGCCGGTATGGGGAGCTCGCACAGCCCGATCATTTTAATAAGCACTTCTTTGTTGCTGCGCAAGCTCGTACAGCTGCGAGTGTGTTCGTGCATGCTTAGGGCTTCAGTCAACAGCGGGATCCTCCCCTCCCCAATTTTACTCAGCACATCCCTGTTGCGGCATGAGCTTGTATAGCCCCTGGTGTGTTCGCGAGCTTAGAGCGGTAGCCGTCCGAACCGAACATCAGCTCTAAGTGTTCGTGGTGGGAACCATGACCGAAAATACCCGGGCCAGATTATGGTCCCAGTCCAACCCTGGTCGTACACCGCGGAAAAATGTGGAGGAAGTTTGACGGTATCAAAATTTGGATACCGCCCAAGCCTATTGCTGGCTAAAACAGAACAGCTCTATTTAAAACATCAGTGAGTATAGCAATGAACCCATAAATCCATCAGGGAAGCTAATTAGTGACGCACACGTAGGTGTCACAAAGCGTGTCCTCAAACATACATAGATCCACATGATATTTCTTTTTCAAAATATTAGGAAAAAACCCATAAAAGAGTCAGTTTTTTGAACAACTCTTTGAGGTGAACAGCTTCCTTCAAAGAGCCTTAAATCCCATCACTACTTTTTATAAAGATTTATAAAATAAACAAAAAAAACACTATCTAAAAAAATCCCTTCAAGAGGACGCACACATTTATTTGCAACTAAATGAATGTAAATAAGACTAAAACTAGTGTAATTTCTTTAAAATTTGCTGTAACCATATGAAACTTTGGCTATGCGTTCTTGAGTAAGAGTATGCCACTATGTCCCAATCTCTCACTGTCTAAAAGAAGCAGCCCTAGATTTTTGTAATTCACTTTTTATTAGATTGGCAAACTAAACACTAAAATTCCACCAACGTCACCGAGAGGCTCGCTCAACTTATATTGACATTTTCTGAAGGATGACTGACCTGAGACTGCCAGTTTGGGCAGGCGGCTCTGGGTGTCCTGGGCGTTTCGGCTGCAGGTCACAGCGGGGTCGGACAGGGAGTGACCCAAGGTGCTGGTGGGAGCGTGCGGGCGGGGTTTTGGAAGGGAAGGCACTTTCACATCAGGTTGTGAGGGGTCGGGGTGAGAAGACGACGGGAGTTCTTGTTGGAGCTCGGAGGAGGCGGCGGTCACCCCATCCGGGCTGGATTCAGATCTGGGGATGTGGCGACCGCTGGCTCGCGTGACGGAATCGGGGAGGGGGAAGGTGCCGATGCCGCTGTCCAGAGTTCTCATCTGGCAGCTGGAGCCTAGAGGGACAGGGACAGGAATGTGACGTCTGGGAGACAACAACGAATGAAGGAACGGGGGGTCGGATTTACATGCATCGGAAGGGATTGTGAGTAAACAGGGAATCTTCAGCAGGTCAAAGTGGAAAGAAGACAAAAAAAATAATGCATCAATCGCTTGAATGCACAATTAATAATACACATTGAGAAGCAATGACAGGAGCAGATGGAAGCTGTTTTAGAGTCTTGAGTCAGGACGTAGCAGATGGACGGTTTTCAGCCGAGTCCTGATGAACTGTGAACACTGATGACCAACAGTTACATTGACTAATAACTGCTCAGCTTTCTGCCAAATTTGTTATAAACTGGTTGACTTAGACTCTAGCTTTCGTTCTTTTTTCCATGGATAGTAGGGATAATTGTCTCAGCTATATAAGCTTGTTGAAATGAGATCCAGAGGTATAAACAGGCTATAAACACTAATAAATAGGGTTTTTATCCGAAAACCAGCCAACGTAGGGGTACTAATGGTTAAACAGAATCTCACAACCTGCTTTTTGGTACAAACTTTTAAACTGAAGAGATAATTGGAGTTCAAGAGTGAGGAAATGGTACATGATGTGTAAACTTGTTACAGTCCACAGCGAACCTGTGAAAATGAATCCCAACCATTTGGACGAACGTCATGTTCATCGACCAGACGGCCCGTCCTTTCTACACACGTGTGCTGTGAAACACTGGAATAAAAAAAGAAAAACCTTCATCTAAGCATTACAAACCTAAATAATACACCCATGGACTTGTGCAGGAAAGAAAAAGGCGAAAAGAGTCATCGATTACGCCGCCGGGTAATTGAATGCCAAGCCTGGCAGTTCAAAATGCCCTCTATATCCAAACTATAACAAGGTCCAAGGTAATTCTACCCAGAGGCAAAAACAACTGGACGTAATCTAGTTTTTCATGAGCTGCCTATCGCTTCTGTACACAACCTGCAGGGTTAGAGGGA
The DNA here is from genome assembly GCA_006937965.1 of Callopanchax toddi. Taxonomy (NCBI): domain Eukaryota; kingdom Metazoa; phylum Chordata; class Actinopteri; order Cyprinodontiformes; family Nothobranchiidae; genus Callopanchax; species Callopanchax toddi. The sequence continues at coordinate 1,454,546 of SSNR01000014.1, forward strand.
GAAAGCTGTTTCAGTTGAGACTTTCGCTGGGTGAAACTGGCTTTGTGCGCCGAAGGAGGGAAAGAAAGAATAATCACGAAGATGACAATCAGATGAAAAGGGTTGACATTAATTCACGAGATTCCTGAGATATTAGAGATCCAGCTTCTTGCTGCTCAGAGCCATCCGAAAAATCTAGATACCGCAGGGCCATGAAGTACAGTTTGAACACAGGGAAAAGCAAAACTACCGACATTGATCAATAATGGCATTCGACTCGAGCCATTTTGGGCTCAGAGTTTGTCAAAAATGTTCTTTATTGTCCCTTTAAATGAGAGGAAAAGCCTCAGGGAAGTTCTTCTAATATACAAGACAGTACAGAGTGAGCTTCACACTCCACATCCATAACCTGAGCATGAATTCTGCTCGTGTAAAATACTTGTATGACTGATGCTGATAAATAATTTACAAATAAAGGCAATAATAACTTTCACACAACAAGGAAAGCTGCTTAACCATCTTCTCCTCTTCTGCAAACAAACTTCAAGGGGAAAATTAAAAAAGCTTTTTGTTTATCTCTAAAAATGCATGATGTTGAGGTTAAATAAGCAGATTTGTGTGGTAAATTTGAAATTTATTGGAACAAGGTGTGATTGGTCTCCACTTTTTCTTCTTGTGATGTTTGCTTTTAGAGCTTTTTAATGGTTTTTTTGATGCTTTCAACTAAATACTTGCAGCGGTCCACATCCAGAAATTAGCAGCTATTTCTTCCCATCTATAAAAGTGTATTCAAATGTGAAATGCATGTTTTTTATTTTATTTTACAGTTGCTCAGTGTAATGTAAAAACAGACCTTTGTCTGAGGGACACAACACTGCATCAGGGTGGATCAGTTAAAAAAACAAAACAAATAAGACTTCTTTTTCTGTGTGCCATTTCCCAGGTTGGAGATTAAAGCTAAAATGTCAAAGGAATTCAGTTAAAATGTCAATATTCAAGTAAACATGCTAACAAAAAATGTTATAAAAAACATTGAATATGCAAAATGTTGGAAAAAAGTGAAAATATTGAGAAAAAAAATTTCAAATGTTGGGGGAAAATAGAACATATGTCCGGTGTGAAAAAACTCTAAATAATTTTTATAATTTTATTTTGAAAATAACTTGAATATTGTCACTATTGGGTAAAAACCATGCCTCTCTAAAAAAATTCAACTTTTCTGGAAAATGGGGTGAAAAAAACAAGTTTCTTCTATGAACAATAAACCCCATGTGGTCACAAGTATCAAGAGTCATCCATTGAGCTACTAATAGATGTTAAAGATGACGGATTTATGTAAAAACACAGCTACAACAGTTTAACTTTATTTTGAAATTAATTACTTGGATTTTTTCCCCCAAGTTTTTGCACAACATTTTCCCCTTAATATTTAGTTTTTATTCTCAGCATTTTTACTTTTTTCTAAATTCAAGATTTTCTTTACATTTTTGCTTTTTTCTAGAGTTTAAAAAAAAAACAACTTTTTTTGAAAAATTTAACATTTAACGCTAACAATATTTGGGTTTTAATCTTAACATTTTTACTTTTTTCTTATATCAAGTGTTTTTATTTTCTCAGCATTTTAACGCTTTTCTTAATATTTGGGCTTAATATATGCATCATGATACAGGGGCAATGATACGATATATTGCGATATATCACGATACTACAAGCAATGCGATATATTCTGATATTTATGGATTTATTTGTTGGAAAACTGTTGCAAATTAACAGGAAAGTTAGCCTCTTCAGTTGTCCGCTGAGCAGAATCAAAAAAGAGCCTTTAATGCTACATCGTCATGGTATCTAGCCACGTGCTCACAAATTTGTCATGTTGCCTGAGTATTTGACTCTGATGTTGCAGATTTTACAGACTGCATAACTCCTGTCACAGTCTTTACTACATTTCTTGTCTTTGAAACCAAAACATGTCCACACATCAGCTTTGAAAGCTGCTGTGGCCGGCTGTATCCTCTCCACTCCATTCATCAGATAGCAGTGCGATATTAGCAACATTAGCCACTCACTGGTACTATCGCAATATCTTGATGTTCTGTAGAAGCAGAGGACTGCTGAGGACTAAAGACTGCAGCCAACAAGCGATCAGAGGTTGAAATGCAACACAAAAATGAACTGCCACTGTTTATTTTTGCATGTGAATTGTTAATAAGAAATCAACATTGTGCTTTAAGAACATCGATGTAATATTGTGACATAAAATATCGTGATACATCAGTGCATTGATTTTTTTTCCTCACGCCCCTTTTCTTTTTTCAATATTTTCCCAACATTTTTAACTTTTTCTTGACAATCAACATTTTACCAACATTTCACATTTTATTTCTAAAAAATTCCACTTTAATCCCAACATTCCACCCATTTTGACTTTTTCCTCAGTATTTCTACTTTAAACTCAACATTTACATTGTTTCCCAATATTTTGATCTTAATTTAAAAATTGGGTATAAAATCCTAAACCTGAAATATGAACTTGAGTTTCTTCTTCCTATATGGCGAATGACTGAATCCCCATTGTGCTGCTTTTCCTTTATAATGATGGTCAATCTAGCAGAACCATGAGCTGTCAATCACACTCAGTAATCACACTGGATGGTGACAACGTTTCATGAGCTAAATGAAAAACTCTGCAGGGTGAGAAAGATGTAGGTGTGAAAGAGAGTGTTGGAAAAGAATAACTGGTCAAATGAAACAAACAGATGCAGTCATTTTTTTAAAAATAAAACACATTTTCTCCGTTTTTTAAGCTCACCTAGCATGTGGTCTTGACAAGTCGAGTCTGGGATGTGTCCCTCCTCATTTTCACCTTTAAGACTGATCTTCTGAGTCATTATAAGAGTCTGAAATATGAAAAAATAAAGAAAAATATACAAATCAACATCCCAGAGCACAATATGAACATCCTGTAAGCTTAAAGAAAGGTATATATTCATGCAGTTGATAAAAAGACGTTTAGTTTCATTAGGAGGCAATTGTCCTTTACTTTCTTGCTCTAATTAGACTATTTAGGAGCTTTAAGGTCACGAAATGTGGCTCTTTTGTTCCATTTCTGTAGGGAGAAGATAGAACGCTCAGAGGATGGTATTAAATGGCCTTTTTGTCAAATGGAGTGGCTGCGATAAAAGGCTCCTCCGTGTTATCAAAACTCCACATCATCCGGATTAAATTTCCTACATTATGCTCTCAGACTGTCATTCTCCTTCTCAGTTCAGACTGCTCCTTTTACTTTCTTTTATTACTGCTGTCTCGCTCTTTTCGGAGCTCTCAGCCATTCCGTCATTCTTTTTTTTCTGTATTCCGACTGGCAGATAATAAAATACAAGGTCATAACTTTAGCATTTTGCTTACAAAAGGCCAATCAAACCGCTGAAAGAAGTCTAATTTAAGATTGCATTACACGCACAGACATCTCTAGATAAGATGTAGCTTGAAAACCTTGTAGCGAACAACAGCATCAGCCCGAGTTATGAAAAAAATAATAATAAACGGGCGATGGATTGTGCTGCGGGCTGAGTCAGAACACAATCAATGGCGAGCCTTCCGGGGGATGCGATGCTGAAGAGGCGGATGTTTTTGTGAACAGAAGTGTGGAAAACCTGTGGGGAATCTGCATGTCCAAAACACACACGGCCACAGCGAGCTGACGAGCGGAGTTTCTCACTTACAGCTGTATCCGAACAGATCTGCGCGCCCCCCTTCGGCTCCGTGTGTTTCTTGGGCGTGGAGAGCGCAGGCGGCGGCGCGGCCACGGAACTGACCTTCACAGTAGTCCTGTGAGGAAACACGATTAGTTTTTAGTTCTGTGTGCCGAGTAGCTCCTTCATCAGGTTGATAAATCGCCTTGACCTGCTCTTTTGCTTCATAAAGTACAAACAAACATAGCACAAACACACACAGGAATGTCATTTAATGTCTAACGGCCTCCGTGAAGTGGTCCATCTTTGCGCGTGTGGGGGGGAAAGAAATCTGTCAGCTGGGATTTGAAGTGGAAAATCAATGAAGTGAGAAGTAAGACATGTGGCGCTTTTCTTAGCTTAAACATATTTCACTCCGAGTCTGCTGACTGCCGGTTGGAAAGGTGTTGATGCTCGCTAGAGCAGAGTCGAACAGACAGCTGATGTTTGTGCTGTTTATCTGTTCAAGAGTAATTTAGTGATGGCTCATGTTTAATTTAAGAGATTTGTTTGAGGGTGTCAATTCTTTTGACAGAAAGACAGCTCTGACAAGAGGCAGGAAGTAATCAGCGCAGCATCTAATCAGTTAAGGTAAGGTATGCTTAAACGATGATGCTTCACCTACCTGCCAAGAAGGTCCTTGACGAACTGGTCTTTGCCAATGAACGCTGTCGTGCACTGGATCTGACTGGCGATTTGACCCATTTGATTGTTGCAGTGGTCCATGATGGAGCTCAGCTTATTGTTCATCTCAGACAGACTCTGCACATCCTGAGTGTCTTTCTTCTTATCCTTCTTCTTGTCAGACTTCATTTGTTTGCCTCCAAGCACCGATCCGATCTTCAGCTCTTTCTTTTCTTCTTTGCCTTTAGGAGAGTCGGTTTTTTTGCCGCTCAGAGCTGGAAGTTTGCTCTTACGAAGGCCGAACCAGTTTGCGAGGGAGGGCCCCGTCTTTTGTTTGGCCTCGCTCGCCGCTACCTTCTCTTGTTCTTGACATTTCTGCAGATTTTCCTCAATTCCCATCATGACTTTCTCTTCAATCGTGCACACTGTCGGGCTGATTTTTTTCTCCTCTATGTCTGCGGGTTTGTTTGGGGAGTCTGTCGTGGTTTTGACTGGCTCATTAGAGGTCGTTGCTAGATCTTCTGTCTCTTTTGAAGGGCTTTCCCATTTATAAACAGAAGTGGACGGAGGCTGGAACTGTGGATGAGACGCCACTTTTGCCGGCCGTCGAACGTTGTTGAAACTGTTCCGTTCACTTACGGGTAAACTACGCACCTCCTTGTGAGGTGAAGTGGCTCCCTCCCCTTTCACTCCACCTTGTGAACCCTCAACTCTAGAGCCAGATTTAAGGAGGCCATTGTGACTATTTGACCCCGTCATTCCTCCATAGTGACTAAGCCGCGTCCTGGGGGAATGGATAGGGCTCTCAGCCAAACCAACAACAGGTACTTCTAAGGAACTTTGCCTCGTCAGAGAGTTTCCTCTTTCACCTGAATTGGTGATGATCTGAGTTCTGACCTTTCCCGGTCCTTCTAGCACGCTGACATTGGGTTTCTCGATGTAGTTTGTGCTAAAACTCTGGCTACGAGCTTTGGCTCCATTCATACCCAAAGCCGGCTTTAGATGGGTTTTTGTATTAACAGATATGGATCTACTAAAAAGATGACTACTTCTTTTCCCCTTATCAGGAAGATCCCCCTCCTCTGAGAGTACAGTGGCATGCATTTCCTCTTCCTGCAGCCGACTCTGGGCCTCACCTTTCCCCTCTGTAACGGACATCTTGGGTGGTAAATCAATACTATACGCTTCTTGCACGCTGTCACACTGGGTCGAAGCATTTGAAGTCACAGTCTCCTTGGAGACAGAGTTGATATGATCTTTCTCTTGTTTGCCTGGTACAGTGGGACAATTTTTATTTGTAGGAGGGGATTTTAAAAAGGCTTTAAACCCCATTGGGATTCGAGTCTTTGAGGCTTTTTCTGCATGGTTGGGCGACATTACAGCTGAGCTGGGAGGGCTGACAATAGCTTTGCCATTCTGTGGCTCTGTTTGACACTGAGGGGATTCTTGAAGGGATATAGGTAAGCTAATAGAGGTCTTTTGAACTGACTGGTGGGCATTTTCATGAGTAGGTACTACTTTCTTACTTGCAAATGAATTCTGAAGGGAAGAACCTCTGAGGGCACTGTAAGGAGGAGGAACATTCTTTGAGCTTCTAGGTGCATTCTCAGGTTCTCGTGCACACCCTGAGTTTGCAGAAGGGAGGTAGTCTTTTGTCCGCCTGGAAGTGCCTTTAATTGGCGTTTGAGTCATGACAGGTGACTTTTGAAGGTGCTGACTGGTTTTGTCTACCAGTTTCTGAGGTGCAAGTGCAGTCCCGTAGCCTGCATCCAGGTCATAACAGTCTTTATCCTTGATGGGTAAAGTGGTTTGCATATTTGGTGCGAGTGAGGTGTGGTAACTTGGGGGAGGGCCCCTCCCAGTGGTTGGTGTGGATGGTTGAACCACCCCCGTTTTATGTGCTTGAGGAGAACCTTCGTAATTTGGTCTGATCAGTAAGGAGGTGGTGCGGCCCGGGGGAGGGGGAGGAGAGGGAGACCTGAGCTTGTTTTTGCCGGTTTCACAGTGTTTGTCTCTGGTTGGTTGTTCACTAGTGTCAGGGTACTCCAGGTGCCTCCTTGAAAGGTGGGGGGAACTGGACGAGGGGCCCTTGCTCCATTCGGCCCTGCTGGGGAGCTTAGAGTTTATGGCCTTTGGGCTCTGTGAGCAAGTTGCTTGCGTTTTGATGAATCTGGACATTTTTACGGTAGGAGATAAGGGGGACTTGTCCTCAGCTGGGGGTCCTAAGTTACCACAACTTGGCTCAGTTGTTTTAGATGGTCTCAGTGGTGACGCTGACGGTTTGTTACGACCTGGAATTTTTGAACCACCAGATTTAACATCGTTCATGGCAGGGATGGAGTGTCCTTTAGTCACTCTACTGCTCGGTGGTTTGATTAGTTTTCTCTGAGGAGTCAGCTCCATCGACAGCCTCTCCGCACTTGCCTCCCTGCTATTGCATGTTTTGCTAGTCTCACATTCTGAGGGCTTTTCTGGAGATTCGAGAACAGAATAGTTTCTTGCATTTGTAGACTTTTGCCTTGTTGGCCTGTCTTGGGGTACTAGCTCTGCATAGTTAGGAACTACTTTGCTACCTTTAATGTTATCTGCACCTGCTACAAGCTTCTGGGGACAAAGTTCAATAGGCTCCCCTTCTGCATCAAATATTGCTAATATGCTCTCCTCAGACTGGGTGCACTTGGATTCTTTTGGCTCTTTCATCAGGCTGAAAGGCTTAGGCCTCCCATCAGCAGACTGAGTGCGCCCCTGGTCTCGCCGCAAGTATTTTTGTTTGAGGAGCTTGGCAGCATCTCTTGACAGCCTCCTGAAGTCCCTCTCTGCCTGCTCTGGTGGCTGGTTATAGGACATTCGGACATCAACGCACTCAGAGTTGAATTCTGAAACATCCATGTCGGAGAGGCGTTTTGGACCCCCTGGATCAGAGGGGTTGAAGTGCAGCTTGGATGGTTTACTAAAGGCTGATTTCTGCCCCCCTTCAGGGAGAAAACTGTTAATGAAGCTCATAAGCTTCTCTGGACGATCTTTTGAGTCAGAGCCAGCATGGGGTTTCTCAGCACCTAGACCACAGGTACCATCACCTCCAGCTCCACTTTCCTGTGTCCCCTCCCAGCTACACAAACTGTCTGAGATGCTGTGGGAAAGCCTCTTAGAGTGAAACCAACAATCCTTGGTGGGGATGTTATCTCTGCAGCTGGATTGCACCAGTTCATCATCAGCATCATCCGAATCATAGAACAACTGCTTGCAACGCGCAGCGGAAGTTCTGCCTACATGGGTCGGCTTGGAAACTCCTTTGCTGCTATTCTTGATTCCTAGTGAGTAGATACCCTCGTTGGAGTTCATGCAGTCTTTGTAGCCTGATTTGGAGACCCTGGACGAACTGGAAGAACTCCTGTGTTTTCTCCTCTGGAGTTTCCGAAGTCCTTCCAGTATGTGGCTCTCTTTGCATCTTGTGGGTGAATGCTCCTCTGGAGGCGCGCAGATGTTACTGGGGGCTGATGAACCCAAACTCAGCCTCTTCTCCCACGTTAGAGATGACTGCTGGGCAAAAATAAAGAAGGTTAACATTGTAATTATTTCATTAAGGGGATCATTCAGAACTTTAAAGTGGTGTCCGGTGGAAAGGTTTTGAAAAAATAGTCATTGTGCTCTATGAAGGACCTTAATTTGGAGGAATACAGTTAAACTTAGGATGGATTGGTGACCTATTGGTTAGTCTAAACAGGGCTAAGATTAAATTGGATTGCTGTAGTCTTTAAACAACTCCAGTACAAAAAAATAACTATGCATTTAAAGTAGGGATGTTCGATATTGGCTTTTTTACCGATATCCGATATTGTCTAACTCTTAATTTCCGATACCGATATAAACCGATACCGATATAAGCGGGGTACCCCTCATTAAAAAAAATTGAAAAACTAAATCATTTTTAGATAATCAACATCCCATACTTCCTATCATGCATACATAAACTTTAAATATTATCTGTGCAAAATATGACAACTGCTTCAATTTCAAGTTAGGCAAGTAATGTCGCGGATCGAGGATGTCATCAAAGGTTCGCCGATAGATGTTGCGTTCAAGGTTGGCTGGGAAATGCTGAATCCACTGGATTTAATGTAAGGTGTGCCAAATAAATACAAATATCTCAAAAACTATACATCAGCTTTGTTATATTTTTACATTTTGAGAAAGAGGAGAATTGGCTGAAGAGTTTGATGTATAATATGTGCATGGTATGTAAAGGTTATGTGTCATTACAAAAACCGATACCGATATTTTCCGATATTACATTTTAATGCCAATATCGGCCAATATTATCGGTCTACCGATAATATCGGACATCCCTAATTTAGAGTCAAACGTATGTATTGCTCATTGTAATTAGGCAACAAATTAAAGAGCTTCTCAACATTCTCAATTTTTGACCCACAAACCATCCAAATCATCCTGGCACTGTATGAAAAAGTAAATGCCTCCTTAATTAAATCATGAATTGATTCTGATTAAATCACATTAATTTGACAGCTGTGTTTAGTTCCACTAGCCACACCCAGGACGGACTACTGCCAGACCTACAGAATTAAGAAATAACCTCAATAAAACCTGTCAGACAACATGAAGTAGGCTAAAAGATCTCAAAAAGCAAAACGTCGTGCATGTTCTAAGGAAATTCAACACAAAAGCCCATCTCACATTACACCTGGAGTAAAACTAACACTGTATTTGAGAAAAATATAATACAACAGTCAAACGTGGTGGTGGCTGCTTTGCTGCTTCAGGACCTGGATGACTTGCTGTGATTAATGGAACCATGAATTGTGCTAAATGCGAAGGTAATGTCTGACCTTTGACCTTCAACATGTTGCAGAACCCTCCAATGTGACTGAATTCAAACAATTATGAAGAAAAGTGGGACAAAATTCTTCCACGGCAACGTGAGCGACTCACTACTAGTTTAAGTTATTACCACTAAAAGTGTTACAACTAGTTGTTAAAATTAGGGTTCAATAACTTTTTCAACACAGGGCCAGGTTGGTTTAGAAAGCTCTTTTCTCTTAATGAACAAAATCTTCATCTTAAAACTGAAATGTGTTTGTTGATGTGAAACAAGTGTGACAAAAAAGCAAAAACTGAAAAAAATCTGTAAGGGTACAAACGGTTTTCCATAGCACTCTATGTACTTTTATGTCTATTGTCATTTTTTAACATCTTTTGGGACAATTATTGTGAAAAATATTAGGAATGATTTTCAATTTTTTCCAAGAATCCACATAGAAACCATCATTTGGAGTCATCAAACTCGTTCACAAACAAAAGGGATTAATTAGGGCCTCAGAGTCTTGATGAGCTGCCATTTGTGACTGTTTTGCGGAACTGATGTTTGGGATTTTTAGAGTGAGAGGATTTACCATTTTCCCACAGGAGCGTCCATCATTCCAGGTGTAGGAGCCGCTGGAGAATTCACTGCATGCACTTGACAGGGATAGCTCACTACTGCTGCAGCTGCTGCGTGGGTAGACAGGTGCCGGTACGGTTAGACTCAGCTGGCTCAGACACTTGGACCCTGGTAGACCCGGCTTTCCATTCGACTGAACCTCCTAGAAGAAATAAACACTTAATATCATAGTGGAACAACTTACATGGCGCTATGAAAAGGCTGACATTGAAGCTAATGTTGCCAACTTGATACGAATTAAGAAATGCCAAATGTTTTTAAAACTTTAAGCGTTGACATTTTTAAAGTTAGAATCCAACTGTTGAGATGGAAGGATAAGAAATACAATTTCAATAATCTGAAAGATGTGTCACTTATCTGCTTTTTAAAAGAATACATTTATAAGGTTGGCCATCGTGGCTTTATCGCTCCCGTCTCTCTCTGCTCCGATAGCACACATTATCAGGTGGCATTCTCAGAGGCTAAAAGAGTGGAGAAAACTCATCCTTATGCTTTAATGCATAATACATAAGATGACTAATGTTCCGTTGCGTCTTGTGGAGTCATTTTTACTGACGGCGAGTCTGAATCGATGGATTTCTGGTAATACGACAAGGATTTATTCCTCTTAGTGCCAAGTGATACCACCAGCAATTCCTGGTGAGAGCACCGGAGGGGTCACGGCTTGTTGGGTCTGTATCTTAGTGATTCCGTTTTTAAGGAGGTATATTTCTGGTGCAGAATGGAACCATGCTCTACCTTTGGTATGTTAGTCATTATGCTTACATTAGAGGGAGAGTCTGTGTTCCTGGACAGAAGGAAAGCCTTGCTTCTCTCCGGCTCCAGCAGCAGATCAGCCGCAGACAGATCCATGATCCGAGAGTGGAGTTTCTGAAAGTCAAAAGGGAAGGACATGCTACAGTGAATTCTGGCTTCAGGGGGCTCAAGAGATTGAAGTAAGCCGTAGCTGTAAGATCTGAGATACGGGCAGATTGTTATGAGGATTTTTTTTATCGATTCTTTGTCCTGTTTTGATCAAACTCTGCTTTCTTTCAAATAAAAACCCCTGAATAAGTTTCACTCGACAAATGCAGTAAAATAAATATTCAAATTCTCTATTTGACCAGATTTCCTCCACACAGACCTCCGATTCTCTCTCTCACAAAGTCATTAATGTCATCAGCCAGAAAAATAAAATGAATGTGAATAGGAAATAATTGCATTGGGGGGTAAGGGATTCATCTGATATTTCTTTTTTTTAAATCTATGTTCTCCCTTCTGCTGGTTAACTCTTGCACATGAGGAGAGAAGGACACAAATATATTTCCACATTCATCTCAGAACTTAATTACACTGGATTCCCTGCGCTCAAATTAACTAAAGCTGGAAATATAGCAGGGCAGAGCGCTTGATCTCATGCTACACTTCCTTCCGAGAGTAAAACGAAAGTTCACTCTGGGAGAAATATACCGACTCTTCTCTAGTGAATTCCAGACCTTTATTTTAGTATTTATTCTTGTTAATAATATTAAAGGGGAATTTTAGACAATTTTGAAGTGTTTCCATGTAAAAGCTATAAGTGTCCTAGAACAGTTTTTATCTCTTAAATTTAATGGCACCATCTTTGATTATCACACCACACATTTATTTACAAATGCAAACATCATCATCATCAGCAAATTGTAGTGTTTTCAGTGAATCCAGGGGCCAGGTCTGGCAGTAATTTTTCAATATTTCTGTCAAATATAACCAAAAATGCTTTTTAAATTCTGAACATGAACTGCTATGGAATTTTGGATTATTGTTGTTTTAATTCATATGAGGCTCTCTGAAACACATTTTATCCTGTTTAACTTTGACTCGTTCGTATTCCGGTAGACTCTTGAGAACTTATTTTAACTTCACAAGTGATTTCTAATTTTTTTATTACTCGTAGAAGGCATCGATTTGTCTCAGAGTTGGGTCCATTCAAGCGGGGGGGGGGGGGGGGGGGGGTT
>SSNR01000014.1:1466323-1562488 GCA_006937965.1 Callopanchax toddi
GGGGGGGGGGGGGGGGGGGGGGGGGGGGGGGGGGTTCATCTCATCGATATCGCCCCAATTCCAAAGGATTGCTTACCTTATTCAGGGACCCTGCATCCTCATGCAAGGACAATAGCTTTTTGAAACATAACATTTTCTATTTTTTTCCACCTTAAACCCGTTGTTATTTAAGGAAACATGAACAAAATGTTCCAATTTTAAAGTTTAAAATTAATTATTCAGTTTAAGAAAACATTTTAAGGACCAGTATTAAAAATTTTTGATCGGCTAATTGCTCAAAAGCAATGTCCTAATCCCAAATAGCTCAGTAAGACTGAAAATGCAATGTAATTCAAATTTCAGGGGGTAGTAAACCTTACATTACATGGTTATTGTGGTAGAAATAATAAATTCCTTTGTGACTTGACCCCTGGATGCATTGGAAGTACTATACCTTTTGATGATGGTGAAATTTACGTTCATAAACAACAAAAATATCAGGCAAATATACGTGAAATTGGAAATGGCGTAAAAGTTTATACAATAATGACATAAAATGGTCAGAAATATCTGGAAATTTCAGCCAAACTTGACACCCGGATTTACCGGGAGTGCTCATTTTTAATGACAATGTTGGTTTTTACATTCATAAATAAACTACACACTTTCATGTAAATATACATAAAAGTGAAAATGGTGTAAAAGTTTATAAAATAACTGAGAAATGGTTAGAAATATCCGGAGATTTTAGCCAAACTTGACCACTGGATCTACCGGAAGTGCTACATTTAGCTGACGGTGGTGATTTTTACATTAAAAAATAAACTTAAAAATGTCATGTAAATATACATAAAAGTGAAAATGGTGTAAAAGTTTATAAAATAACTGAGAAATGGCTAGAAATATCCGGAGATTTTAGCCAAACTTGACCGCTAGATTTACCGGAAGGGCTAAGTTTTGCAGATGATGGTAATTCATACTAACCCTAAACTATAAAATTTCATGACATATACGTCGTTAAAGTGAAAATGGTGTAAAAGTTTATCAAGTAACAGATATTGCTAGAAATACTTGGAAATTTTTGCCAAACTTAATCGCTGGATTTACTGGAATTAAGTTTTGCTGATGATGGTGATTTCTGCACTTGTAAGAACTACAGATTTCAATGTAAACTAAAAAAAAAACAAACTACATTAGCCATGAACTCATCAATCCTCTATGACATAAACTCTATTCCTCTAAGCAGTAAGTAAGTAATTATAACTTTTGCAATAAAAAACAATACAAAAGAGCCAAAAAAATCTCTCTAAAAGGAAAATATAAAAACATAGTGTAAAAGTAAACACTGAAATTTTCCTTTAAGATTCAACTTCAAGTTTTCCCCCCTTTTGGACAAAATGCTTCAACTTTTAGTTTGTGAAATAAATCATCTGAAAGCCTGCAGTTGTGACAAAAACACAGCAATCCAATTCTTTATTTTTTATCACCTACTTCAACTTTGTCAAAAAGCTTTTTCTGTAGGTGCAAGCTTGTGAATAAGCTTTTAAGGAGGTGATACCACCAGGAAACTGCTCGTTTAAGTGCTTTTACTGATCAAAGACACACAAGTGACAAAACAGCTTTTTAAAAAGACAAAATGTACAATTTTAGATTGAACTAGTTCCCTATCCAAGAGTTAAAGCAAATAATTTCATACTTTTAAAGCGTTTGTGCAGCATTGAAGGGCCTCGCCACTGTAAACAGGACGGGAGAGGCTGACGTGTAGCAGGAGCCCGTGATCTTATCGTCGGGTGCTCGATTTCACCTCCTCAGCATCCTCATCAAGGATTCAGTCAATAGTGTCACAGGGTCACGAGGGGAAGATAGTTGAAGGAAACGGTAGATGACTAGGTTCAAGGCCAAGCTCAAAGTCAAATGCAATAATTGTGACGCTCCTGTTATCGCAGACAAAAACCAATACGTCATGCAAAAAGTGTCTCTTGAATGTTGGGAATAACTTAGATTTGTTTATAATTTTTGAGACTGAGAATGGCAAAAAACGCATTCTGCTTTTGGTTTCCTTTTGACGGCGGTCATATTTCAAGATAATGAATATCAGCCCAGCAATAGGCAGCTTCCAAAACAAATCCGTCAGTATCGGCAACCGCTGTCAGAAACTCTTAAGGCGTCTCGCAACAAACACACACAGCAGCTCAACAAAGAGGGGAAAGACGGTTGTTTGTGGATGTGATGCTCGTCTGCATCGGCTGATCTGCAGCCTTAGTGATCAAAGGTTTGTGTCGTCACATTTCAGGGATTTTTACTAGTTTTGATTCGTATTATCATTCCAGACGAGATCTGTGCTTTGTTTTGAGGCTGTGAAATTGTTCTGGAGAAACCGGGTATTTTCCCGGTAATGGATGACTCATTTGACACCTACCTGTCGTATTTGATGAGCAGCGCTACCAGCTAAGAGCACGTGATTCTTTCCAAACAATGCTTGAAACCAAATGAAAAGAAAGCAGCTCTTTTTTATTTAACTTATATCCGGACGGTTATGAAATGATTAAATTATATTCTTAAAAACACACCTCAGCAGAAGGCAGGGAAGGTGCACATCTGGTGTGGTTACTGTCGAAAGAATTATGGTTCTTTATCAGAGGAACTCGAGAGGCCCACGGGGAACTGGGGACCGTTTAATTACTGATAAGCGAAAGGTTCAGAGCTGGATGGAAACTGAACGCTCATTTGGTTGATTAAGTCTCCCTCTGCTCGAGGCTTTAAGAAAAGAAAAAAGAAATACGATGGCTATTATTTTTATGATTTGATTTGAAGTTTTGCTTTAATGTTTTATTGAGTTGAAACCCAGATTTATTGAAACAAATACCTAGAATTAAAAACAAAAACTACTTTAAAACCAAGAACTCAAAGAAAACGACTCAAGGAATTATGGGTTTTTGATCAATTTTTATATTGTTTTTCTGTATTTATTTAAAGTGAGAATGAAAAGCATTTTAATAAAACTAAATAATGGTGGCCTAATCTAGCATGTAGTGTAGTTTAGCTCAATTTGGTGCAACAACCAGATGGATTTTTCCAGTTTAGGACTTCAATATGAGCAACTAAACTTTGTTTTAGGGATTCCCCAAAAATATAAAAATATTCCCCCCAAAAATTGCAACATATTTCCTCATAAAAGACTGCTATATTGTGACCACATAAAATCAGTCATTGAAAACCCTGCTGAAAAAACCAGCATAGACCAGCATATGCTGGTTCCAGCATATGTTGTGTTTTGGTGCTGGTATGCTGGTCCATAGAGATCCATTAGTTCAACCAGCATAGACCAGCATTGACCAGCATTGAATCATGTTGGTCTACCAGCTAAACCAGCACCAAACCAGCATAGACCAGCACCAAACCAGCATAGACCAGCATTGACCAGCATATAAATCAAGACCATCATGATTTGTTTGCTGGTCTTTGTTGGTCTATGCTGGTTTGTTGCTGGTCTATGCTGGTTTGGTGCTGGTCTATGCTGGTTGAACTAATGGATCACTATGGACCAGCGTACCAGCACCAAAACACAACATATGCTGGAACCAGCATATGCTGGTCTATGCTGGTTTTTTCAGCAGGGAAAGTTTCTATTAATTTGAATTTGCAAGAAATGTTCGAAAACTTTGGGAGGTGACAAAAAAATCTGCTAATTTTGCAATTTATTGGCAACATCATATGTAATTCAGACATTTATAAAAAATTTGTTGCAAAAATGCACCAATTCAATGAGATTCCAGTTGAAAATGTGAGTTTTATCTCATAATTTTATGTCTCCAACTAGTAGCAGACTCACAGCCCAGTGGGATGCCAGCTCAAACAAAAAGCTAAAAATTAGGGACGTACAGACAACCAGATGACTGATTATGAGTATTTACTGTACGTATAAGTACCGAGTACCAATATGAATGTTAACAAATGCCATTGATCTAAATCATATATTGGAAAACAACAAGTCAAATACCAATTTTGTCTTTTTAAATATAGTTTTGAAACAATAATTTTAATCAACAGCAGCAGGTCAGGTTACAACAAGAGACATCTATCAGCTGGTTGCTTCACTATAAAATAAAATTTACATTAATCTAAAGTACGGTAATGGTTGATGTAGAAGCTTTAATCAGCTCTACTGGATTCTTCTATGTACCTGTTAGCTAAACGTTAGCGGCTAAATTAAACATGCTAACGCTTTGGGAATTGATGTTACAAATAGGCTACTGGTACATTTACCGAACCAAACGTTAGTACTGTGAAGATTCAGACAGCGTGTGTATACTACTACTACATAAAAACTACTACTACAACACAGGTACGTTTACTCCATTTGCACCACAGCTGGGCATCACGCTACGTTAAATAGTGTCGATTTCATAGTATCGGAGTACTTTTATGATTATCAGTACATGACCTTAGTGCATCCCTACTAAAAATAGTTCACCAAAGGCATGTTTATACTTTAGAAACACTTTCCAGGAATCAGGGACAATTTACAAGTTTTTCCACTAAAAGAACCAGGGACAAGGCAGATTAGAGCCGGTTCACACAGCAACATTTTCAAATTGTCGACCGATTTCGTGACAGTTTTGTTGCCAGGTATAATAAAGAATACAAACACATTTTTCATGTAGTGAAATTGTCCCTTAAGGTAGAAATTTGATTTTGAGCTTTCAAAGAACAAAGGTGTATTTACTGGAGTATTTATTCTACAAAAAGTGATGATAGAAATGGATTAGTGACCAGTAACAAACAGAAAAAGACCAGAAGAAACTAGAAAATTAAAAGAAAATATGCTTTTACGTCAAAATACCAATAACCATTAAATCTGGAAGAAAGCCCAACAAGACCAATAAAGCTTTGCAAAATATCACAATTAATGTTATCTTCCTTATTTTACAACTATATTTTTGTTGTTTGTTCCTCAACTTTTGAACAATAGATCCTCCAACTTGGTAATTCTTTAAAAAACAAATGGAAGTAAGGACAAATAGATCCCCCGTAGGATGTCCTCGTTCTTTGTGACGTGGATAAATTTAGCCGTTTTTAACAGCTCTCCCACACCAACACTCATAACGAACATCCGCTGTTGCGTCAGCACATTATGATTAATTCTTACAGAAAACACCAGAAAAAGTTATTAAAAAATAAAGAAGTGGGCTCCAGTATTTTAGCACATACACTTAAAAGGATTTATCATTTGTTTTACCTAAAAACTGACTAATATGTATAGTTTTGAACAGTCTTTTGGTTTCATTTTAGCTGAATCACTTTGCAGAGGAGAAACCAAATCACAGACTTGGCTGAATGCCGATGCACCACGTCTTCAGAGAGCGGTATCATCAATATCGCTCTCCAAGTGCTTTATATTGCAGGTTCTTTTAACAATGTTCCTCTCTGTCCAAAAATGACACTAGAGGTGTCTTTACAACATTGACTACTGTGTGATTTCTTCTTTTTTTCTCTCTTACTCCCTTTATTCCATCTCAGCTTTTTCCCGGTTTGCCCCGAGTTTTTCACCTTTACGTCTCGGTCATCTCAGCGCCCGTATTTCTCTGCGATCACATCTCTCTCCATTTCCACTCCACCTGTCATTCCTCTCTTATCTAACCCTTCCTATTTTTATCCTCATCTCTTTCCGTCTCTTGTCTGAGTGGACTGACGTCTCCTGTTTCTTCTTTTTCTCCCTTTGACATCTTTTTATTTTCATACGGGCAGCAAAAAAATGTGCAAAACACTGAGTGGCAGTTCCTTGTTTCACATAAAGATGCTTTTCCATATTCACGCTTTCCAAGAGATCAAATAAAGGCAATTTTGAAGTGTATTTTTATATAAAATTCCAATTTTCTTACTCATTTAACATATTTTAGCTTGTTGAATGGTATCTGTTCAGGGAAATAGCATTTAAGTCAGACTTATGTGCTAACGGCAAATTCAAATACTGCAAAGTGTATTGCTGCCTTTTAATGGCTCCCATCTCCAAGATTTCACAGCGGTCAAACTAACAATAAATTGTTATTTAATTTCATAGTATTTTACAAACAAAAATCAGCAGCACAATGTAAAACTTTTGTTGCATTTTCTGCCAAAATCAACATGTAAAAGTAATAAAATACGTGTTTGTGTTGAGATTAAGAAGATTGGATTTGCTTTGAAAAGCCATTAGCTCACTGACCTAAGGTTTCTTTTCTCTCTGTGGCTGTTTTCAAGTACAAGTCCTACTCCAATTCCCTTGCCCATGGTGTCCCACAAGGTTCTGTGTTGGGGCCACTGCTGTTCCTTATCCATCTGCTCCCTGTTCAGTACATCCTGAGCTTTATCAAGGAAATCTACCATCAAGCTGATAATATCTAACTATTTATCTCCTTTAAGTCCCACGAGACGTCTAAGGTAGATCTGTTGACTATGTGTTTACATGGATGGCTGAGAACGTTCTACAACTAAATGAACCATAAACTGAAATCCTCATCTGTGCTTCGGACAAGCTTGTTCCCAAAGTCAAGGATTAACTTTGTCAACTTGCTTCATTTACCAAGTTCTGTCAGAAATCTCGATGTAACCTTTGACTCAGCTCTTACAGTGGATGCTCCGTTCCATTGTGTCTGGCTCTGAACCGGAAATTGTCCTCCATGCTTTCATGTCTTCTAGTCTGGATTACTGCAACTCACTCTTCACCCGTCTTAACCAAACTTCCTTGGATTGGCCACAAGTGGTTCATAATGCATGTGTTAGCCTTCCTAAATCAACCACATCACCCCACTGGCTGCCCTTAAATTTGAGAGTTCAATTCAAGATTCTGGTTCTGGTGTATCAGGTCCTACATGGACTTGCACCAGCTTAGATCAGAGGTCTTCTACATCCTTACACCCAGAGCAGGTCCCTGAGGTTTGGTGATCAGAGCCTACTGGTTGTGCAACATGCCAAGACGGTGTTTATTTTTCTTAACTTGTTTGCAATTGTCTCATTTGTTAATAACTGTCAAGCACCTTGTGATCCTTATCTTGAAAAGCACTTTAAAGATAAAATTATTTCTCCATGTCATTAAGTCTTAAAAATAGCATGAAAAAAATTATAGTTCATT
Source organism: Callopanchax toddi (assembly GCA_006937965.1). NCBI lineage: Eukaryota > Metazoa > Chordata > Actinopteri > Cyprinodontiformes > Nothobranchiidae > Callopanchax > Callopanchax toddi. The sequence goes on from SSNR01000014.1 coordinate 1,473,414, forward strand.
TCAGAAAATGATGACAAAAGGTACAAATAAATAAATTACCCCAGTGGTTTATAGGACGGCGGTTATATTAATATTTTTTGTGCAATTAAAGATACTTTTGTTGTTTCAATTTCAACAAAAATGCAACATTTTTGGAATATTTTGGGGGAAATGCTCTGAGATACAGAAGTATTCCCAGCAGGATGTGTTACCTGAAGAAGCAGGTCTGATGCAGGCTTGATCCTCTGCTGGAACAAAACACTCAGCGCCCGATTCTGCTGCTCCAGATCAAAAACTCTTGTTCTCAGCTTCAGACATTCCTCTCGCAAATCCTGAAGCAACAGAACATTTTCTTAAGCTTCCATCTCATTTATTCTGTAATTATTCAGGTAGAAATGTCATTCAAAGCAGAAAACTAAGCCTTTAATCAACAGAATAAATACTAACTGAGGTGAAATTAACAGGACATGGAATTTAACGGAAATAAGAAACAAACCTTTTGTGTAAGAAGTGCCTGCACAACTTGATTGGCGACCTTTATGAGAACAAGAAGGCACAGCATTAGGTTTTATACACATTTCCACTTTTATGACTTGTACAGCAGAAAAGATTTGTTCTAATCTCACACATCCGTGCAGTACCACCAGCTCTCACTTCCTAATTGTTGTATTGACAACTCTGAATTGATGTAGGAGCAGAAAAGTGACTGGTTTAAGTGCTGTTGTGCCTGGCGCTCAGTCTCACAGCGGCTCACACCCTCCCGCGCTTCAGACCACAGGGCCGATGGAGACGCAGCTCCGATTACCGCGCATCGATTGCTCATTAACGGCGTGTGAAGCCGCATCGGCTCTTTGGAGCGCACCCACTCTGGATTATTGAATGAAGAGGAGACGAGGGTAAATATGGTGAAATGAGCCCTGCTTCTGGTTACCGACCTGCCTCCTGTACTGTAAAATCGAAAGGTGAACAATCGGAGATAATGGGCTCTGAACTACATTGGAGTGACTGTATGACTTGGATACATGCCTGAAAAATAGTTGCAGAGTGTTGTTAAACTGGTCCATTATTGTACCCTAAACATAAGAAAAGAACAGAGATGAGCCAAGATGTCTTAAGGTGGACAAGGAAGCAGAGAATAGTCAAGGACTGAATTTGCCATAAATACAATCCATGACGAATGTAAATTCTTTTTCTTTCATCCCCTAGTTTTTACAACCTCATGGGAAATCTGCTCAGTCCACTGAGCCTCTTGGTTCTGGGACAAATTGGACATGCATCCCCATGGCTTTGCTCCTGACTCCCTCCATCCCGGAGCGATCCAGCCAGCAGCAGGACCGCTTCATTCCCCTGGTGTGGCTCCCCGAACAAAACTTATCAAGCTCTCTCAAATAACCCGAGGGCACAGAAATGCCATTGTTGCTTCAGACACACTGCTCAGACCAAGTCATGGTTTTACTATAAGAAACTATTACTGTCAAATGTACATTTTGTTACATTTTACATCAAAAACGAGTTGTTGAACAGTCATAAACATGTCACAGATGACCATTTTCTTAAAATTAGGCTAGAAGAAGGAAAACTTCAAGGATTGAAATATGAGTTTCATTAGGAAGGACTGACAATTTTGAAAACCAATTTTTTTCCAGGTAGCATGAAAACGAATGTAATTTTGTTTTGGAACTCACTGCGGTGCCAAGAATACAGAAAATAAATGTCAGTGAAAACATTTTTGCACACACTGAGGCTAAACTCAACCACAAAAAGACAAAACAATATTTCAAAACCCACTGCTGCTCATCGCTTGGAGCCAAATCCAAAACATGCTATAGGTTACGTTTCGCAACCCTTTGCAAATATAGCACAATTATATTACTACAGTGGCCCCAAAGGGATAAACCAAGCAATGGCTCGAAAGCAGTGATTTTAAAAGTCTGAACTGAAATTCAAATCTTGAGCAAAAAAGGCCAATCCAGGTTCACACATTATATTAGAAACACATATGTACAATGGAGAAAAAAACGTTTTTAATTTAAACATGTTTTATCCTTATGAATATTGTTTTGAAATTTAGAAATTATATTTACAAATGAAAACCAGTTTTGTGTCTCAGAGAAAGGTGCAGTCAGGATATCTAATGATGTTGATGAGGTAATGATTTTGAGAAACTTCATGTTACCGCCATAGAGATAACTAAGAAATGTAATTGTTACCACTCAGAGAGAGATCCAAATTGCATATGTCTGTAAAACAGAAACTGTGATGTTCAGTTAAATATCCAGATGTCAATCCTTGAGTTCCTTGTTCAATTACATACCTAACTCCTATGTTGGTGAGCCAGCCAGGAGGTTAGTAAAATTGCACTGATGTCTAAATTTTCAGCATTTATCAATTACATTCAAAATATACTTAGACCAGATATGTTTTGATTTTGGTGTGACAATGGGGGAACGGGCTGTTTCATATCAATGAGCTTTTTGTTATTAAAAATAGTATCAGGAAGGGATGTTACTAGACTTATTTAGGTAGTGAGGGACCTGCAAATTACCTTTCAGCCCTAAAATTTAAAGATTTTATAATGAAACCTCCCAGCAGTCAATTCTTGCGTCCTGCAATAAGTGCGGAAACATTGACAGCCGGCACATCTATGATGCAACGTTTATGTACTTCTGTTATTTAGCATTAGCAAATCAGAAACACTGGTATTTTTCACATTAGGTGATTGTATCGCAGCTCTGTGCATCGTGGACCACTACCACTAATATTACAACTGAGCTCGTAATACCAGTGGGGATAAATTGGATGTGTAACAAAACTTAATAAAGTCTAAATCATAAAACCTTAAAACTCAACAAATATTACAATTAATACGCATGCTATTGCTAGTACTGCCACATGGTAGCATAAATAATTACAATATCTTTTTAAAATAAGACACTTTGCAGGCCAACGTCTAAAAGAATATGTATACAATTTAAAAAAAAATTATTGATGTGAAATAGTATCAAATGATCCATGGACCGGTACAGGTACTTAACCATGTGATTGGGGACCCATCGTTTTTATTGTCTTGAGTTAAAGCAAGGGCAATTAAAGGGAATTAAGGTAATCATGTATATATTTTAAAGTTCTTGTATTAATGCAGTTTATATTGTGCTTACTTGTTAAATATTTGAGTGGCTTTGGTTCACACGCAAATATTTACAGTCAAAAAGCATTTCCTTAGGTTGTAATTTGTACTCAGAATTATTAAATCAGATATGTTTGTGGTTGTTCTTGATCCTTGACCTTTCTATAAATTAGATTTGGACTTTTGAACATTAAATTTGCAAACCCCAGCTTTTGAGAAACTTTTTGTCAGCTGTTTTTGGGTAAATTGGAAGGCTAAGGTTGGTTGCAGTTTGCAGATTGCACCACTAGATGTCACTATATCCAATATGCAGCACCTTTAAAGTGGATTGAGATTTATCTTTATTATTAATATTATTAAAAATGTGTCATTTAGGTTAAAGATGATATCTGTCCAGACTATGATTCAGACATTTCTCACAACTAATTTTTCACAAAATATTTACAAAATATGTTTAATATGATTATTTTCATATTTATTAAAAAGGTTAAATGGGTTTTTTAAAATTCAACACAGCAACCTATTTCACCAAAGTGGTTATAAAACATTTTATTGTCTGAAAACTGAGTCACTGTCTAAACTGTCTGTTAGCATTCATGCCACCAGTAAATTACATCCTTTCAAATAACCGTTTTGACCTCGTTAAAGTCTAATCTTACCTCCACATTGGGATTTGTTCTATTTAGTCCAACTAAATTCAGCTTGTGGACATTTAAATTGAGTAAAACAGCTGAGAGGGGCTCACCTCATCCAGACAGCGTTCGTACTGCTCCCTCTGGCTCTCGTTCTCCGAGGCCAAGGTGGAGTTCTGATCCTGCAGAAGCAACAAACCCTTTAGTTACATATGATGCGACAAAACAGGGAAGGAGACAGAAGTAACAATGGAGCAGCAAAGTGGAGACTTCCTTTACAAAGGTCAGATGTCAGCTCAGAGCTGGGATGGCCAATAAAAAAAATCACCAAGTGCAACAAGGAGAAAGGTCAAGGGGATGGAAGTTATGATGCTGAACTTTTGTGCGGCAAGAGTTTGGACCTAATAAGAATATCTCCTCCACTCGCCGAGCATCGAGGCGGCGCTCTATTGATCTCCGGGAGTTTCCAATTTGTCAGAGGCAGGCTGCGTATTAGGAGCTGTCAGCCTCCTCGCTCCGCACGCCCTCTGACCTTTTAGCAGAAACTTTCAAGCTCTCGGCGAAAAACACGGGAAACATAATTACGACCCAAAAACGTTCCACCGAGGCCGCCGTGGGCCGACTAATTAAAGCTTTGGAGATTTAATGAATAACCAAAGTAATTAAAGGAAGCGAGTGTGTCATAATGACAGGATCTAATTTTAGAAGACACTCGTAGGAGGGAAATCCCTGGATATCTTACTCATCATTTCATCTAATATTTGTAATGGAAAAATATGAAAAGCCAGTTAAAAAAAAAAATAACAGGAGAAAAAGAACATGACATTTCAAAGTGTGTGGATTTAGTCAACAGTGCCCACACACTACTGGTTTTTTAAGGTTCTAACATCAAAATAAGAATTATTTTATACTTTACACTAGAACCACTCAGGGCTCATTTTAAGCATCTTTGCTTCTTCATTTCATTGTAAAACTATTAAATGACCAGAAACGCATCTCAGAATTCATGACTTTTGCTAAAATACCCCTATTTATGATTTTATGTAAAATGAGATCTTATATTAGATATAGTATTAATCAAATTTTACATTATGTATACACCTAAAACCAAAAGAGGGGTAATTTCTGACCCCTATATGTAAACGATGCAACACTTTTCATGCCTTCTGTTGTTGCTTGGCAACTGAATTGTGGCAAAATAGTGATGAAGTCAGATGAAGCCATTTGAACGCCTGGTCCTGCATCACCTCAAGTCCTTCACCTCCCCCCTCCTAGACCCTCTGCAGTTTGCCTACAGAGCCAACCGGTCTGTAGATGACGCCATCAACCTGGCCCTTCACCACATTCTTCAGCATCTGGACTCGCCGGGAACCTACGCTAGGAACCTGTTGGTGGACTTCAGCTCTGCATTCGACACCATCCTCCCTCCTCTGCTCCAGGACAAGCTCGCTCAGCTCAACGTGCCTGACTCCACCTGCAGGTGGATCACTGACTTTCTGTCGGACCGGAGGCAGTGCGTGCGGCTGGGGAAGACTGTCTCGGACTTCAAATCTATCAGCACAGGATCACCACAGGGCTGTGTACTATCCCCCCTGCTGTTCTCCCTGTACACCAACTGCTGCACCTCCAGCCACGACTCCGTTAAACTGATCACGTTTGTGGATGACATCACCCTCATTGGGCTCATCTCGGACGGCGATGAGTCTGCCTACTGGGAGGTGGACCGGCTGGTGTCCTGGTGCAGCAGCAACAACCTGGTGCTTAACACCCAGAAGACAGTGGAGATGATAGTGGATTTCAGGAGAGTCATAGCCCCCCCGCCCCCCCTCACCTTCACTGACACTCCCATCACCTCCGTGGATTCCTTCCGTTTTCTGGGAACCTGCATCACGCAGGACCTGACCTGGGAGCCGACCATCAGCTCCCTCATCAAGAAAGCCCAGCAGAGGATGTACTTCCTGCGGCAGCTGAGGAAAGCCAAGCTGCCGGTCCAGATGATGGTCCAGTTCTACACGGCCATCATTGAGTCCATCCTCACCTCCTCCATCACTGTGTGGTTCGCTGGGGCCACTGCCAGGGATAAACAGAGACTGCAGCGCATCGTGCGCTCTGCTGAGCAGGCGATTGGCTGCAGTCTACCATCAATCCAGGACCTGTACACCTCCAGGACTCGGGGGCGAGCAGGCCGGATAGCAGCTGACACCTCTCACCCTGGACATGGTCTGTTTGAGCCACTTCCGTCTGGCAGGAGGCTACGGTCCATCAGGACAAGAACCTCTCGTCACAAAAACATTTTCTATCCCTCTGCCGTTTGTCTCATGAACAATTAGCAACATACTGATTAACTGTCACTTTAACAGCATGTTTGCACTGCTTTCTGCTGCTACTGTGTTTTTTATTCTGTGTGTGTACGCTGCACCTTATCGCCGAAACAAGTTCCTAGTCTGCGAATTACATTCGATGACAATGGCAATAAAAGTTTTTCTGATTCTGATGAGTTATTTAAACTAGCCATACAGCTCATTTTATTTGTTTCGTTGAATTTTTATATAGATTGTTGCAGATCTAGTTCACTTTTATAACTGAATTATTTTTCCAGGATCAACAGAATCTGATCAAACAAGTTCAAAACATATCCTGCAAAGAACCACTGTCCTACAGTGCTGTGTAAACGTATCCCCCCCACCCTTCCTACCCTTACAGATTTTCTGTTTTTGCTGACTCGTCACACTTACATGTTTCAGATCAGCAAACAAAATTCTGTATCAGACAAAGAAAACCTGAGAAACAACAGTTTTGAAATGGTGATTTCATTGTTTAAGGGGGGAAAGCCAAATTAACATGCCTGTGTGAGAAAAAGTAAATGCCCCTTTTGATAAATCATGAATTAATCGTGTATAACCACATTATTTGGGAAGCGGTGTTCAGTTGCACCCAGGCCTGATCTGTCAAAATAAGAATCAACTCAATAGAAACTGTTTGACAACATGAAGTAGGCTAAAAGATCTCAAAAAGCAACACATCATGCCCTGATCTAAAGACATTTAAGGACAAAAGAACATCTAAAGCACCTCAGGCCTCACTTGAACTCAAAGTTAAGGTCATGATTCAGCAATAAGAACAAAATTCGTCCACGGAGAGTCTCATTACCAGTTATCACTTGATTGTAGCTGTATCCACCAGATGTGTTATAGCTAGTTATTGGGTTTAGGTTGGTTTGGATAACTTTTTACCCATAAATAATGAAATCATCTTTTAAAAACTGTATTTTCTTTATGAATTCAGGTTTTCTTTGTCTGATACTGGAATTAGTTGTCTGATCTGAAACATTTTACTGTGATGAGTCAGCAAAAAATAAGAAATCTGTAAGGGAGCACTGTGAAAAAGGCTTGGTGAATTTTGGGCTAAGATTGTTTTAAGGGTTGTGATAATGGATATATTGATTTATTGCAATTTATCGCGATATTCAATAATATCACAGTTGCGAGTTTTACTAAAATCCTGCATTCATAGCGAACATCTACAAAATACTGATGCAACTTAAAAAAAAGTCCATATAAATCTAATAATACAGCAAATACAAGTAGCTGTACAATTTATTTGCCTCTTCTAATCTGTAAGATCCGGATATCTGCAAGAAAATCTTAGGTAATGATGATTATGCATGCATCATGAGACGCATCATGTTACTACAGGTTAGTAAAACCTTCCAATGATGACGCTTAATTTTCAAATCAAGTTAAAAGAAGGACGACAAACATTTGTTCCCCCGTATCTTTTGTTTTACTTCTTTGGATCCCAGTTCCTGGCTGAGGCGCGTGCCCGCCAAGCTAATGAGCAGCATCAGTGAAGCTGCAGGAATCCGAGCTGAGCAGTGCTTACTTAGTGTCAGAGGAGTTTATGCACAATATGAGGCAGTGATGTATGGCCTCTGCTTTGTTCTTCCTGCTTCAGCCGGCGGTGCATCCATCACCTGCACAGCCGATTGGAATAAAAATGGCAGATAAGTTTTGATCAAGACGTTGGAACGCTGAAGGGATGGATTAACGGCAGAGTTCACCAAACGTCCCGCCAGACCTGAAGAAAACCTAACTATTATTTGCCACTTTTTTTCCTAATTAGAATCTCTGTTTAGTGGTTTATAGTTTTAAAAAAAAAGAGCTCTGCTTCTCTTTGTTTGGGCGGTCAGTCTTAATAAAGGCACATGGAGCCATTTAGGGTTGAATCTGTACGACTGGAGGGCCAATTTGATTAAGTCTGAGACCTTTAATTGCCGAGGAGATCTAAAGGATGTGTGTCCGGTGGTTTTCTGGATCACTCCGGCTGCACTCAGACTCGGAGGCTCGAGGCGATGGAATCCCAGAGTGCAGAGATAAACAAACCGAAGCTGGAGTACGGCCCCAGCGGCGACTCTCACTAGATGACTTTGCTCCCCAAACACAAAGGATTTGATGAGCTGTCGTGCTTTCAGAGACGACAAGGAGCCTGACAATCGGCAGACAGTCTGAAGGGTGAGGAGGAACAAAGAACGAGGGAGGGAGGGAGGAGAAAGAGATGATGGCGAGGTAGGTACCTCCAGGGTCTTGAGGCGCTCCAGAAGGAGCTTGGTTTTGTCTTTGTCCTCCTCAGCTTGGCCGGCGTCACTTTCGGGATGCGCCTCGGTCGCCGGCGGGAGGCCGTTCTCCTCGTTCTGCTTCTGCACTTCCTCTGAGAGTTTATCCTGACGTGGAGAAAACAGAACGAGGTTAGAGGTGCAGAAGGGAGGAAGGATTTGGCGTGCGAAAACCGAAGCAGATGGAGAGGAGAGGGATCAAAGTAGAGCCAAGACAAATGGTTGAAGGAGGGATAAAAAAAAAAGAGGAAACAAGGAAATGCAGGAGTCAGGAGAAAGTGAGAGTTAAAAAAGGGAGGAGATCAGATGGGCAGATGGGACAACAGCTTCCACAACAGAGCTCCAAAACATCCCATAATCCCTAATCATGTTTCGCTTGTTTTCTAAAGAGTGGCAGTGACCTTCAGGGCTCTTTAGTCTGTATTCTGGGGATCTGTTCCTCTCCCTCTTCACCCTCACCGTGGATCTGTCTCCATCTCCATGCCAGCTGTCTTTCACTGTCTAGTCTTTCTTCTTATCATTTTTTAAAGCTTTCTAGCATCTGTGATCATTAATAACTAGTAGTAATTAGCTGCTAATTGGGCTTTGAATGACTGGCGAGCAGCAAACTGCAGAAAGAAATCATTGAGGCTTATATCTGGAGCCTCGATTCGCCGATCGGTTCTCAATAAAAACATGTAACAAACAAATACCTGCAGCCTCTGAGACCCTTCAAACTAATGAATAAAGACAATGCATGTTTGGCTTCATAAACCAGATCACTGTTTCAAATTTAGAGAAATATAACTATCTGAAATCACGACCTTAAATTTGGGGTCAAATTTTCAGCATTTTTTTTTTTTACTAATAATGTCTTTGCTAGCATTAGACTGTGCTTGTTAGCACTCCCTGGTTCTTGAATATGACATTTTTATCATTTAAAACATTTAATTCCGTGAAGCGAAGCATTTCCATTTTGAGAATTGAAATGGAACGCTACATTACGAAAGCCCACCTAATCTGTGAGTGCTCCGAGTATGTGTTGGGGACGGCTCTTGGCTAGCACGCCACCAAATTTCAGCTCAAAATCTGTAAAATTGACAGAGTTAAAACCTTGTTTGCATAGGTTACGCTCAGATGCCTGTGGCGGCCATCTTGAATATGGCTAACACCAGAAGTTAATCAGTTAAACAGGTTAAAAATGAGACCTCGTGTTTCAATTAGATTATAAATTAAGGTGAATTTTGTTTTTTATTGTAAATTTTATATCTGAGGATACGTTTCTGGAAGTTTATTTCAAAATGTAAAAGCCACGCTGTGTTTTATGAGATATTTAGTTAGAAAACACACATAAACACAGACTAAAACTAGAAGTGTCACATTACAATTAATTAATTAGTTATGTTTTTTAATCGCTTGACCGTTTCTGCATGCGGTCTACTGCTGTAGCGGTGTGATCTGATCTCTCTGAGCGGATAACCCAATCATCCTTACATTTCTTGCCATCTCTATGTCCGGAATCGGAAACCGTAACCACACACCATCATAAAAAAGAAGAATGTTTTGCTTCTTTTCTCTTTTATTAAAATTGGTCTTATACAAAACAATCTGACCCTTCACAATGAGACGGATATTTTCTGTCTCAATTCAAAAGCATTCATTTTTACGGCGAACCAGGCGTCTATTGTTCGTATACGGTTCTTTCCGGTAGCTTCATTGTGGGTTTTTATTCACTAACTTTGAGGGTGTTTTAAGCTTTCTTTGAAAGAAATAGCCTCAGGCTTAGTGAGGTTAATGCATTTCTGCTTTCATTTCACTCAGTTAATTTGCATTTTTATGTTTTAAGGCTGTTTGTCTTCTTTTATTCTTAAGTATAAACATTCATTGTGAATATAAAGAAATCAGCGTTGGAAGTGAAAGGATGCTATAGTAGAAAATTGATTAAAAATGGGTCATTTTAACACCTGAATGCCTTTGAACTTAAGAAGTCAGTAAAACAAACTCTCAACTTTTAATTGAAGTGGAACAATAACATTTATTCTGATTATAATTACTTCTCTCTGTTTCATTGCCACTTTAAAGGTTTTTAAACCCTTTAGTTTGATGTAAAGTTGGTAAAAAGCCACACAGAGTGTCATGTGTCGCTGTGCACGAGTTAAATTTTTCATTTCTTCGACAGATGGCTGCCAAACCTGCAGATATCGTTGGTTAATGTGCTGCTGAGAGTCCAGGTCCACAGCTCTGATGGATGGCTGCAGCTCCGGTTGTATCCAAATGCAGCCTTGAAGAAGCCGCCGCTCCGTCTTAATGGGAATCCTTCACAACACTTTGTTTTCAGCTTGATTCAATCTCATCCAAACACATATTAGGTTTTCAATCTTGCTCGATTCCATCAGCCAATTGGATTCAAGGTGATACTTTATAGTCACGGCTTTGGTTTTTTTTTTTTATTGTTTGCTGGTTTGGTTGTGAAGTCTGGTTTGAAGGGCTCGGTAATAATCTCCCCAAGTGGGAGTGTGAGGAGGAAAAAGGTGGAGGGAACCCTGTCCCTCACGCTGCCCTTTCAAGTTATTGAGTTTGTCTGCTGAATACACAGAGCAGAGCTGCAGGAGGACCGCACGGCGGCTTGGTTAAACAGCAGCTGGGAGCAGAATAATCGCCATCCGTGTTTATTCTCTTTGACAGTCTGATCACAGGAGTGAAGTGTGTTTACATGCGCTCCATTCGCTCCATCACCACGAAAATGAGCTTAAACCCTTTAAATGTTTGGTAAATTAGTAAAATTATTCAATTACATTCCTTTTAACCGTTTTCGTCCGTTGTGCGAACGTGTAAAATTTGACGTATATTTCACAGGACATGGCCGTCTAGTCAAAATCTTTATGATCCAAACATCATACCCACTTAGGAAAATTAATAAGCAACACAACTGCTGACATTTCGTCTTACACTGCATATTAAGGATGACAAGCTAAAGTACTGAAGCGCTCTTATCGCTACTAGCTTGTTATTTTTCCACTTCGACTGCAATTTTTGATTAGCTACTCCTTTAGTAGCCTTGAAAAAGCCATAAAAATATGTCAAAACACACAGCTTTATCAGGAATAGTGTGCTATGGCTTTTGGTACCAATATTTGCAAGAATACTAAAAAAAAAAGTTAAGTCACAATAAATTTCCCCAATGGAAATTTGGTGAAACAGGTGGGAAAAACACCCCCTCTTTGGAGCGCTTTATTTCAGGTAAGCCTCATATTACGAACATCATAAAAGTAACAGAAAGTTTGGTTTTACATGACTAAATTGGTGTTTTGATATATTCAAAACACCCATTTTTTTCAAGTTTTAAGAAGTTTGCATATTTTTTCAATACACTCTTTAACTGACAGTTGATGCATCCTTTTAAACTTTAAAATGTTGCAATCTTAAACTCTTCTTAATCACATATTTTTAGTAAAAATGCAAATCATACATCAAAACGTAACTTTTTTTGTCTTCTTTTGCCCAATGTGTGTCTCATTGCTGTAGAACTGATTATTTCAAATTCCCATGGAGTACACAACTAAAGCTCAGTAGACCTCAGTTATGTTTGAGCTAAAAATATTATCTTCAAAACAAACAAATCATACATGATACAGAGTAGGAACATAAAAGTTCACACGTGTGACCATCAGAGCCTTCTACTGCTCAAAAGTCAAGAAATATTTAAAAATGACTTTCAGTTTTCACACAGCAGCTGTTAGTCTGAGGTATACTTTTAAATTTTGGTCTGCCTCCCACTGAGTATACTGTCAGAGATGCACACAGGTGTATGGTTACCATTAGGAATGCACATTTCCAAATTTTTGCTTAACCGGCTATTGAAGCTCTTAACGGTTAATAACTGTAAAATCAAGCCACCGCTTGAAAACAAATGACTTTAAAATTAGTTCCATCACTACAAGAATAAAATGCTCCACAATGAGCTTTCTTCACCACTTCTTAAGGAACTTTATGTGATGAGCTCACCTCTCCATCTATGGCTTTCCAGTAAACGTATTTTGCTCTAGTGGCACAAAACTGTATTGCGAAACAAGCGAAAGTCATGATTTTCAGTTAACCGGGCAAAAATATTATACTCGGTTACGTCATTAACAGCAGTTAACCGGTTAACTATGTACATCCCTAGTTACCATGGAGACCCTAATGAGCCACTGGCAGCAGCTTTAACATTTCATTATATTTTTGTTCTCACTTTTCTACTGTTAATATATTTAAACCTTTATGTAGATCAATACAAAGCTGATTTGGGAGCTTAAACGTTCCATTTTTTAAAAATTTGCTAAGATTTCATCTTTTGCACATTTTTAAAGTCAACCTTTGGGGTGGTTACTAATTTTTCGCGTCTGCAAAAGATTTGCATCCAGCTATATTTGAGGCATTGTCACGTGCATCTTTTCAAAGATGGCCGTTTCTAATAGCATCGCACAAACAAATCCAGAGAGACATCCAGTTCACCTTATAGGCCTTCATGATGTCCACAGTGTCCACAGCAGTCTGCTCCAGGACGCACTGATTCTGCAGAAGCGACCGCACCGTTTCTTCCATCCTGCAAACACACAGAGATAACACATTTAAAATCCAGAGTCACATCAAAATACATACAAAGGAACCAAAGAGAACACAACTTCTTATTTTGTGGAATATTTTAACACAGATGTTTGAAAACTTGGAGGAAAAAGTCAGGGCTTTTTTTTCTCTGCAAGGTGTTCAGAATCCCCAGCATGGGTGATTAGTTCTCCAACTGGGAGCTGAGGAGGAGGAGAAAAGGTCTGAGAGCTCAAGGAGGTGCAACGAGACGTCAAACTTTAAGACGAAGTACAAGTAAACGGCCCCGAGGCGACGAGGAGTAAAACGCCTCCATAAAGCAAGAGAGACTAAAGGTGGCTGCAAACTGTTTCAGTCGTTCTGGTTTATTCGTGTTCATTTAGCAACTTTATCATCTTATTTGGGTTTTATTCTACTCTTTTATTAGTTTGTTAGCTTATTTTGTGACCTTTTAATCATTTAAAAAAATATAAACGTGAATTAAAGTTCTTTTTTATTTGTTCTTTAATTGTTTGCACTATATTTGTGGTTCATTCAAGTCATTTTTATTGAATTTTGGGATGTTTTTCATACTTTCTTTCAGTCAATTTCCTGTCTTTTTGTAGTTAGCATATTTTTAAGGGTCCTGTACTGCCATCTTTAAGTGATTTTTGCCAAATTTTCACACATTTTTTATTTAATCTTTGGGCCTCAATCCTTCAGTTTATAAAAAATAAAATTATAACTTCCTTTAATAACCCAAACCATTAATTCCTGCGTCAGAATTGATGAAAGAGTGCATATTATCCTCGGAGGTAAGGACAAATGGTGAGGCCTTCTTCCTGAATGACATCTAAACTTTCATTTCCATTTTCCAGCTTGGTTTGTTTGAGGTTTCATCACATTTAGACATCTGAAATGATGAGATGTTGGAGCCGTCAGCAGCTTCAAAGTGATGAGCGGACTTTAAGGTTCAGCAGAAATCATCTGAAATGGGATCTGTGTTGTTTGAAATGGATCACTGCATCCTTCGAGAGTGATTGCCTCTTCTTTGTACCTCCCAAAAGCATCAAAAATGGGTAAAAATGTTTATTTTTGCACTGAATCTCAACTCTTGCTTCATTTGCTAAGTAGGGAATGTTTCAGAGCCAAGGCGCTGCTCTCCGACTCATCGTGAGATATTTCTTGGTGTGAGTTTTCTGCACGTGCGTCTGAATTAGGTGCAATCACAGCGGCAAAGCGAGTAACCTTGAGCTTCAAGACCTGATCAGCTCAAAAACAATCTGCTGCTAACGCTGCAAGCTGCATGCAAAACAGGTGCAAAGAGGACATAAAAAAGAAAAACACATTTGCTGCCATTTAGTCTGAGAACACAGCGTCATATCGGCTCTGTTAGATGATACTGGATGCAGCTTGGGTTGTGTAAACAGGAATTATAGTTTGAACGTGACATTTTGGAGCATCGGAGGATGATTTAACAGATTTACTGGGCAGCATTTACATCTAAAAGTGGTGTTAAAAAGCTGATTTTGTTTTTTTTATTCATAAAAAAAGTGCATAACATAGGCAAAATAAAAAATTTAAAGTTATTTACACATCAAATTAAGAGTTATCTGCATAGAACTGCATAAAATTTAAAAAGGTTAAAGTTTTAAAAATTAAGAAAAGAAAATAAAAAAGTCAAAACGCTAAAGCCTAGCTGCCAGGAAAACATTTTACATTGAAAACATTTTTTTTAAAGCATAAAAGTGACGAGTACTACATTTTTCTTAATAAATAAATATGATCAGAATATGCAAAAAAATATTTTAAGGCTTAATAAAAGGTGAAACAGTAAAATCTTCAAAAGCTTCATTAAACATTTGACTACAACACAATTAAAGCCGTCTGAGTTCTAATAAAAATTATTTGATTAAATACCTTAAAGTACAAGATATGTGATCGATATCCACAAATAAATTCACTAAAACAAGTAACTACCGGTAAATAGCTAATAAACTATTCGAGTTTTACAAACTTTTCGAAATAGAAAGACAAATTTGTCGTATAACGAAATTATACCTCCTGCTGTGCGGTGATTTAAAAACATAGATACACACAAGGATTGCATTTAAAGTGTTGTAATATTGCAAATAAACAAACATTTATTACATTCAAATACTTTCAATTTACAAATCCTGTCTTCCTCAGGAGTCTAAAATTATCCTTCCAGGTTCAAAAATGTATAAATACATTAACATTTGTTGAGGTTTGGTGAACATGTTCCACAAATCAAAAATTTGTGTTGCAATAAAAATGTGAACACTAATGTAATATGTCTTTTTGAAGTAGAAAAATATTCAGGAGTCCTCTCATTTATGGGATAAGAACATCTTTGAGATCCCGGACGAGCCCCCAACCCAGCTAATTGAGCTATCACATCAATTGGAGACTAACGTTGAGTAGTTTCTTTATATAGATAGTTATATAACACCTTTAACATGCCAGCATTACCCGATTTTAGTCCACACTCACAGATAAAACCAGTTAACAACATTTTTTAAGTTTTTACAGTTTTCAAGCACGTGATTTTTAGCTAAATCAATCTGTTGCTAGTTAGCTTAGCTTATTCTAAAAGCTAACAACTCAGTGACAAAACGTAGCTACCAGCACATTTATAAATCATTAATTAGTATTTTTTTTCAGCTCCTTGGTTAATTTAAACCTCATAACAGCTTTTGTAGCATTTTTAAGTTGCATGAAGAAGAAAAAAAAGATCCAGAAAACAATTGAAAGTTTGCTTCTACACCTAAATGTGATAAACGCTCAGCGTGTGGCATGTTGGGGTGAAATGAGCTCCGACAGGCAGGGCGGTGCTATCTGCACGCCATCTGTTCAGGCTGAGCCATAAAGCCGGCTGTAATCAGGCCTCTAGCTGCTGACTGAACCGTCAAACAGGCAGGGAGCTGGTGGCAGATTGCTCTGGTTCCTGTTTTAAACGCTAGCCTTAATCAGAACAACCTACAGAGCAAAGAGGACGTGAACGTAGCTTTAAGTCCAAAGACATCGACCTCAGGTCAAGGCGACGCGGTCAGACAGGCGTGATCGGACATGGATAAAGCTACTTTTTTGTGTCATACTACAAAGTAAAGACCTATTTTTCAAATTAAAAGACTCAATTTGAACGTGTTCTTTAAGATGCAACATTAATCTTCAGTGCAACACTTTCTCTGAGCTCATTTTCGTTAATATTGCTGATAATTAGATTTGCTAAAACAACAAGAGTAATGTGAGAAAGGTGCGTAATAATAACTGCAGAAAGTTTCTAAATGGAACCGAGATGAAACCAATTGGAAATATGATTAAGCTTGCAAACAGATGGAGTCGAAATGAGTCGATGCTGCAGGAATGCTGCAGGAATGAAAACGCTTAATAAGACAGAGAAGCAATGAAAGTCAAATTAAACGCGTGTGGTTCTTTATGAAGGAGACAAACCTTCTCAGTGACCTTTAGATTTCTAAAAATAGCAGAAACTGTTGGATTAACTAACTTCTACCTGTTGAAAGGGGAAGAGTATGTGTGTGATGTTGGTCTGGATCTTCTGTTTTAGGGGTCTGTGGTGATCCTGAAGTAAGTTTTTGCATTTCTACACAGGAATGCCACATTTTTCATGAGAACTTCTAAGGTTCTGCATGAACGTGAGAATGTATGGTGTCAAATTGGACCCAATTCTGATTCTGGAATTTGAAGGTTTAAAAAAAATCGGGGATTACCCATCATCAAATATATACAATTACTAGATCCAGTAACATAATACGAGAGTTGAAGCAAAAAGTCCCCCTAGTGGTTGGCTGCAGTATCATTCTTAAGCCCCGCCTCCTCAATGTTTGTAGCTGCGACAGTTTTGTATCAGAAAAATAAAAAATACATCTCTTAATTTTTTTCCAGGTGTTAATTTCTGCTGATTGTTTCCACTTTTCAACAATTTAAATAAAACGAATTATCCATCATGTAATTAACCCTTTAAAGCCTGACACATGAAATAAATAAAAACATGTTGGCTATTTTTAATATCACAACCATCTGCTTTAGGGTACTTTTTAATGTATTCTTGTGTAATTATATAATAACGCAACAAAACAAACTAAATATAACTTGTCCTTGCCAACTTCAGTACTTAAATCTTCCACTAGAGGGCAGAAAACCTGTATACGTTTCAATACAGCAGATTATTGATGAAAATACAAATCTTGTTAAAATGACAGAGCTCCCAAATCTTAGAATTATGTGTATCAAATATGGTACAATTTGTGTTATGGGGTAAAAAATCATTATACTGCTCATAAATATGCCAATTATAACTATAAAGCATTTTATGTATGAAAAACCTTTAAAAAAACACAAAAATTTTAGGGTTTTTTCCACTCCAATATTACACAATAAAACACACTGTGTTACTGCATATGACATAACTGCACATTTTGATAAAATAAAGGCAAACATAGGTTTTAAAGGGGTAATGCATGAATAACAAGCTGTTTTCTTTAGTTGGGTGTTAATGGTTTACTTGCATGTAAGTTGGTATTTATGAGAAAATGCAACAAATCTCTTATCAACATGATTTAAGGGACATATATATCTAAAGTCTTAAAATTTGAGGATGCGTTTAACGTCTCTGAATGTGATTTCATCATGACACACCAAAATATAAGAAAGTACCCAAAATAATCTGTATTTTTGTCACTGTTGGGCCAAATACTGAGAAATCGATATATCCTACACAAATTAAAAGCTTTATTAGAATTAAAGTGGATTTTTGACTTTTAGTTTTCATGTCAGGAATGATTAATTGCTTTAATGTCGAGTCATTATGAAGTACATTAAGCCGCTGATGTCATTTTACAGTATTTCATTTCATTGTGTGTTGCTAAAGCAGTAAATCCCATTAAGTGCACAACTGGACAGGCTCCCAGCAAAACATCCCTAGAAATAAACAGCGTAATTTGTCATTACTGTAACTTCAGCTGCCTCAGACCCATTTACATGGAAGAGACAGCGTGCTAAATGCTTGTGATGGATGGAAAATATTTCTTAGATGACAGAGCATTACTTAACGTAAAAAAAGCACAAAGTCTTGCTCGGCGTGATAGTGTGATTAATCGCAAACTAGTGCCCAACGACTTACTGAACGCTTCACTGAGGAGGAGAGAGAGAATGAAGGGCGACGAAGGGGGTGTGTTTTGAATAAAGGGAGGGTTTGTGGAGGTGAAAGCCAATTCTGACTCTTCTGACCCTCGAGAGACAAGCTGAATTTCAAACATTTGTCAGCAGGCTAAAAGAAAAAACACCATTAAGGATCCAATCAATTTTCAGCCACGAGGTCTTTAGGGAAACACATCGTTTCTTCTTAAACACACAAATGAAAACAACAAAGGACACCAGAACAATCAGCGGAGGAATCAGTCACAACACTGAATATTTTATGCAAAGTTTTTTAAAAAATGTGCGCAAAAAACTATTCTGCTTGAGCTTTTTATCCACATTGACAGCTCAAAAATGTTAAAAATAAACATGCATCAAAACTTGTGAAAAACCTAAATCTCCCTTTACCAGCAATTAGATTTTGGTCAAACATGCGAGAGAACGAGAGAGAGCTCCGCCCCTTTTGGAACTCTACATCTCAGGTAGACTTCGCAGAAAAACCATCGTTCAGAGGTTAAACGGGCCACAGAAAGTTGGTCTTTAAATAACTGGACTTGGATTTTTGATGTGTGCTTCGGTTTTTACACAACTCATAATTTAAGTAATTTTTTCCACTGAATAACCAAATGACCGATGATGAACTTTTAAACTGAAGTTTTCAAATCTTTTGCAGACAAATGCTTCTTAAACAACTTTAATTCAAATAAAATTATACATCAAAACGTAGGCGTTTTTCTCTTCTTTCACATAATTTATCTCTCTTTGCTGTGGGACTTGTGGTTTTCTCTCAAATTACCTCAAAATGCAGACAGTGCACACACAAACTCCAATCAACACTCGGTATTTAAGCTCCTACTAAAACTGGACATGAAGGGTCTTTTTATCTTCTGATATCTTCTCCACAAAACATCACAGAAACACAAAAACTCAGATTAGTGATCATTAGAGCCTTCTGTCACTCACGATTCAAGAATTATTTCAACACGAGTTACAGTTTTTAAACAGCAACGGTTTCTTTGAGGCCTACTTTTTAGTTTTGTCTGCCTCTCGTTAAGCGTGCTGCCAGAGAGCGAGAGGCACAGGTGTGTGGTTACCGTGGCAACCCTAAGGATCCACAGGTGGTTACGATGGTGACCTTAATGAGCTACTGGCAGCAGCTTTTTAACATTATATTTAATCTATGTTCTATCTACAAAAGCATCGAGTCTCAGCTCAGAGTATTACTAAAGGTGATGCTGGAATTTCATGCAGTGGCTGCACTTCAAAAATTCCTCTAGTTTTTGTCCACAGCTGCTTAGCACACCTGAAAAAAGATCAAAGTTGTCGATATTTGCACGAAGCTCACCCCATTTTGAGTTTTTCTTCGCTCTTCACTCCACCGTTTCGCCTAAAAAAGGCCAGAAAAACTGCGCAGACGTCCTTGAGCTCCATATCCAGAGACGTCCGACCGCACTCTGCTCTCACAGAGTTATAAAGTGACCTAGACAGTTGTGCTGAAATGTGGGTCTCTAGGCTAAAATAGGCCACGCGGTCTTCATATAAGCCTGAGTGCTTTCTGCTCAATCGACAGACAGCGTGGTCGCTCCCGTGGCCAGGTTAGCGAGTCTGTTCTCATTTTCTACTTCGCCGTGTCTCCAGCATGTCATTATCCGCCACCGGGCCTGTGCAGAGACAGTGATCTGGCAGGCAAAGACTTTCCCATATGTCCTATGTTAAGCCCTCTCTAGAGGGAAGGGGGGGGAAAAAAAAGAAGCAGAAGCCCCCGCTGAGAGGCAAGCAATCCGGTAGTTTTGGATCAGATGGGGGATAGACTTGCAGGGATGAGGCACAACTAAAGACAGGGATCCCCCTGTTCCCTCAGCCAAAGTGTGTTTGTGCACATACTTGTGTGGGTCTCCACTGGTGATTAAGAGGCTTTGGTTTTGCTAAAATCAACACTTTCTGTGCAGGGAAAGCCAACACTGAGGTTGCATGCCAGGACACTCGCTGCACGATCAGAGGTCTCTGCAGGCCATCACAGAGTGTCAGCTCTTCTCTTTCCAAATGGGCCATTTTTTAACACCGGCTTTAGATATTTTGTTCACATGGATATTTATGCCGTCATTGCCTGGCAACAGCGTCGCTGCGTCTTTATTATGGATTTTCAGTCATGAATTTTTCATTTAGGACACTCGTTTAAGCTTGAAACCCAAGATAACAACGTGGAGGAAAGCTATGAGGCAAACAATTTCCTCCCCTTACCTTCGCAGGTTGACCCAAACCATTTTAATCAGATTTTACCGGTGAACAAATGTAATATTGCGACGCAAAGGAAGCGATAGGGAGAACAATCAGCCTAGTTGTGAGGCTTTATCGAGGCCATTGGAGGGGAGGCCTCGCGTGACGTCTTCATCGGCTGCCACAATCGCCTTATCCACCGCAAAACTGCTCATTTTAGCCCCCAAATATTCCATTCTTCCTCTAGGACTCCTATCCAGCAAATCACGTATGCACGCCCACCGGGTGATTGCCAAGCTTAACCCTAAAGCTAAGCCAGTCTTATCCTCTTAGAGCTGCAAAACATGCAGGAGACCCTTTCTTAGACGTGACCCAAATGAATCAGATACAAACTTTCTGGAGCTGGTAGCTTTCTGTGAAAGGTTTGGTCCATTTTAGAGCTGTTAAAGTCATGCACGTTACGAGAGGTGCGCGCCCTTGTGACCGCCGACTCCGGCGACCTTTAACCTCAACAACGAGACACACATGCGAGAGATCAAGAGGCCACGGCTTTGACAGCCGTAATTCTTCCTGATATTTGTGGACGAGCTGCAGAGACAAAGTGATTTTTGTTGCTTGTTTTAATATTTTAGTACAATAGAAACGCTCTGAAACTCCCAATCGTGCAAAACAGAACCACAAACCGATCCAATAAGGAGCGCCATGCAGTCTGCAAGGAGTGTAAATTAAAAGCAACATATGGAGGGAACCAGATTTAAGTTCTCTAGTCAGCCCTCCAGCAGTTTCGCTGCATTTGGAAGGATTTAAACGGCAAGTTCTCATCGACCGTCCCACATGTTCACCATCGAGCAAAGGAAGCGGTTAGCGATGAGGGAGCCTCCTCGAGAGCATCTCATCAATGAGTTACAGCCATGTGTGTTCCACATGCGGGACACAAACACAGACATCCCAGTGGGAAACCTTATTCATGATGACAGCAGGAGCCTTGGAGTCTCCCAAACGGGGTCTTTGGGAAATCTAAAGGGTCAAAATGAAGCGCAGAGGTGGCTAATAAAGGAAGGGAGACATGAAACAAGTTGTCAGTTAGAAGATTAGTTTGGTACAAATGTGTGAACTACAATAATAGAACAGAACTAATGGATCATACTGATAGAAAGCAGGTCTCTGATGATTCCTATGTCTTAAAGTTCAAGAGGAAGTACTTTGGCACGACACTAGATGTTATTCTAGACAACCTTCATGACTGAAAGAGATGCTTTTCATCTCTTAATAAATTGATTTGTAGTGAACCACAAAATCTTCTTAAGTTTAATATCTTACTCCCTCTCTAAAAACTCAAAAACTGCAAACTTAAAACACAAAAATAAACCATTAACGCTTTTTTGGGGTCATTTTTTGATGCCGTACAATTTAATAATTTGCAACATATGAGCAAAACCACTTCAAAATCTAGTATTCCTGTTGGATCTAGAGAGCATTTGGTCTGTATGAGAGAAAGTTGCAAAAACTACTTAAACAGTAATAAACTCATTAGCTCAACAGTAAAACGGAGGTCACAAACCATATTTAGCTACTTCTGGTCCAAAACTGTGGAAACTCCACATGCTTGTTGCAAAAGTTAAGACCTTAAACTGGCTAAAAGTTATATTTCCTCTTGTTAATTGAAGTAAGCACAATTAAAGTAAATGTTTTATTCAACGTTACAAAAGGAGCCCCATCACAGGAGCCAAAGACCAATCACATCACTTTAAATCTTGGTTTAAAATATTTAGTTCACAACAAAATCTATCTCAAATTGTCATCCAATTGTCAAATAATCAGGTTCAGCAATGCCTCATTTGGAGCGAGGGGTGACAGTGGGAAGGAAAAAGCCCTTTAAGCTGGAATAAACCTCCAACAGAACCAGAACGTCTGGATTTCTGAGGACTGGGGTTTGAGAAGAGCACAGAGGGATTCCTCCATTTTTTATGTCCTGAAGCATTTATGAAAATTCTTAATTTCATTGTACGAGGCAAAGGATTTGATGCCGTCTCGAACAATTATGAACATGTTCAAGAAATTTGCAAGAACGTTTTTTAAAAAAAGTAATTGCGAGCAAGTATGAAATTTTGACTTCATGTAAGGGGGGACACAATTGGCTTGAGTACAGTGGGGTGGAAGAAGGGGGCTTAAATTATTATATATATAATAATAATATAGTGTAACTTTTTTTAGACAATAAAAATTGCAGGGGTCAAAACTGCCTTTTAAAAAGTGGAGGGGACATGCCTATATTATAAAAATTATATATTATAAAATATTGCCTTCTTAATGTAGTTTCCAAGAGTTCAAAAGTGCAACAAATATTGAGTGCTCTAATAGCAGTTCACAACCAAATTGAAAAAATAAAATAGGTGTAAACTGAGAAAATTAAGACGCTTTGGTAATAAACCAGACGACTGCATTTTGAATGTTTTGCAAATATTGGAGATTTGTTCACGCGTAAAACGTACGCACCATGTGAACAGATATGTACAATTTTTAATATAAAGTACAAAAGTACAAAGTTCAGCCTGATTCACTGTGAAAATGAGCTAATCTTCCTGTAATGTTGCAACCCTAACCAGTCCCAAACAGCCCCAGCCCAGTGAGAAACTGGCTTTTGTCCAACTCTCTCCTCATTATCCACCTCAAACCGCAAGCAGCTTATAAACAGCACAATCACAAACAGATAAAAACCTTAATGAGGCTCAATAACTCACCAGACTGCAACATGACCAAGTCTGACCAAGCAAGGAAGCACCCTACAGGTTCAAGGGTCAATGTCTCATTACGGGACACCAGAGGACGTCCCCGAAGGTCACACATCCTTTTTCCTGTGACTATTTTTGCAACCCAACTGCGATTGTTCCAATACAAAAAGCTATTTTTAACATTAACTTGGCCCTGAAATGTTAGATTGTAGAGAAAATAACTGGTTGTTACATGCATGACTATTGGATTAATTCTCAGTGAGCGTTATTGGTCTTTCGATGCATTTTGATGGCAAATTCTAACAAAAGTGGTACTGAAATACCTTTGTTCAACTAAAACCCATTTATTCCACTTTTTCTGCCACACCACGACTTCTAGGACTCGTATTTTCTGCCATTGTGTTTTTATAAGACGGTGCATACAGTAGAGCCAGCGGCAATCCGTCTATATGCGTCAATCCGAGCAGATGTCAGAAAACCAAATCTATACCACAAGCATTAGGTCAGTTACATGTTGTACCAGCTTTAGGCTGCAGTATGCGAGCACCAGTTATACAAGCTGGGTAAAACAGGCGAGCTGATGCCCTGGTGTGAGCACAGATGCCCCATTTCCACAGAAGCTTGTAATCCGACCTCTTTCAACAGCCTACAAACATCATAACCAG
Source organism: Callopanchax toddi (assembly GCA_006937965.1). NCBI lineage: Eukaryota > Metazoa > Chordata > Actinopteri > Cyprinodontiformes > Nothobranchiidae > Callopanchax > Callopanchax toddi. The sequence continues at coordinate 1,497,101 of SSNR01000014.1, forward strand.
TATGTTTAATCCATGGCGGAAGTTCCAAGTATTTGTGACACAGAAACCTAATGTGGAGCTTAGTAAATGAGCACAGTGTTCCCTTTAAAGAAAAACGGAGGGATTGATGTCAAAGCGCTCCTGAGGGTTGGTGATTTAGTGATAAAGCAGCAGAATAACCCAAATTAGGTTGAATGAGACATAACTCCCTGTTCAAATCAAGTTAAAAGGCGAGACTGAAGTGGGCTAATAAATCCCTTAATCATGAGGTGTTCCTAAAATAGTCCAGACACCTATTATCTGTTAACATCCCATAAGGAAGTAGCTTCAAAGGGCTGGCCCCCTTCATCCCGGTAATGACCCCAGATGTGTCTCCCTGAGCGGAGGTCTGATTCATCCGGGCAAATCCTGCACTGACATTAAAACGCCGGGGCCAGGCGTGGTGGGATGCTTGGGCGATTAGACGAGGAAGCATTGATCGACAAACGGCTCGGCTCTCCGAGAGCGGCGGTCCAGCTGTGCAGTCCGCTGGAATGGTAATGAGAGTAGCACATGAGTGCGTACAGTACACAGCTCTGAAACGGTACTCCACGGACCGTGGAGGGAGCAACCTGAGCGTGACCGTCCAAACAACACGTCCAGACTTGAAAAGCCATTCCTGCCTGTTTACATCATCTGTGCCTGGCTTACACACACACATTGAATATGTATGTGTGCGCACATGTTCTCACATACTGAGTAATGCGCGGAGAGAATACCGGGGTGTAAATCTGCAGGCAGCCGTCGTCGTCTGCTGCTGTTGTTAGTCTAGCCGTAAGTCTCCCATATCCTGCCGAGAAGTGGGCCCTTCAAGACCGTAATGATTCAAAGTCAAGTGGAGCGGGTCGGCCGTAAACGCTCCGGTTTTTGATGATGTGCACATGTGTGCTTTGGGTTACCTGTGGAATACTAATATCAGTTCAAGAGGAACTTGTTTCCAGTTGACTTTTAGAAATCGGGTTTACCTTGAAGTCCCTACAGACCTGAGGGCGGGGAAATGAGCAAAAGCAAGTCTTTAGGATTGGAAGAGGAAATTCAACGATGAGAAACCAAGACTCTTGATTGGTATAGTTACCTTAGCGTCGTCTCTTTCATCCTAAGGCCCCTGGTGGCTCCCAAAATGTTGTCTTCTCACTGGCCATCCTGTCTTAGTGCCAGAAACGATGGCCAGACATCCAACTGATCAATGTCTTGTTCAAACAAATGTTCTCATCTAAAGAGTTCTGGTTGTGTCCCCATATTCTGTCTCCCCTGTCCCACTCTAGCCCTTAAATGTCCAAATTGTCCAGGGTGGACCAGAGGAGACTGCTGAGTGTTTCACTAATCCATTGGAGTTTAACAACAGCAAGACTTGCAAGTGGTGGGGAAGCTTTGGGGGGGTTGACCAGAGTCAGGAGGGGTTGGGCATGTGACCCACAACAGGATAAGAGCCCAAGTGGTTGGGGGAGGGTGTGTATGTGTGTATAAGTGTGTGTGCACACCTATGTCTGGAGCAAAGAGGTCAGTTACTTTCGGCAAAGTTGGTCTAGTTCTGGGATTTCTTGGCTATAGGAACATTACAGCTAAATATTTAACAGGCCTTCATCGTACCGTTACCATTTCAGGGACACACATGCTGGTTTTCAAGCTCAAAGAAGCCAAATTCACTTAAATCTGACTTGCTGAGTTAAAAAGAAGCCATTTGACATCTTTCCGTGAGACATATAGTCAGTTTTTACCATTTAAAATGATTCTAGCCTCCTTCCATCGCCGTGATTCAACCCTGATTAATTAGCCATGCACAAATCAATCACTGCCTGAGGTCAAACAGATCGCGGTCTATTTAAAAGATTGGACTGCCCGCTTAACATGATTTGCGGGTGTTATTTTAAAAGACACGTCGATGAACTGAGGTTTCCATCCCCTTAATGCAAAACAAATAACACGTCTAAATCAATAAGGAGATACGGACGATGGTGTCCCCAAGCAGGGATGCAAATAACTGCAGCGGGTGTAGATATACCTGAAAGGGAGAGCAAGTAGGGCAAAGGTTCATGGGAAGACATTTGTCGTAAGCGGCCTTCTTTTTCTCCTTTTAACTGCCGTTTGAGTCGCTAACTGAAGCGACCACACTGGAGTCCCATCTGTTATCGAGGCCTGACGCCACAGATTAGCATCCTAATCCACCGAGGGGCCAGGTAGCAGCACTCATTCACATTCGGATAAGTTCTCGGCATCTTTTACAGATTAGGATGTTGACAGAGAACGAAATCCTGTTAGCCTGTCGGTGAGGAAGAGGAAGGTGATGCTTCTTTACAGATTGTGGAAGAAAAAAACTCGATGAGGGGACGGAGGGATATACTCAAAGTTCTAGCATCAACTCCATTAGCTGAAACAAAAAGCACTTGGTGTATAAATTATATATGAAATGTAAAGAGAACCAACATTTTTAAAAATGTAAAACTGCCAACAGTGGCTCATTAAGATCACCAAGGTAACCAACCTTCTTCTGACAAGTAAATATGTCCACTCTCCTCCAGTTTTGAAGACAAAACAGTCAGAGCTGAAATGTAATGCAGGTCCAGTTGGAGTCTTGGTGTGCATTCTTTGCACTCTGAGGCGATTTGAGAGAAAACCAGCGGTCCCACAGCGGTGAGTGACACCATGAGTGGAAAATAGACAAAAATGTCTACGTTTTCATGTGGAATTTGTACCTGTGCTAAAAAAAAGTAGAGGGCGTAAGAACAGTTTGTTCTTTAAGATTGTAAATCTTTAGCCAGTTAAGTTTGATGTCATTCACTATCAGCTGATCATTGATTCTCCCCAGTACAGAATAGATAGAACAGGTTCCAGCATTAAACATATAAACATATGACAGAGTACATATGAGTGTCCAGAGCGTATGGACCCAGCTTATCGGCTCTCCTGGTTTAGCATGTTTAAGGCAGTGGGTTTGAAACTAGGGATGCACCGATACCGATGCACCGATACCGATGCACCGATACCGGTATCGGCCCGATACGATGCACCGATACCAGTATCGGTATTGGTTAAAGTTACCCGATACCAGGAACCGATACCAGTGGCTTCACTGTCTGTGACTTGTGATTTCTGTTGTAGTTTCCTATATTGAACACTAGGGGGAGCTACTGAGCTAAAGAGGAACAGTGTGGGTTAGAGCTGGAGATGGTGCCAAATAGTTCATTTTATTTGGTTAAAATGTGGAAAACTGCAATAATTTCACTGTGAAATCACAGAAAATGGTTATTTTTCACCTTATATTTTAGTTTTGTGATCATTTTTAATATATTTAATTTTTTTTATTTAACTCAGTCATTTGTTGTAAAAAGCAGAGAAGAAAAAATAAAACCTGTATTCCAATTTGTTGCATTTTTTGTGTGTGGTAGAAGTATCGGTATCGGTACTCGGTATCGGCGAGTACTCGGATTTAAGTATCGGTATCGGATCGGTTTTGAAAAAAGTGGTATCGGTACATCCCTAGTTGAAACTGTTCTTAAAGCGTCTTATAACGTCTTCCAGAGGGAGTAGTTGAAAAGCACTAATAGGAAAACCTCCATTTAACTTAAACTGAGTGTGCAAAAACAAAAAAACCCATAATACCAGTTCCTCATGTAAAGGTCAACTTTCTGTGACCTGCTGACATCAGTAAGTTTAAACTGGCAAAAAAGAAGAAGAAGAATCTCAAGATAACGAAACCTTGCCTTGTTTTCTTCTACTTATCCGATCACACCTCTACTTGAGGCAAGGCCTCTACCCCGAAGCCACACTGAAACTTTAACAAAACAGGAAACAGAAACCTTGGCGCTCACGTTCCCGAAAGTGGACAATTCAGCTCACAGAAATTAAAACAATCCATTGATGACACAGGAACAGCAGTGGATTGAAACCCCTCTCTGCCCTGATAACACCGAGCCACATTCTCAATGTCCGACGCTCAATGAGCACCATCCATCTGAGCGAACCCCTGCTGGGCCCCACAAATCTATCCGTCTCCGTGGAGACCTGCGCAGCACCCAATCAACATTTTCCTCTTCACAGAATTGCTGTACTCTCTCTTATTGCTGCCCTCTTATCTGCTAATCCATCTCAGAATCACTCGCCCTTACTTTTAAGAGTTGAGCGAGTCGGTACAAATAATATTGGATTCTCTCGACATAAAATCAGACGGTGAGTTACTTCTGCCGTATCATCGACCAAACCCAAGCAGAGGATGAAGACGGGTGTTGGAAATAAAGAAACGGGCTCCGTTTTGATTTATGCACCTGTGACTGAATCGCTTTAACAGCTAGGAAAGACCCATCATTGGTCACATTCTGCGCAGGCTGCCACCGACTTGTTTAACTCAAGAGAATGACCAGAAATTATGATTACTCCCCTTGAAAAACTGCTGCTACAAGACCCTCGAGCACGGCATTAAGAGCTTAGCATCTCTCACGCACAAACCAAATGAGAGGAGCACCATTCAGAGGCATCAATGGAACATTTTAAATATGTGATAAATCTTAGGAATGGCTCCTAAATATTTCATTCCTTTCCCCCTGACGGAGGCGCTGCCCTCATCAGCACTGTTACGCTGGGACCATTAAAACCTACAGGATTTTCTCCACCGACTTTAATGAGAAGATAAGCAGTCAATGTGAAATCCCGCCTAAGTGAAGCGCTGAATGCCTATCGCCTAATTACGGCGTCCGACTTCTGATTTGTGGTCACATTTCAGCAGCCGCGCGGCAGAAGGACGGGCTTCGGAAGCAGAGGTCACAGAAGTTAGGACGAGAGCATCGTTTCAACGCTTTATGGATTCTTTTAAAGACGGGCGAGGTTTTTGTTGACAACGAGGTGGAGATCACTGAAGAAAGGAGACGTGGTCGAAAAAGTAGGGTTAGGGTTTCGGAGTTTAAAAAGACAACGCTGATTTAAGCGTAAATGTAGATAAGAAAACCCAATTATGAAGATCAAACAAAAACATTAGGCTTTTCTTTAGGAAGTAGATCAAAAGTTTAGCATCTTTGAAGAAAAGAATCACAATAAAATTCAAAAACATCACTTTTATACTTTTAAAGCTATTTAAAGAATTTTTTCAATAAAATGTATATTTAAAAAAAAATTCTGAGTAATCATCATGGCAATGGGGTTTATGCACGGTCACTTCCTGGTTGCGATAGAGGCTGCCGCTCCCTTCCGGTTCAACGCTGTTCCCACACAAACTGGACAAAATGGATTTTTTTACCCGTTTTCTTCAAGACCTGCCGCGCATCACGGTAAACGATGTCCACCGGATTTTTGAAAAACACACAGAGACATCTGTGAGCAAGCGGGTGAAGGACTTTAAGCTGTATATAACCAGCTTTATTCATGAAATTGAAGGTAAGCTAACAGCGTTAGCTCGTAGCTTCCATCATCAAAAAACAGTGAGACAAATCTATATAGCCGTGATCGTGGGCTCCAACTGCTTCCCAACTTTCAACTTTCTCTGGTCGAGCTGTACGTTATCAAACACCAAGTCTTCATTCACCAAAAGAATAGTTGTTCCAGTGAAATAACACACGAACGGCGCCGCGCCTCCTCCATTAGCCTCGTCCACTCGGCTCTTTGACTACTGTGCTGCAAAGTGTGGACTGCAGACACGGTGTGGTTAGAAATGATCACGTTTTCTCTTCTTAAGTTCACAATCCTTCCTTTTTGTAGTTATTTATTCAGTGGAAATGTGTGGAAACGGACTGATGAATTCTATTCAGCTGATGCGGTACACAACGGAGCACAGCAGTGTTCAGCTGTCGAGGCTTCCCGTCCGCTGATACTTATATGATGGCTTCATTTCTTAGTGCTATAATATATATATCATACTGTACTATACTATACTATTACTCGTTTTGATTATAAACAATATCTTTAGCTGGAAATGCACTCTAACTCTGGAAATCTTCACGTTTCAAATGGAACCGGAAATGGTCCCGCGAGGTAATTTTAAACCGGAAGTTCTACTAAGTACTCTGTGCATAAAGCCTATTACAGTAAATCAATATTGCTCAAATGCAGCAAAACTGGCCCAAATGATAATACTTCCACCACTGTGTTTCACTGATACGGAGCCCCTTAGGGGACATGGAAGAAATTTTATTTTGAAGTAGTATCTCGTGCGCACCAGATAATATCTCGTACGTATGAGATACTATCTGGTGCGTACAAGATACTATCTGGTGCGTACGAGATACTACTTCAAAATAAAATTTCTTCTAAGGGGCTCCGTACACTGACGACATGCAATTCTGATGCTAAAATTAAGGAGATAATAATAATAATAATAATAATAATAATAGAAAAATAGAAAATACAATCCGATTATAAAACTCAAACAAAAACATTTTCCTGAGGAAACAAATTGTAAAATTTTCTGCATTTTTGCAAAGAAGGATCACAATAAAACTTTAAAATAGTACTTTAACTCCTCTTTAGTCATTCGTTCAGAATATTTTCTCTCAAATAATTTTTTTTTCATAATTCAGACCTAATTATCATTATTTTTTTCTTCGTAATTATTTTGTTAATTACGGTAAGTTGTTCTGGCGCAATTGCAGCAAAACAGACCCAAACCATAATACAACCAACTTGTTTTACTGATGAGATTTATTCCTATACTGAAAAGGAGCAAGTAGAGAAATAGATACGATTTCCAAGTCTAAAAATAAACAAAGCAGATATATTTTTCTTTCTAGTTTTAGGCATAAATGTTATTTAAAATGATAAAAATGATAAGAAATCCCAAATATAAACAAAAACAGTAAACTTTTCATGAAAATATCACAATAATATACCTTTTCTTTATATTTTTAAAGAATTTGATTGGATTTTTAAAAATTAATAATTCTGTTAAAGGCATACTATGCGGTTTTGGCTTGTTTTTAGCACCCCCTAGTGTCTGTTTTAAATCACTGTCTCAGACCGGAGACTCAGAAGTTGCAAACGTGGTATTCTGGACACAAGCAGCAGATGGGGCTGAATGACTTTTCGTTAACCCTGTAAAGGGTCATATTAGCACAGACTGGCTCAAGAAAAAGATTTTAAATTATGAAAAAGTTACATAGTGTGCCTTTAATTAAGGTAAGTTTTTCTGGCTTCAATGAAGGAAAACAGATCCAACTATAACACCACCACCGTGTTCCACTGATTAGTTTAATCCTTATGCTGGAACGTTAAAAGTTTGTTAGCAAATAAATTCTTCTGATTTAAGTCTCTTTATCAACAACAATGTACAGTGTTTTATTTAATGATGGACATCAAAATAAGCCAATCAGAAAGCTTCTTGTCTTTAGTTTCTTTATGACCTGACTTCTTTCTGCTTTAGGTTTATATCAGGTGTTATTTGAGTTTAAACTAATGAAATATTTCCTTTATTTCTGCAGATATAAACCTTCCCAAATGTGTTTTTTTAAATGACCATTTTATAGTTTTCTGTCACAACAGAGGCCTGATAGTTCATGTCATGTTAGAGCAGCAATGCATCAAAATGTGGAGGATTAAACATCATTTTGAGCATTTCTTGTGTAGCAGTTTGGATTCTGGACAGATTGAATCAATATGAATCAGAGCAGAAAGGCTTAAAAAAAAAAAAAAAAAAAACACCATTCAAGGTTCATTCAATCTAAAAATCAGCTGGAAGCCTTCAGAGCTAAATGTGATTTCTGAGCTTGAGAGGAAACAGAGGTAAATTAGTCTGCTGTCGCTGACCCACAGGATTGTCCTTGATGATGCACGCGCTACAGTTTGGCCTTTTAGGAGCTCAGAAATGTGGGGGAGACTAAATAAAGCCAACCGTCGCTGAGTGATTAAGAGCATTTCTTCACTGATTACAATTTCTTGCAGCTGGCTTGTGGAGTACTTTGATGATTTCCAATTTAGTGGCAGAAAGAGGGGCGGGCATTAAAAGCTTTGTTTCCTCTGCGTAATCTGCCTTTTGTTAAATACAGACCTCACTGTTCTGTCGGTACGTCACTTTATAACACAACCACCACCGTGTTTCACTGAGGAGATGATGTTTTCCTCTTACTCGGGAGACATTTCACATTTCTTTACCTGGAGAACTGCTGCTGCAGTGACACCATCTGCGCCCGTCCCAGCTCCGACTCCTCCGTCACTTCCCGGAGACGCTTCTCGCTCTCCAGTCGCAGGCGTCGCTCTTCCTCTAGCTCGTGGATCAGCTTCTCTCGCTGCGGACACAGAGAAAGACATTTCAATCTCAGCGACGCGACACGTAAAAGCTTTTTGTTTGTTTGTTTGTTTTTTCCTGCAGTGGATCTGAATTCTGCCTCTTTCTGAGGAAGGGTAAGTAAAAACGGAATGTTTTAGCGACACAATCACCAAAACGCCTGTGATCCAAAGGTTCACTGCAGTCCTTTCTGGCCTTTTTTTAATGCCTTAGGTGTGAAAAAGAAGAGAGCGTAAGGGCACGGTGACATTTAGGCTGCCAGATTGGCTTTGCTTGTGACAGTTTGTTGTTACCTTGGAATGTGGAGAATGAAGCTCCCTTTCATTTTGCCTCCAAGACAGAAAGTTCACACAAAATGCCAGACGGCATCACTCCAGAGCCGTGCCATTTCCACACACTCTTACTTTTTATTATTTATCTTTATAAACTGGTTTTTTAAAATAAATTTTGATCTCATTTTTCGACTTAATCCAACGCAATGAGTTGAAATTCGATACCACTTTTTTTCAAACCGATACTTGGATCTGAGTACTTGCCGATACCGAGTACCGATACCTCTACTGCACAAGAAAAATCTATTTTTGGTTAATTTTAACGAGTACATGATATCGGTATTGGTATCCGCCCAATACAGATACTGGTATCGGTTAACTTTAACGAGTACATGGTTTCAGTATCGGCCCGATACCGATAGCGGTGCATCCCTAGTCGAAATAAGATATTTTGAGGTGTAAAAGTTATAAATACTCTCCTAGATGGCTTCCTGAATGGCCTCAGTTTGGAGAAACATAGTTTACATCCTTCCAGACTGATAACAGCTAGTACAAACTACACTGAAAAAAAAAACTGGTCTAACTTTTAAAAAATTGAAGTAATCGGTCAAATGTAATTAAATTAAGTTCGTTCAAAGTTAATTTATTAAGTTTGTTCAAAGTAAACCTAATCAAATTACTTGTGACCGATTACTTCAATTTTTTAAAGTTAGACCCCTGTTTTTTTTAGGTTAGACCAATGTTTACTTTTTTCAGTGTAGTAAACACCAAAGTGCATTGCTGCCTTCTTAAAGCAACTCCTAAACCTCATGTGTTTGCGAGTGTACATACCACCAACATCAGCTAATTGTAACACTTCCAGTGCGTTCAGAGGTCGCATCCACTTCTAAATATTTTTGAAAAATAAAAGCCTAAAGTGAAATTGACAGCATGGCGAAGGATCATCTATATTTTCAGATTCATTTAGCAACTCAAATAAATAAATAAAACATCAAAAATAAATATTGTTGTGCGCAAAGAACAAACGAAACTCAGGCATCAGAGTTTATGAGTCACAGCCTCTGTGCTCTTGTTCAGGCTTTAAATATGCTCAATCTTCTGCCTGAAGGAATGAGGATGAACAGTTCATGGATATGGTGGATTATGGCATAACATTCACATAAACCACTCTTACAAAGTAATAAACTGTTCCAAATGTAAAAGATTATTAACCAAACAAATGTTTTCATACTTTTTATGATAGGTTTATTGATCATATTTGGTAGCTTTAACAGTTTTTCCACCCAAACAATTTGTACATTTTATGGAGCAGAAGGTTGGGATTTCTGTGTGAACTCAGCTTTTATTTTTTCTTTTCCAAAATTAGACCCATCAGTTATTATAAATGCAATGTGCACACAGCTTCCCGTCATTTCAGACCAACTAAGACACCTTGACTTTTCACTAAAACGTGTTGAAAGTCAGTTTTAAGGTTGAGCTCCGAGTTCGTTAGCTTGCATCCTGCTTTGGACTGAAATCACTCGGCATAGTTCTGAACCAAATAAAGTCACTTTCTTGTTCATAAGCATGTAGTCTGATGTCTTCATTTTGCTTAAAGGCATATTTTGCAACTTTGTCATATTTTTAAATCTTTTCTTGAGCCAGTATGTGCTAATATGACCCTTGCAGGGTTAATAAAAAGCCCCATCTGCTGCTTGGACCCAGGATACCATGTTTAGGGTTTGAGTCCGGTGCCTCACAAAGTCACGTATCTCACGAGGGTTAGGCTAACCCAATGCGGCTAGCTGTTATGCTAGCGCCAGAGTGTTTTTAGCTCATGATTCCTGATTTTTTTCGATCTCTCCCTGCTTGAACACAGCCGATTTCTTTGAATGAGTGATGAACTGCTCCAGTAGAAAGCAATGAAGGCTGAGGAGACGTTTCAACAGTTAGATTTAGGGGTTTCTGAGCAGAAACAATGCTAAAGTTTTTACGGCAGTGACTTAAAACGAACACTGGGGGGTGCTAAAAACAAGCAAAACTGCCTAGTGTGCCTTTAAATCTGACAAACTGTAGTATTTTCAAGAACATAACTCAATTTTAAGCATTTTAATTTTAAAGTAGACTGATGGTAAAAATGGTGTTTATTTGTAAATGTTGAAAAATGCTGAAAAGGCCGTCAAATTTGAAAAGATTTCTCTGAACCAAACATGATATTAGATTTATTTTAATTAAAGTTTTGGTGATAATTAACAAAACACCATGCCCCCATAATAATATATTATAAATAAAAATATATTTTTAAACGTTTCTCTTCAGTATTTCATTGAATTCAGTCACTTGCGTTCAAAAAACTGAGAAAAAACATTTAGATCTAAACTCTAATCTGCCTGTTTAACAAACTCAGCTTAATATCACACCCTTATTATTTCTCTTTTATTTAAAATGTTAAATTAGCGCTCAGAGCCACCAGATCCGGTTTCAGCTGAACGAGCAAATAAGTGAAAATCTTTGTTTTATTCATGTATCTGCATGAAGCTGCTGCTGACATTCAATTTTGGAGAAAAAAAAACACCATTGCAAAGATTCACATAGAGTCTTGTTGAATGACAGGAATTGGTCCCAGTCCAATAAATTTAAGAGATCAGACTTAAAATTGCTCTGTTTAATGTTTTTATTAAAAAAATCAGGTTCATTTTTGTCCAAGTCTTCCCTGAAGACATCACTGTTGAAGAAAAGCTTTATGAGGCCATCTAGTGGTGAAAATGAAAACAACATCCACATTTTGATGTTTTCCTAACTTTTTATTACTCCTGTAACAAAGACTGATCTTAAATCAGAGCTATTTGATCTGTTATTGGATTTAAAACACCTCGTCTCCTCCTGTCAGGGTTAAAAACTGCTGTAAATCCACAGAAACCAACAACTGTATGACTCTACTTTTAGTCTAAATGTACAACTTTTACAATAAATAAAAAATAACAGAGTGGGAACACTTTCAAGTTAGCTAAAATACATGAAAAATGGGGGGAAAGTACTTAAAAGTTGACATTTTAAATAAAAATGAGCACTGAAGCTCTTATTTTGGCGAGTAAATCCAGAAGCTTTTCCAGACTCGTGTGTGAAAACAAAACTTATGATCTACTTTGAAGTAAAATCCATCCATTGCTGTTGTTCTTTATATATAATTTCAGCGATTACACAAGAGCCAATAAATCAAACGTCACCATATCTTTATGTGACCAGTTTGAGATGTTTGGTTTCTCTCTGCGGTTGATTGAAAACATGCTCTTTAAAAAAGAGAAGAAGAAAAAAATAACGGGCATGGGAAGAAATCTTAAAGTCAACACGAAGCGGAGTAGAAAACGCGCTTCTTGGCAGCTCGCTGTGAGAACATTTATTCTAGTTAATCCACCCGCTGAGGAATTAATCCTCCCTCTTTAAGCAGCTGGATGAATGGCTGCACCGCCGGGGGTGTCCACTAGAGGGCAGCGTGCTCCTGGATTTAGAAGAGCATGCCTCCATCAAACTAAAATCAGAAAATGGGAAAGAAGAATGTAATCTGTCAAGATGGACACACCAGAACCTGGATTGGGTTTCGTCAGAATTAAATGTGACCGCTAAAATTGATGGAAACCGTATCCATGAATTTATCACCAACGTGTGAGGCTGGTTGAATGGAAGTAGAGGTTTTTACATTTTTAAAGCCATCGACGGTTCCCAAATTTGGGGTTGAGACTAATTTGGAGGTCAAAAAATTAAATAAAATCAGAAATCCTGATCACTAGAATGGATGCAAAAACTAAAAATATTAATTATTCTTGTGTTTATTTGGATTTTAAGCAATATTTAGGGTCATAAATTATTGATATTTTGTAGGTCAGAAGTTTAAAAGTTTAGAAACCCTTAGCCTTAATCATCAGCCAGCATTAGATCATTCCTATAAGAGCTGAAGCGCCATGTTTCCCTACAAGGACTAAATGAATTAAAGCCCTGCTGCCTGCTCTTGTTGTTCATAGATCTCCTGTAAAAGGCCACCTTTATCAGGTTAAGTGCACAGACGCTCTGATTCTGCTGGACGTCTTTCTGTAAATATACATTCATGTGTGTGTGTGTGTGTGTTTCTGGGATGCTTTTTGTGGGGCTCAATAATCTCTTCATTACCCAGAAGCCCCTCCTCCTCCTCTGTTGGAGCTCTTTGCCTAATCAAAGGAGCGGGAGCAGATCGAGGGGGCTCGCTGCTAAAGCAAACATCAGGGACACAATGCAGCAGGTTCCTCATTCATAAATAAAACATACTACAAGGGTGTGTGTGTGTGTGTGTGTGTGTGTGTGTGTGTGTGTGTGTGTGTGTGTACGCCAGCAAGACTGAGTTCAGATGAAATTGTAACATGAAGGATTTGTCCTCCTGGCTGAAAGGATGCGCTAAAAACAAATCAAGAGTTAACGTTAAGATGTAAAGTACGGAGGCCCAGAAGTGCAAAATAAATGCCTAAAGAGAAAATTGTGTTTACTATTTGCTCAAAACAATCATATAGCTTCCTTGTCTCATTAATGTTTTTGTGCTATACCTAATTTCAGCTACACTTTAAAGTACTTTCATTAAAAACGCCACATTTTCAAGCACCAGTAAGAATACAGTCCTATAGGATGCACCATTTCTCCAAATGAAGCCACCTACAACATGTAAAGATGGTATTTTAAACTTTTTACATATTAACACTTAAAGATGGTCAAAAGAATTCCCTTAATACAAAATAAATTGTATTTTCCAACAAAAAAAGGCAAAAAAGGCTAGATTATCCAAAACATTTCTTTTTCGACTCTACGTTGTGCTACTTCGCTTGTGAACTGCTGTTTTCTTTGTTCTCGTAGATTTGTGCTTCACAAAGCAGGACCAGCTTTGCAAAAATGTGCAAACACATACTATATTAGTTCAAAAATACTCCAACAACATTAAAAAGGCGACTAGGAAACAACAACGTTGCATATCCATCTCGTTTTTCTTGCTCCGATTTGTAAAAAGTTCACATTTTAAATGTTTTTCGTATCATTATAGATGCATTTTAGTTACAAAAATTCCATATTTGCACAATAATGTTTTTTATTTCTCAGATTTTTATGTTTTATTTCAAATGCAGTGCTTTGCGAAATGCTACCTTAAATCAATAAATGTTTTGGCACCTTTAGGGTTCCGTATATATACGCGTGAAACCCTTCTTTAGTTCCTGTACACAAATCAAATAAACTAAATAAAAGATGGACTTGCTGCAGAAATGAATTTGGTCTAAATGGCGTTTTATTCCCTAAAAGTCGGCGTGCCGTGTCCCACAGGGCTCCATCAATTCAATTATCATGGAGAGCCTCTACATTAGAGCGTACCACGGAGCCGCGGGCGCTAGAACAAATAATACACACACCCCAGGAATATGCTAAATCATATGAGTGGCCCATTTATCATTGCCAAGGGAGCTCCCCCACCCCACCCACGCTCTCCGAGTCCAACATGCAGTGGATGGAGTGTAAAAGGGCCAGAGTGTGGAGATGTGATTTGGACCCGGCTGTCAGCGTTCGTCACCCCGCCTGAATGTCCTGAACCCCATCTCGGCTCCGGCCTCTGCCCGCGCCTGATAAGGCCAATCTGCAGAGACAACACCTGAGTCCCCAAACCTCCACGCTGTCACACGTCCTCCAAACAGCTGTCAGAAACACGACGAGGGTCCCCCGAGCGCTCCAACTCCGTCAGGCTTTCAAACACTTCTTTATCTCCGGAAAGCACGCAATAAAAAAAAAAAGAACACAGAAGGTTTCCTTATAAAATCGCCAATCAAATGCTAATAAATCACCGTCGGATCATACTTTGTTGTGGCAGCTCATTAAAGCAACATTAATCAGTAGCGTTTCCTGTGTGGCCTCTCTGCTTTAACTCCAGGAAGAATATCTAAAAGGAATCTCTTGCAAAAACCCAACCTGGATAAAAGGAAAACCCTGTAAAAGTCAGTCAAATTTAAATAAAAGGCTAAATTTAATGATCTATTTGGAGTTGTGTTCTTACTTTTTAGGCAAACAATGATTCTCTGCCTTATGACGAAGGCTTTAGAGCTCATTTTTTAGTTTAAATCCACAAATTCATCTGCATCGTTATCTAAACCTCGTTATAGCGCCAGAGGAACCGATTTTTGAAATGAGCAAGTTATAAAATCCCCCCCCCCGGTCGTCAACGTGCACGCTTCGTTTAATCATGAAGACATCAAACGCCGCAATCAGCACAAGGAACTGTGGGTAAATCTACTGTATGCAAGGTCCATCAAGCTCAGCTGTCACAGAGCAGCCACAAAGAATAATAAAGACAGTTTTTGCCTCAAAACCAGGTCATTTATTTTCACACGGTGTTTAGACAGCCGTTTCCAGCGGGTCGTAGTCTTAAATGCCCTTTAAATGGAGAGCCAGCCCCCCCTCTTTACGAGCCGGCATGTGGACTCAGGAAACCCTGCATCCTGCCCCTGATGGACTTGCAAGAGGCATCAAAAGCCGAGTGGGAGACAGAGAGCGGCTCTGCCCTGCGCCACGCCTCCGAGTTTGGGGGTGAAGAATTCCAGAGGAAACCTACAGCGGCGACCAGACTGTGAAAGGACGCTTTGGAAGGAGAATAAACCGAGAAAAGCCACCGTTTTTTTTTAGATCAGTAACACTCTACGCTGTGTGGTCGTGTCTGTGGTGAAATACTAGGAGCCTAATTACTGATTGCCGAGCAAATTGTTTTAAAAATTTCATGCAGTTCTCCCAAATGATCCATAACAGCCGCGTTACACTTCGACGTTGCCAGTAGCCATCGTGTTAAACACCAGGAGAGCCAATTAAAACACGCGCTCCTCAGTAAAATGTGCTGTTAATGCCGTTTCATTTACACTGGCAGCTGCAGAGCTGCACATGTCTAGGGCTTTATGATGGTGGCGGTGCGCTCTAGCGCCTTGCGTGATTATAAAAAGGTCCCTCGCGTTATTTTTTCCTGCAGGTAATGGGACCGATAACACATCCCTGAGGAACTCCTTCGTGAAGGACACCAACGGGTGACTCAACACCTCTGATCATGTTACGTAGAGGACACTAATGGATGTTCAAGGCAAGGAGCATCACTTCTAAAAACTGCTTTAAGTCGGGGTTAGCCCCTTGGCTAGCTGTAAATGCGGGTCAGTGGAGAAAGTGAGGATTGTGGGGGTCTTCGCCTGGTTAGCAGCTTCCACTTCACACTGGCAGCAATTTGACGATTATCTCCTCCGTGCAGCAGCTTCTTTTCCCATTTCTGTTGAAGAGCCATCCGTGGCAGAGCTCCGAAGCCTCCCAGGAACGCCAGAGAGAGCGCGAGGGGAGTCCAATGGGGATAATCCCAATTTCAAATGGAGCTTAGTTATATCCCCCCCTCCTCCATTGCTTCCTCCACCCTCCTCCTGTCTGGCACAGATAACTCATCCTTCCATCAACCCAGAGCGTGAGCAGACAGCCATGCCCCTCGAAAGTCATAATTAGCATCTACTCATGCAATTCCTCAATAGAAGCTCGTAGCGTGGTGAAGGGCTCATCTTTCTTGAGCCGCAGCGAGATAAGAGGGTGTCCTTTCAGGTCGGGGGGAGGCTGACACCTACAGGTGTCACCGTTAGGCTTTTGATAGTTGAAAAATTAAATTAAGTGTACAAATGATTTCTGTCCTAGCAAAGCTTTTGTTCCTTTTAGAAAGACAAGTGTATCACAACAGCTGTTAGTCAAATTCCAATGGCTACAGATAACTACAGGTCCAAGTGAGTTGTCCAACTGGTGCTTAGTGTTAATTAAGACTTCTAGACCAAGGGTTTTCCTGAACTGGGAAATGTGGATTACCAGGAGGCTTTATAGATGAATTCAACTTGGGTGTTTTGATTGTTGTTGGCTTTGATTTTAGCCACTAGACAAGAATTTCTACAAAGATGTCGGCTTTAAGGCCAATTCATACTCAACGAGAAGCAAGAACTTTGTTCTTGCAGCCCCCAGTTCGGCGGTTCTAACGGCTTGTTCTTGTTCTTCTTCTGAAAACAACTACTGCAATTGGTCAGAAAGGAAGAATGAGCGTGGTTAGGACAGTTAGCGGTTGACGTACGTTGATGTAACTTTTTCCCCGGTACGGAAATGCCTGCTGTGCGTAGACGGACCCGTGTTCAGGGTGAGGAGGCGTACAGGTCTGGATCCGACCAGCGCAAGCCCCTCGCTGGTCCGCAGCCAGACCAGGACCAGCGTTACAGGACAGATCGTTTTACTCATGCACACCTATATAACACATCGCTGAAAGGAGCTTGTCAGCTGAGTTCTTGAATGATCCTTGCAGAAACGTAACTTTTTTTTGTTCTCCAAATGACAACAAAGTTCTGAATTAGCCTATAGACACATTCGGCCATCAGTACTAAACATCCTGTTTGGAGAAGCACGATCAGGATGAACTGAGAGGTCAGAAAGACCGTCTGTTTGAGTCTATACACCATGCCGGTCAAGACAATATGAGGTCTACATTTCTCAGGTACAAAACACTTCTAATTTCCAAGAAAAACAACCATTTATATTCAATTCTGAGTGAAAACTGATGCTTTATCTTTGGTACAGATACCAACTCAAGCCCTAATGACAGCAAGAATCCACTGGCTTAAGTGTCCTCGAGCAATAAGTCCAGCCCAGCTCCACCGTCTGACCCCGCGCCTTGACCTCTACAACTATGAGGAGAGGCGTGAAGAGAAAGCAAGCACTTCAGCTCTTGGGATCGGTAGAGAATCCCACAAAGCAGGGTGAAAATCTTGGGCGTTTATCGGCCCTCGTGGGCTGTTGCTGTAGGCCGGCTGCCACGGAGAGAATCAAGAGGTGAAGCCAAACAGCTGCGCCTGCGGTTAGCGCATCGGCTCGGAGGATCAGCTGAGCTCCACTTCATCACACGGCTCAACTTTGCACTTTCTGACCTCCCTTAGACACACACACACACACACACACACACACACACACGCAGGTTGGGCTCAGACGAAGACGTGGAGACAGGGAGCGATAAGCATCGATCCGTTTCTCCTGAGCTCCATCTTTAACAAGCTGCTTTTAAAGAAGCACAACATCACCACTTTCCTTTTGGAAACAAACAACCTATTGTTCTCCGGGAAGAGCTTTCAGACCACGTCTAGAACTTTCCTTTGCAGAAGCGTCTAAAACGCTGCAGAGATGCATGGAATCAACCGTCCGCAATGACAGATTTGCAGGGTTCGAGTGAGACGCAAACACACTGTGGCTTTCTTTAAGATTCACAGCAGATTATAGGGAAGAGAAACTTTACCATTGTTCCTTCACTCTTGCTCCGTGCGACTTCCCTCTCCAGGCGAGCCACGGCCAACTTTTCCCTAAACAAAAACGACAAAGAAAGACAGAGAGTGAAAAAAACGACGCAACAAACCCGTTTTCTGAGAATTTCATTCATTACAAAGTCACACAAATCAAATTCTGTTGGACAGAGACACTCCGTTCCTTGTGATATTTGATATGCGAGCATCCAAAAACTTAAATATTTCATGGACTCCTGCTAAACAGCAGAAACCGCATGAGCCTGGAAGCAAGAAGCTCAAGACACACACTCAGGAGAGACTAATTTGTCTGCTAACTACACAAAACAGAGCTCGCAGTTCTGTCCAGACAAAAATAGCCCAGAGGAAACAAAAAGCAGGGCATCCTCGCACCAGACTTTACACTCATAACACCCCCCCCCCCCCTCTTGTCTTACACACAAACACACATAAACAGAGTGAAAACAAAGAAATCGACTGTGCACGTTCAATCCTTTTCCCACGTGAGGGCATTCCAGACTTTAATGGGATAAATTCTGGCAAACTAACTGGGATAATACGGAACGTTGTTTTAAAGCCCCCCCCCCCCCCTTCTCCTGAGGGATCACAACAACTGAAGCACTGCTCCAAGACAAGATTGTCATTCTGGAAGTGTTTTTATCCTTATTTGTGGGAAAACAAAAAGTGGGCCGAGGATCAAAACGCCTCCTCTGGCATCGTGTTTTCATGTCAGAAAGTCATTCATCCTTCTGTCAAGTTATCTGAATATACTGCAGTATCTAACGAACAGAGGTGCACAGTTTGTTGCTTCAGATTGCGCTAGCCAGATCTTCATCAGAATGAAAAGAATTAAACAAAAATAGGAAAACATCAAACACAAGCAGGTTATCCTCCCAAATAACAGAAAATATACAATTTATGTAGTAAATTATACTAACACAACTACAATAAAATGTTTAAATAGAACAAATGAAAAGCTGTTGTTTAACAGATATGTATAAAAATGAGTGAAAGTAAAATAAATAAGCCAAAATGGAGATATGGAGGACTGATAGTTGTTTTACTCAAAAATAAAAATCAATAGTGCAAAATCACAACATCGCTATCAATCTGTTAGCACTCATATTTTAGCTCAATACCTTTACAACTGACTGAGTTATAGTCACTTTTGCGCAGGCTAATGTTAGCTGTAGTGGCCATCTTGAACTGGTTCTATGCCAAAATGTAAATCAGTTGTAGATGTATGCAAAAATCATTTTCTGAAAGTTTCATTTAAATCCATTGACCGGTTTGTGAGATATTTGGCTAAAACTACAGACAAACAGACAAAAATTAGTTAGACCGGTGATAAAAATGTAAAGCTGTTAGTGTAAATCTTTTAAAAAGGGTTTCTGTAAGAAGGTATGAACAAGTAATGTCTAATTAGTTATAGATAGTTCTTGAAATAACACCAGATATGGGAAACCGATCAGTTCTGAGCTAACGGACAAGCTAACAGCAAGTCAGAGGGATGCTAGCTAGCATCAAAGTGAATTTTTGCCATCTTATAAATAGTCTTATCTAAAATAAATCCCATCAATGTATGTTAAGAATACTTAATAAATGTTTACATTGGTGTCAGTTTCACATTACATGATCACACACAAAGAATTCTGTCGTTTATTAATGCTAATAGTAGCAGCTAGCTGTAGCGCTACTAGTCAGCCTGGGGGACTTCCTGTTTGAGTTTCTTAACCCTTTAAAGGGCGCTCACAGAAGCACTTAGTCATTTTAAATTTTAACCATGCGTATTATTGCGGCATAAAGACTTCATGGTTTTAATTTTTAAAACATTTAGTTATTATTTCACTGTATTTTATGTTTATAATTTAACTTAAAAAACTTGTTACTTTTCTTCTTACTTTAAAAAATGTTTAGTAAAAGTTTCATGTTTTTCCATTATCCAAAAAAGGCAGAAAACAACTTCTTTTCAAGTTAAAGAAATGTAATCAGCTCTGCTGAAGTGAATAGGGGGATAAAATCATTGATCGATCGAGAGATCTGTGGGAAGAATATCACCCTGTCCAGGAGGCAGGCTCACACTTCATTATAGAACCAGGCGGTGGCGGTTCTAGACCAACATTAGAGGGGGGGCCAGGCTGGGTCCAGCTGCTTTTTTACATGGGCACAATCTAAAAAACTCAGCACTTAGCAGGGGCCACACGGGGGCCAAGCTTGTTGTCAGGGGGGCCCTGGCCCCCCCTTAGAACCGCCCCTGGAACCAGGACAGTCTCAATCAGCTGCTCTGGACCTCTTGCTTTATTGTAGGTCTGGTTACTATGGTTACTATGCTACGTCGTCGTGTTTCATTTTCCTAGCAGTGCTGTTCCTCACCCGCATATTTTAATCTTATCCTTATTTTCCATCAGGGTTTTTAAATTTTTTATAATCATATAATCCAAGTACCGTACAGATTAGCCATCAGCTTATAAATTCAGTCTGAATTAAAATCACTAGTACTTGAACGTGAGGTCATTCAAAAAGCCATCTAAAAAAGGTAACGTGCTCATTGTTTTATGAGAATCTCAAAGCAAAATCTAAAGTGTGTAGCAGATTTGTCTGTCAAAGTCTCTCGCCTACATCCTAAACAGGACTTTATACAGCTGCCTGTCCAGCAGACAGCCTCCAGTAATCACAGTCACCTGCACATTTTTCACATTTCCACAGCTGAGCAGACACCCCAGAGCCCCCCCCCCCCGTTGCCCCAGAATAGCTCATGACGAACGCCTTCTTGACTCCGTTTAACAAGACATCATTGTTTCTGAGTGGCTTACCTGTCGAGAAAAACCCAGCCTGACGGATGAGTCTGGACTGAAAAAACGTGCTTCAGACTCACATTGCTGCTGCCGTTTCTCTGTGGTGGTGGATTCCCTGCCCCGTTCCCTCTAATAGGACCGGACTGACTCGAGCTAAGCTAAGCCTGGTTGTGAAACACACACACTGAGGAAGTCGAGCAAAGTCTCAACGCATTAAGGTGAGGGTGTGTGTATTCAGGAGAAGTTGGAGCGTTTATTTGAGCATAAACATCCATTTCGACAAAGACCTTAATGTCACGAATGCATAAATCGGCGTGTGAAAGTGTGCGAATGCTATTTCCACACCTGAGGCTGACTCATATGTTCACTTCCTATTACCACATACTGTACACATCATCACTCCACCTGAAGGAGAGGGGGGGGGGGGCGATCTGGAACTTCTCACAGCAGATATTGTTTTGCTAAAGCGGACCGCGCCTGGCATTCCTCCAGTCTGTGTTATGGCTGAGCGTCGGCCCTGCAAGGGGTTAAGTTTCAGGCCACTTATGAGCAGGCATGTTCCAGGAGCAGCCGAGCATGAGCCAACTGCGCCTCGAGAAAAAAACAAAAAAAAATGAAAGAAAATCATCGCCAAATATAGAGCAATTTGACATTCTGTGTTAAACATAATTACAGTAATTGGCACCAGCAGTAGTCAAAACAGTATTCTGGTGATGACATCCAGCCTGTGGGGAGTAATATCCCCGCATGAATGCAAATAAATGCTACATATGTTGATGCATGTAATGACATCGTACTCTGTAGGTGGATTTCTCTCCTTTTTTTTCAGCAGATTAGTCACTTTGTGAACCTTTCCCAGCTGTGTAAATCGACCCCGAAATAGTCAGACGGAGAAGTCAAGAAGTTTATCAGATGTTTTTATTTCCCTTCTGAAACACACGTGCTTATGAATCTCATCCAAAAGAGGCTCGTCTTGGTTTAATTTGTGTTGGTTTTCATAACAATAAGAAATATTTAACCCAGTCCTGAACTAAAAGGGAAGTAAATCAATCTTTTTTTTCCCTTCTAAATAAATGTGCCTAATCTGGTAGTTGGATCTGATGTTTTCATAATGTGAGAAACTTGGTTATTGGAGAAATCTTAATCACCCACCACCTTTTAGAGTTTTAAAATAAGATCGTAATGTTGAGAAATGGAAATATAGTTGTGGCCAAATCTCAAAAATGAGGTTGTGCATGAACTTTTGTAATATTTTAATGATCCATAAAACAGACTGATTTATAGCCACTTTTTAATAGCCAATTTGAATTTGAATGAATCCATAAACTACCCAGGTGTAGGCGTAGATCTAATAAAATGTTTTATTTCAATGCATCCAGTGGTTTTAGCCATTTTCGTGTGTTCACGAAAACCTATCCGGTTGTTCACGAGGTGTTTGCTAAAAACGCAACTGACTTGAATGCTTATTGTCAAAATTTCAAGCAAAGATCTCTTTAAACGTGTAACATTCAATTTATATGATGTGAAAGACCATCAGCCAGCACAACACCAAATTTTAGCTTAAAGCTGTTCTAATTAATATGCAAACAAGCTAGGTATAGCTAGCTAGCTTACACAAACACGATCTCAGAGCTCTCACCCCTCCCATTGGCTATAATCCCCCCTCCCAATATGGGTCCGCACATTGCCACAGTAACAAGAGAGTGCAAAACACCAGTCATTGAAACGCTACGCTAATGTTCACCCTGGTTTTTCCTCTTTACGTCCAAACGGTTTTTTGCTTGATACTAGCTAAAAATGTGCTTTTTTTGGGGGGGGACTCTGGTATTTTTTCCTAAAGTAGAAGCGCTAAAAGCTGGCTGTTTCTCTCCTTCTCTCACTTCCGGGATGTTCTGCTGAAAAATGCTCCAGCACACATGGAGGATCCAAGAAAGTACGGAAGTGAGGAGCTTTGGCGAGACAGACAACTGGATTGTCCAATAGCTGCTTTCAGTCCGAAACGTATGATTGGCTGAGGTTTTTAGAGAACTGCGAGACAACCACTTTGGTTTTAGACATTTTTGTGTTCGCTAATGTAAGTTGGCTGTGGCGGCCATCTTGACTGGTTGACATTAAAAGTTAAGCAGTTGTAGTTGTACATCCAGTTATCCTTTTCTGAAAATTTGACTAAAATCCATCCAACTGAACGTATGACCAAGTACTAGCTAACGGTTAAGCATGCTTACAATCATCCTTCTGTTTTTTAGAGCTGCTGTCAGAAAGCATGACTGGATAAATCCCATCAGCGAGGACCTCCACCAGTTTTCAATGACCTTGAATCACCTGATGGCATGGGAAGTCTCGCTAGAGGAGCTTCGCTTGAACCAGGTCGAAACAGCTGACAAGCCCCATCACAAACGCAACAACTGCTTTATTTCTCTTCACAGTCGAGCTCACCGCTTCAGTGCAGGAACTGTACGGAAAGCATCTGTCGCAATGAAAACCAGGTCAGGAGGGCTCCGAGTCCAATAAGCAGCTGGATGATGTTAAAAAATATATCAGTCGTATTTAACACAAGTCTTATTGGTTATAACCAGAAATTGAAGCAAGATTGACACAAACTTGAGGTTTTCTAAAGTTTTTATTTGACTCGAACAGAACATTTGAGGAAAAAATATGTGACACATTCTTAGAAACTTTTAAATGGAGAACTGGACAGTTGGCAACTAATTGGACATAAAATTGCAACAAAACCTGACATTTAATTGGAATCGCACAGATTTAGTTTTAATGGGTTTTAATTTTTGTCATGTAATTTTGTATGATTGCAAGAATTGTGCAAATTTTCTCAATTTAGTCATGTTTCTAAAATATGTCTCAATTTGACAGCAACTTGATCCCAACCGCTCCAAAAGTCATTACTCTGATTTTCTGACTCATGGAAATCAAATTAAACTGCATTGTAGAAAACTGAGAAGACTGACTATTTTGAGTGAAAATTTGTGTCGCAAAATATTTGAAAATGTTCATAATTCCATCAACATGATAGGAAAACACTTGGACTCATATGAGGAAATTGGGAACCCTTGAAAATATTCATTTTGGAAACTCCTCTGATGATTATAATGTGTGCCAACAGTCCAGTGAGGTGTGTTAGCATAGCATTTGAGATGTGTATCTATCCATATTTGTTCAAAAGATTTGAAAATAGCAGTCATGTTGATGTTTTATATCTCAAAAACAAAATTTGCCCAAATTTTCTTTTTCTGTACTGCGTAAATACAAACAGTAACTATCAAGGTACAAATGGGAACCCACTTAAATGTTAGCTGGGCTCTCAGATGAGACATCAAAATCTAGGCCAGAGGTGCAGTGTCTAATTTAGTCTCAGGAAAACATCTCAAAACATCAGAATCAATGGCCTCAAATGTTGGACTTTATAAATAAAAAATCATCAGGTATCAGAAAAGTCTTACTGGGAAAAACAATGAAGTTAGCTTCTGATTTGACCATATTTAATCAGCTCTAGTTCAAAAAACTACAAAGCTAGTAAAACTGCTAAATCGGAGGCTGGAACTTCAGAGTCCAATCGTTTCTAAACCTAACCTGATCAATCCGTTTCATCATCAGACACCTGACAGCATTTGGTCTAAAGTCCTAATATATGCTCCCGAGACCTGTCCTAGAAGAGACACCATAGGTAGAACTCATTCTGTGCTACACTTCTGCAGCAGGTATTGTGATGGAGGGACGAGCACAACACCAGAAACATTAACCGTGACATCTTAACAGCCAAAACAGAAAAACTCAGTCAAGTAGCAAAAAAGATGATCTTCAACCGACTCCATATTTCTTGTGCGATTCCCGCAGCGTGGAAAAACATCCCTTTCTTTGAGATAAGACACCCGCCGTAGTGCCAAGAGGATACGACACCTGCTCTTGTTCTGTTCCCAGCAGATCAACCCTGTTTCCTCTGCACATTCTTCCCTCTCAGTCACTGTGTAAACCCTCCATGTGCTTTTCCCAGCTGCTCACGTCGAGGCAACGCGCCGGCTGCTTGCCGCTCGGCGTGCAAAGACACGACCCGTCAGGGTAGAGGGAGGATCAATCACGGCGGACACATTCGCCAACTTGAGCCGACACGTCGGACCCTTGAACTGCTCTGTGGGAGGCAGACGTTTAGCTTTGTTTTCATCACAACTTTTTCCATTCAAAGGGAGTGGGGGGGGGGGCTTTAATCCATTGTACGTTATTTTCCGCTAAGCACATAATGAAAGAGGGGGGGAAAGTGCTGTCTCTGACAATTCTGGTTCCTTCTGAACACCATCTTATTATCAAGTGTGCCTAATCTCCCTTCTGCTCGGAAAGTTGTTAACAGATTAAACACCGCTTGCTGCTTTCTGAGCTACTCATGCCAGCATGAATCCATGCAGACAAGCTGCAGAAATACCAACTACATTTGTTGCGTTGTCACCGAGGCTTACGGGAAGGTAAACATTTCAATCGTTCTGAGTGAAAACGGAGTGGCCGGAAGGAATGCATCGATGTTTGCATGAGAGCAGAGCTGCCATGCATTTATGTATTAGCGTCTGCACTCCCGCTGAGTTAAGAGCCTTGATGTGCACGCGATCCCCGTGGCTCACACTAGTATCCTGTTCAGAGGCTGGATTCTGGGTCTGTCTCTGGTCCAGTAATTCCCATCCCTAATCCTCCTGAGTTACGTAACCCTCTGCACCAATCCAAACTTTCACCCCAGTGTGGGACAAAGGGTTCAGCGAGGCGCTTGGTGAGTTATAACATCCAACCCTCACAAACACACAGGAAAACAGAAATCAACATGAGAGGGAAATATGGTTTTAAAGATGTCTGCTTCAACCTAAATGAAAATCCGAAAAAGATAACTTTTTAAAAAGGTGTTTTTTTGTTGATTGAGGGCATTTCACCTCTCATCCAAAAGGCTGTTTCAGTTCGGGTGTTCCAGACTTACAGGTTGTTTCAATGGGACTAATTTTAGGTTAAATTAGTCAAGTTAGCAGTAAATAATCTTCTTAAATGAGTCCACAGACCTCAGCGAGAGCAGAAGAGAGTTCCATAGCCTTGGAGCTACAGCTCCTTTGGTTTTCAGTCTTGCTTTAGGAACTGAAAGCAGACCTTGGTCAGAGGACCTGAGGGGGTAAAGTTTTAGACATGCACTACTGTAGGCAGGAGTCTGTCCATGCAGGGCTCTCCAAGTCAGAACAAGGATCTTGTATTGAAGGGCGACCTAAAAAAGTGGATAGATCTCAAGGACGTGCTCAATATAAAAGTAGCTTGCGAGGTGAAAACGATAGGGCGATGGTGTAGAAATACTGTCTCACTGCACTCTTTTCAAAAACTCAGAATACAACATAAAGTTGCTCAGAACCTGGCTCTCTGGCTTCGGAAAAACTACCCAGTTCTTAGCCCTGGTACCTCTTTGGTAGAAAACCCTTAAAAGTGTGAAGACTTTCATCTGCTTCAGGCAACTACAAGGTGGCACATCTGTGACCGTTCAATTGGCCCCAGCACATTAGGGAGGTCCAATTAATCACCAAAGCGCGCCATCGTAGGTGCCGAACAGCGCCGCGACCCGAGCACACAGCTGGTCTCTGACCTCCTGCCTCCTGTGATGGACCCCGTCTGCAACGGAGGTTTAGCGGCAAAACAGAAGCCACATGTCAGCACCTCACACACACACACACACGCACACACACACATCCAGCCAGCCAGGCTCAATAAGCTTTACCTCACCACGGCAGAGCAGAGCATCAATTATTGACGAGGTGAAATGTGAGGAGGTTCTGCTGTGAGCAGACAAAGAAAACAAGATGCCATGTGGCAAAATAAAAAGTTTTCTTTATGAAAATAAACACTTAGTCACTAAAATGATTTTATACTTAATATGCTAGAATTTAACCTAACCTGGAGGCATGTTTGATCACATTTGGACTTGACGGAATGCATATCGTCAACCGCCCTTCACACCAGAGCTCTGAACTACCATCGTCTTATGTTGAGAAATGATGGAGGAATGGTCGTTTGGGCCAGATCTAGAAAATAAACCGTCTAGGGCATTATGCATGTTCTCATCCATGTTTTGGAAAAAAAAACCACAACTCAGAAGTGTTCAAAGAAATTGATATAAATGACTTTCAGCTACTCAGACACTATTCTAGCTTGATGCTCGTCAAACTGACTGGGCTACGGGCATTATGTGTTCCGTTAGCAGTGGCAGCCATCATGGTGGACGACCTTGTGAGATCAACTTTAAAGTAAGTTGACTCCAGATTCAATCTACAACCTAATTAAGCGGTTAATTAGCTGAAGATTACTTTCTAAAAGCTTCATTAACATTAGTCTGGTTGTTTATAAGATATTTTGCTAACAGACAAACATGGTTTAAAGTTTTAAGCAGAGGTATTGCGTTATTGCTTAAAGTATATGATGGCGATGACAATTAGCAACAACCACACCAAATTTTAGCTCCATATCTTTAAAATTGACAGAGTAATCACAATTGGTGTTCAGTTATCATTGGTCAAGTTCGATTAGCGGTGGCGGCCATCTTGAATTGAACTGACACCAATCAACTTTTGTTTTTTAAGAATTTCATGATAATATGATATAGAGTCAAATACTTGGGCAACATGATAAATTTGTGAACATGTGACTAGAAACCATGATGATGTAATGTTAAAGGGTATTTTTGTCATGAAGCTAATTGATTTTGCTTTCCAACAAATAAATTCATAAATATATTGTATTGCTTGCAGTATCGCGATTTATCACAATTAGGGGTGTGTATTGGCAAGAATATAGTGATACGATATGTATCGCGATACAGGACAGACGATACGATATATTGCGATATAATGCAAAGTAATGCGATACTATGAGTAAGACCAAATACTATGATTTTTAAAACATTAAGAGTAGAAAAACTGTCACAGCATTCTAAAACCTTTTTCATACATAACACATCCTGTTTTATTACTAGATCTAGTAGATCCACTGGAACGAAGAAGGTGAAAACAGCCACCAACTAGCGGTCATACTTTTTATTTTACTACAAAAATTACTGTCATCATTAAAGGTTCCATTAAGTTTTTTTAAATAAAATAGAAATGGATCATTTGCTTTAAATTTCGATACAGCAAAATATTGCGATACGGATATAATGATATCAAGACATCACGGCAGAAAACATCACGATACGTTGCAGTATCGATATTTTCTTATATCATATCATTGCCCCTGTATCATGATGCATATCATATTGCCAGATTATTGCCAATACACACCCCTATTAACTAATAAGATCAAATTTCAGCTCAGTGTTTGTAAAAGTGATCAAGTTACAGCCATTTTTGTGTTTGTGGAGATCATTTAACTATGGTGGCCGTGTTGCATTGGCTTGAAAGCCTCATTTAAATTCACTCAGTAATTTAGAAAATATTAACAATTGTCTTTCAACTGCAGGTGATAAAAATGACAACAAAACATCCCTTTCTGCATTGATTCCATCTCTTATCCAAACAACGTGTGCGATCCTAACACAACTTGAGCTCTGTTTGGACACATGCTCCTCAGAATGACGTTGACAAAGTTCTGATTAGCAAGATTTATCCATTGCTATGAGATGCCATCTCATTTTTAAGAATCCCATCAATGGTTGGCTTTATTTTTCTTCTGCAACATAAAAGCTCCCACAAAACCTTTGTTGTGGATTCTTCATAAGATTTAAAACTGGAATCTGAGAGATTGATGGATGGGATCATGAGTTTGTGTAAGAAGTGATTCGTCTTGATCAGAGAAAGGGGAGGGCGGTGGTTAAAACGCATCAGCCAGTGGCTCAAATCAGACCCAGTGCACACACTGCAGCTGCAAACTTGTGAAGCAGCTAAAAAAATCCCAGATGAGGAATCCTCCGAGACTCCTAGGAATGAGCGTGGATTACCCCCGTCTGTCTCTCTAAATGTTTTCTCGTTCTGCGAGCGGGGCTTGACCTCGATTGTTTCCACGCCACAGACACATTCCTGCTCAGACGGAACGAAGCAGACTGGCTCTTTAAAGATGGCCGCCCCCCCCCCCCTCCTGCCTGTCGGGCCGGTTTTACTCACCAGTCGGGGTCTCAGACACATGGATGAACACACATGTACAAACACACTTGCACAGACACACGACGTTGAATCTTTTATGTCCAAATCATAAAAGAGAGATGACTGCATGCTCAAAATCTGCACCGTTCCTCAACAAACAGATAAGAGAAGGGAAAGATCTGTTGATAAAGAGAGGAAGTCGCCACCCTCAGCTCCCAAAGAGACAAACAAACTTGTTTTTAAAAAATACTCAGAGCCACGCATTCACATTCCAGCAGGTCGTTGTTTGTCCGAGTCTAGATCACCATCTCGCACAATGACACGTAATTGAGTTTGAGCGAATCGCCTTTGCAGCCGGACTACAATTACCTCGTGATTTACGAGTTAACCGACGTTTCAAGAGGTGCAATCAGAAGAAATGAGCGCCGTCGTCTCGTTTCCTGCAGAGAAAGACGCTCCTGTTGCTGCAGAAGTGCAACCGAAGTGATTCATGACGCCGAGTCATGTCTGAAAGCAGAAACGTTTGAAGTCGAGCCAAAACGCCACGCTTTAAGGAGAGAAGCAAGATTTAATTACATGAACTGTTCACTTTAAAGTATTTTTGGTGTTTTGTTTTTTTTTTTTTAAAAAGGTGGAAAATTTAAGGCAGCATAAGTAGAACACGAGTTTTAGATGCTTCCACATACGTTGGTTTAAGAGCTCCCATTTCTAAATAATTTGACACAAAGTTAAACCTGGAAATAAAAAAATCTTGGAATCAAATGAGATAATAATGCATTCTTTAAGGTCTAATAACTATTTAATGATAGAACTCACCAGAACTCTGCTCATTAGTGAGGAATTAAGCTAATGTCACAATAACGAGCTGTGGGAAACACTTAGCATGTGTTTCAGGACAGTAATGGAATCGGCGGCGTCTCTGAGGAAACTTCAAAGCAAATTCTTTTTGGATTTGATTTGTTGATTTGACGTCATTCTGTTAAAACTCGAGACAAATCTACAAGCTCATCATTAAACAGCTTTTAATAGGTTTTTGACTGTTTAAAATGTATGGTTGCATGAATATTCAAATGTTTTAGGTAGTTTTTCTGTTGACAAGAGAAGCATCCGCTGATTCCATCATTAATGTGTTAAAGTCCCAGCAGCATTCCATCAAGGACTGCTAATTCCCCAATATCTTATGCTGAATAATGATGGATATATAGTTGTTTTGGTTAAATCTCAAAAATAACATTATGCACTATCTTATAAAATATTTAAAACATTGAGCATTATGTTAGAGCTCAATGAATGAATCTTAACTACAAATTTTAGCTCAATATCTCCAAAGCTAACCGAGTTGTAGCCATTTTGGGTTTGGCTAAAGTGGATGAGCTGTGGCGGCCATCTTGAATCTAGCGGACTCCAAAAGTCAGTCAGTTGGAGGTGTGCTTCTAATGGTTACTGTATGAACGTTTAATTAAAATATATGTTTATGTTCATTTATTTGGCAGACGCTTTTATCCAAAGCGACGTAAAATTCGGCATGTTGTGATCTGTGAGGGAATACCTGGAGGAAACCCACACATGCATGGGGAGAACATGCTAACACCACGCAGAAAGGCCACAGCCGGGATTCGAACCTGCTAACTTCTTGCTGCATTGCGCCATGCAGCCCAATTGCAATTAAAATATACCCAGTGCTTCCTGAGATACCTTGCTAACGTTGAGTCCAATAGCTAACGGCAAAGTTTTCAACAAATATTTCATGCGATCAGTTAAGGTTCATGGTTTAAGTTGAGGATGACTCTCAGAAATGACCAAACTTTAGCTCGCCATCTGTAAAACGTACCAAGTTGAAGCCATTTTTGTGTTTGCAGATGGCGCTGTGGCAGCCATCTTGACTTGGGTTGACTCCGAAAGGTGGTAGATGTACATTCAATTAGACTTACTAAAAGTTTTATTAAAATTCACCCAGTGGTTTACGGGGTTTTTGCTAACCAACACACACACACACAGAGGTAAAACCATTATCTGCCATCTTTAGCTTCTCAGCGGTGGGCAATAAAAAAGCGCTCATGAATCAGTAATTCATGAAATAAATTGCACATTTAGCAGCCTGGTTACATGCCTGGTGCTCGACTGGCCCCGACGTACTTTATGTTCCACTGATTGTTTGGCATTTCACACCCTGGCTTGCCTGCTTTGAGGTTATTGGTGAACAGGGACTCACATTTACTACTGTATCGTGCTGCTAGAAGGTTCTGCTGACTCATGCAGGCTATGTAAACCGTACAGTAGTTTTTAAACAGAGGCAGACAATGCAGACAAAGGTAGAGTAATGCAGCAGATGTGTTTGCATGGTCGTTTTCTGCTGCAAACAGCAAACCCTCAGCTCTGTGTAGCTTGTATTTGCCTTAAAAAAGTTGAATATTTGATTAAAAATTGTGTGTTTTGAAAATACAGATTTTTTTCTCTCAGTTGCCATAGATTTCTTGTTCCCTGGCATGCTGGTAATCAGGTACTGTAACTCACTCTAAGTAAAGACTGTCATCAAATACAAAAAAAAAAAAAAAAACTTAAACGCAACAAGAAAGGTGTTTGGAAAAGAGTTTTACAGCTTCAGACCGGTGAGCTTCTCCAGCAGCCCTCTTTCCATTTCCTTTCCAGCTGCGCCAACACCTCCAACCACTCGCCCGGCGTGTTTCTCCAACTATTATCCTATGATTTACGGCCAAGATAGCGAGGAGGTGAGGTCTGTTGACATTCCCCGCTCCGCGCAACCTCAAATACGACGCTGACCTCGTCAAGTCTCCCTGTGGCAGGAGAAGAAACATGAAACAAGAGGGAACGCTGGAAAAGTGACAGCTTTGATCTAAAAGAACTTACATACAAGTGTGAAAGTGTGTCAAGTGGATGTCTGCGTGTAGCAAACAAGGGCAAAACCATATTATCTTGTAAACTGTTGGCATGCGAGTCTATGACCTAAAAAAACAAATCCAATTTGGGGATTGTTTTTTTTTTCCTCCAAGAGTTGAAACAACATGGGACGGATCAACAAAAGCCTTTCTAAAAAGACAACAAAAGTCTTCAAGCCAAGACTCGCTGTAAAAAACGGGACGGTATTTCACGCCAATTCTGATCGGAAAAACAGGCAAGGCCTCGCAACGAGTGAGTTTATCTGTTTAGAAACCACAGACGGCGCTCCAGATTTAATGACATGACTAAGCAGTCAACAAGGGTGTCTGGGTAATGCTTTCGTCTCCAGGCGAAACAGTCAGTGCACGCAGCACGCCAGTGATGGCCAGCAAATAAAGGTCTTTTATTGATAATAAATTGTGTTAGACTAATAAACTTTATGTCCTTCTTGAGTGACATTACTCTAAATCCAGCCAACACGGGACAAAGAGGCACACAAAGTCAACTTTTTACAGCTTTTTAAAATTCACTTTCACGACACCCCCCCTCCCTTAAAGCCCAACGATAAGTTATCTGGTCTACAATGTTTGCTAAAACAGGCCCAGAGATCTGGAGAACTGAGTGTTTTTGGAGTTCCCACATGCAGTTTGTCAGGGAAGATAAATGCAGACCAAGATGGGGGGGAGGAATGCATTCAAAGCACCCTTAATTGAGCTGGATGGCCTGCAGTCACAGAGGCAAAGTGTCTCAACAAGCTGACGAGATCCTGAGATGCGCATCATTAAACCGGCTCACGGCTCCACAGCGCCAATGAAGACTGCACAGACAGTGGGAATTATATGGGAAAGTTGTCTGGAAAGGAGCTTTCCCCGTCCGTGCTTCCCTCCTCCAAAATCAAAGTCCTCTAGCTGTCAATGAAGGGGAAACGCTCCCATGCTGAGGCCCACTGGGCCGGCCATTGAACAGGGGAACATTCCTGAGTAATTCTGTTTGACCTAAACCCAACACGCTGGCTGAGGGTCACCAAATGCAGAGCGCCACATACAGGGAGGGGACGGGAGGGGGAGGGGGAATCGGATGTGGAGGAGTGAGAGGTGAAATGACAGACTAGAGTTAAAGGGGTAAAAGAGGTGCTGGGGTGGTCTTAATCTGGGGTCTTGAGATTTACCAACTTTATCATCTCACAATGGGACAGTTGGCAGCCATTGGAGACACAAATGTTTTCTAAATCTGTCTAATGGTGCATTCGATTTGTCTCGGAGGTCGGAACTCGAAAATGGGAATGACGTCACTCTTAGTTACAGCTTTCCGTTTGTAAAGTCTGAAAAGTCGGGAAACCAAAGTATAAAGTAATTTACGGTGGTATTTCTTTACGCGTTTGGTTCAAACACATTCCCATTGTTGACTTTGTAAGCAGCACGCATCCAAAACATTGTTTTAGACTTTAATTCATTCGCTCATGCAAACACTCTGAATTTTAGTCAGAAGATACAAAGCGCTACATGTAAATCTGAACTTAGATAAACCTGAACAAGCAGATCATGCAAAATAAACGTGTTTTCACGGCATTTTAACTGTTCTCGTGAGGAGTCGCCATCTTTTTTCTCAAAGTCGGGACGCAAAAAAATCTCTCAACTTTCCGAGTGGGAAGTCCGACTTCGGAGGGGCCGTTCTAGTTGTTTTTTCCCCACTCGGAATTCAGAATTTCCGACTTCCGAGGACAAATCGAACGCAGCATAAGAGTTATGGAGAATTTGGTCACCATCTTTTTTTTTTCACTTTCCGACTCGTGGAAACTAAATGGACCAGGGTTTGAGGTGGTTTCTAGACAATGGCAACAAGTCTGTTACCATATTGAAAGGATATTTGTCTTTTAGCAAATTATCAAGCCAGTTTGTCCCCTCTCAAAACATCTCATACTAGCGAGAAAATCTTCACAGTTTGGCTAAAATTAGCACATTTCCCATCGTCAACTCATTAAAGAGTTGACAAAGCGTCGTTTACTGCTTGTAACCCGACCTACAAGAGCAATAAAAGCCTGATTTATGGGTAATTCGGCCATTCTGAAACAATCGTTCCCACAAGGAAGAAAAAGACAGCAAAGGGAACTAATGTTGGGGAGAAACGATTGAATTGCAACATTCTCTGGATGGAGAGAATTACAGTTTTAATTCTATAAAATCAAATCCTTCACTTGGCAATCCTCTTACCCAGTAATCCCCAGGTAGGTTTCAGAGAGCAGCAGGCTCAAACTGCCCAGCGCACTGACACATCTGCCCCGGTGGCTGGATGATATCACCGTCCTGCTGCTCTGCTCCAAATAAAGACTCTAAACGGCCCCAACAGAAACTGGACCAGGCCTAAAATTGATTGTGTAAATGCAATAAATGCCCTAGTTTGATGGGCTTGACTGGCACGAGCCTCAGCAGTAGATTATGGTGCGTGGACGGATGGCAGATTATGTGGTATCTAAAGCCAGAATCTGGAGCAAGAACGGAAAAAAGAGAAATAATGGAAAAGATTTGGGAGCAATAGATGACGTAAAAGTCACTGGGGAAATAAGATGTTTGTGTCTATTGTCTGGTGGGTTTATTTAACTGTAGACATCAAAATAAACCTTGAGATAAAGTTTAAAAAAAAACAAAAAAACATTTGTAATCGTAGATTTCTTTATGTTACCTACTTTTGCCACTATTCTCAAATGGTCAATCATTACAGTTTAGTTTTCGATCCCATTTAGAAGCTTCAATCTATCTTCCATGAGACGTTAGCAAGATTTATTTGGCAAACCTGAGTATTTCTTTGAAACAATTTCCATCTTTGATCGTATAAATATGAACTGAGCATCTAACTGGAACCTGAAATTAGATGCCGAAAAAACCAACCATCCCCCTAGTGGCTGGGTCTAATATATTCTAAGCCCCGCCCCCTTCATTACAAAAAATGGGACTAAAAGCTAAAATTACACCTCAGACTGATTAACATAGATGAGACTTTCAGCCCGACGTCTCTAGTCTGTAGACTCCACAAATACAACATGGTGGTGCCTGAAAACCAGACAGTTTGGCTTCAGTTCTAAACAGAAGGAGGCGAAGACGCAAAACTGTCATGAAACATTAATGGAGCTACAGTGGTTCCAATGAAAACACTTGGTTGCGTTGGAGATTAGTTGGAAACAAGAAAAAAAAAAAGGAAATTTTTAGTTTTCACTGAATTTGTGTTTATGATGTATGCTGAAACTGCTATATAATTGCAGTCCTTTAGTGAATGTCATGCAAATTACATGGTTGAAACTGAATTTCAAAGTGTCTTAATGCATTTGCCGTTTTGTGGCACCACTCACAGGAACTAGAAGGGTCCGAGACATGTTCCAGATGACTGCAAAAACTCTAGGACTATTTTAAGAGAATTGAGAGACAGTAATTTGTTGAAATTTCCAGCAACGTGGAATCAAAATCAAGAAAATGAGAACCCTCGCAACCATTTCGGGACTATTTGGTAACTCCCATAAAAACGACATCCCCAAAAACCAATCGCAACCCAGAGAGGGACTGGCTTTAATCGACAACTATAAGGAAATTTGAATGTTTCAAGGCTATTTTACCAATAAAC
The DNA here is from genome assembly GCA_006937965.1 of Callopanchax toddi. Taxonomy (NCBI): domain Eukaryota; kingdom Metazoa; phylum Chordata; class Actinopteri; order Cyprinodontiformes; family Nothobranchiidae; genus Callopanchax; species Callopanchax toddi. The sequence goes on from SSNR01000014.1 coordinate 1,532,315, forward strand.
CAAGTAAGCATAACTTTAACAGTAAGAGTCTTGAATTTAGGTTAAAAAACGCTTTCAGTTGAGAACTGTCCACATTATAAACAAGCACGCTATATTTGGGAATGTATGGATAAATGAATCCAGCTGGCAGATGTGTCGTACCCAACATGCAACGCTTGGTATCTCCAGCTATAAAACATCCTCTACATGGCAGCTGCTATTTTTTGCTCTTGTGATGAGAAGCACCAGCTCCAAGGCTGAAGAAAGTCAAACTTAAAAAAAAGACAAAGAATGGCATTTCTGTCTGGCATGTTGACAACACCAGCCGTAGACTCCTGATACCTCCCATACTCTCCCATGCTCTCAGTTCTACACTCCCTTGCAAGTTCTGTTTTTAGAGATAACAAAGTCGGCCAAAAATATCAAGCCGGAGTCCAGAGTCCTACACTGTCCTTCCTGGCGTGTTAGCATCCCCGACCGGCTGAGGGAAGGTTTCTGTCCCTGACGCATGGAGCTTCCCTCCACATTCATAAAAAGTTAAAGAGACCATAATCCACATTCCCCAGTGTTTAACTGGATCCACACCCAGTTCCACAACTGTCATTTCTGTCGAGGATTAGTGGTTGAAAAAGTTAATCTGCTATAGAGAGCGAGTGAAAAGGAAACAAAACGACTGATTGTTACCCTTAAAAGATCACTTTTCTTTTCACAATCCATCAGAAACAAAGTAGTTTGCCCCATGCTGTTGCCACTAGCAACAGGACAAGCGAACCCCCTTGCAAACAGCTAATTGAGATCATCTTGCAGATCAAGCGCCGAACAGATGAAATATGTCTCTTTAAACCTCGCCGTGCTCTTCTAAGAGCGAAGCATCAATCAACATGACAGTAAAATCTGGCCGTCGTTGCAGGAAATGATGCAGGTTTGTCATGTATTCCGATGACAGTCCGCTTCTCCCCTTACCCTGATGGAGACGCAGCATCCTGGTGCATTCAGAGGACACGCATGGTAATCCACCAGCACGCTTCCCCTCCTGCTCCGCAGCTGCTACCCACTGATCCCGCAGATGATAAAGTTTACATCCACAATCTGCCTCGCCTCCTCTTCAAGCCCTCTCCTCGTCGCTCCCGTCCTCTGCCCTCCCCGTCTCGCTCAATCTGGCAGCGTGCATCCACTCTCCTCTCCTCTCCTGCAACATATACACTCCCTCTTTGCTTCCCTCTTCGCCGTTCCCCCTCACCCTCCCATCCAGCCTACTTGCATTATCTCTCCTCTGACTGCTCCTCTCTCATTCTGACTCACGTCCCTCCTCTCCCCGAGCGTACAGGACGTCTAACATGTGTTGAGGGACGGGACTGCTGCTCGGCTGTCCCCTCTCTGAAGGTGGCTCTTTCCTCAGGGGAGGAGAATGAGGTTTGGGTGGGGGGTTTGCACCGAGAAGGAGGAGTTTTTTGAGGGGTGACAGCAGTGTTAAAGGGGGGGGTTTAACTCCAACAAGGGGACGTGAAGAGGCAAGCAGCAGCCGGCTTGTGATGTTCCACTAACTGGGTGCTTTCAGCGCAGGAAACGAGGAAGAAAGGGCAATAGACCGTGTTGAGAAAGATACTAATTTATGGGTAGACGCTGCGTGGATACGTTTATGGTATTACACCCATTGTTACCTACTTTAAAACCAACATGAACAAAACAAAGGACAAATCTAAGCATTACAAACCCTTTACCAACACTTTGATTAAAGGATTATTCAACAGAGTTCAAATTCTAGTTGATTATGAGCTAAATTCCCCACAAAGACTCAACACGAGCAACACTTTTTTGAATAATTAGAGCTCATAAAGCTCAGCCAGTTCTGATCACGTTCAGCTTCATTCGTTGCTTGTTTTAGCAAATAAATGACATTTATTAAAGTATACCTAAAGGATACACGTTTAAAAATGGAAATGACGCTTTAATACTTCGTAAATAAACGACTAAAGTGGTGAAATTACTTGTTTAGGTCTCGAAATTCAAAGGTCAGCCCTTAGGGATGTCTTGGAATTTAGCTAGAAATTCAAGTTGAAAGATTCGACTTACTTGTGTCTGCAACACAATAACTTGTTCCCACCTCTGTGTTGTCCTGCTGATGCAGCAGCATTACTGGAGTAAATGTTCCAGTCAATGGGTTCTGGCGTTTTGCTCGTTTTAGTTCCGTTGTACTTCCTTCAAGTTTCAGTTCCGTTTTGTTGCAGGATGCATTCATACCTTGTTCTTCATTCTGAGCAGCTTTGTTCCCATTTTACTTTGGAGAAAACCGCATATGCTTCCTGTTTGGTTCGGCTTGTTATTTATGTTAGTTTTGCTTAAAGCCTTTAAAATGAGTCAGAGTTTTTGTTTGGTCCTGATCAAAAAGGTTCTTCAGGTTTTCTGGAGGTCTGTCAAAACTTTTCTTTGGCCACTTTTTCAGTCCAGACCATTTAAAATGATTTTTTAAAATCCTATTTCCCCCCTAATTAACACCAAATTGTGAACTGTTCTGAAATAAGATGACTCCCAAAGACCTGTTAACAGAAAACTTAACTAAAACCTACATTAGGATGATGCATTGCTCACATCTTTGATGGACTTTTTCCTTGAAACTTGAAGAGCTTCCAAGTTCGTCCTCCACTCACCAACTTTTATCATTTAAAACAAAAAGGGAAAACACACTTGGCACAATCTACTGTTGAGTACAAGAACTGGACAAAAAACTGGTAAGAAAAAAAAAAAGCTGCCAAAGTTCCCTAATAAATGTTAGAGCATGAAAAAGTATTATATTATAACGTTTGGTTATTAAACTGTAGACTTACACAGTGAATGCTTGGACCAAATCATGTCTTTGTTCTAAACTTTCCATCCATCGGATCTTTGGTGCCAGTTTTTTATAAACGCTGTTGCGGGGCCTACTTATGAAACCTGTTCTGGTTTGGGTGACGTCTGAAGATTAACCCACGGGCAAGTTGTGCGCAATATAGTTCTCCTGTATACGGCAGCAGTTCCTCTTCCTGGAGCTGCGTGGGAGGTGCGGCGCCAATTCATGGTGGATTATATTAGATAATAACATCTTGGGGAACACAGGAAATCTAACTATGATCGTTAATGATATAGGAACGAACTACATCCAGCCCACAGGCCACCTATCAGGTACCCCTGCTTTAGTTTGTAACATTAGTGGAAATGTCGTGGAAATTTTCTTGCCGCAATTTAGCTACAAATCATCTTAGTATTGTCCTAGTTTGATCGCAATTTATCCTTATTTTTATTTTGTAACGTTATTGCTTTTATAATGTCAGATTCTCTTTGCTTCCAATCAAACTTAGTTGCACCCCCTCCTCACATCGTCTCATGTCTCTTATCTTCAGAGTCAGAACTAAACTCAGAACGGTTCCAGGCACCAACCCTGTCTATTTCGAAAGAATGTTAGCAAATTTTTCTAACTTCTTTGAAGTTACAGAGGCATTCCTGCAACTCGTAACTGTTAGCGAGGACTGGCATGTAGATCAACTGGTAAATCAAGAGCTTGAACTGCCCTGCAACTCATGTGAGGAAATTGACAACCATTGCAAATGTTCAAAGACATCTCTGACACTTCCTGATGACTGTTCAGCTGTTTAGTTCTTTAACTGCAACTGGTTGTGGGGAAGCCCTGTCCTATAAAGATTTATTTCAAGGAAAGGAAAGGGGAATTTTGTGGTCACGTACGTATATATCCATCCCCGAGGAGCAGAGGGCAGCCATCTTGATGGCACCCAGGAGGCAGTATCTTGCTCTTCAACGTATGGCCAGGCTGGGGTTTGAACCCTGGTCCCCCACATGGTAGACAGCCTATCTTCCTGAGCCATGATCGCCCTACTGTGCATACCGTTGACAGATAGTTCCAAACTTTGCTAGACAGTGAAGTGAAGCCTTCCTAATTCCAGTATAAAAAAGGTGAGAGGGTGTTATGGTTTCAGCTCTTAAAAGATCGGACAGAAACCTTTTCTCAAGGAAACTGAAGCTGCGCTCTGGAAAAACTGGACTACGCTTTCAGAGTAACAAAACAAAAAGAAGGTACTGACAAGGGACAGATAGGGACAACCGAGGAAGAGGTCGAGATCAAGAGAGCGAAGGCCGAAGGAGAAAATAAAAGCCGGAGAAGAAAGAGAGAAGTGCTTGGGTCTGCCTGGGCCGAGGAGCTGATGGGCTTCAGCCCATCTGCCGCAATCACAATCGGTCTCAGCTGAATGGCTGTGACAAACTGCAGCTTGGAGCCCGCAGCCTCAACCAGGCAGGACACCCTACAAGAGCCGAGGGACACGATACGAGGGGGGAAGACAGGGAAGGAAAGGAAGGGAGAGGTGGGGGCACCTTCTATTGTCTGCTCCCCAATAGAACCAGCGCGAGAGGAGGCGGGCACTGGATGGGTGAAAGGGGGAATTAAAAGGGTCTCCGTGACAGGAGCGCTCGGTTAAAGAGGGCAAAGAAAGGACGAGGCTGACTTAGAGCCCCGCACTCACTGTCACTGATGTCCTAAACGAACAATGACACTAAATATGTGAGAAACAACAGAGAAGGAGCATGGAAGGGGGGTGTCAAAGTGGGAACGTTTAGAATCAGGAAAGGTAAATCTACAGGTTTGAGTTCTGAGTTAATAGCCGTCATTAAATACCCGACACGTCCCGTCACGTCTCGGTTATCAGCTGTCTCTCAACGCTGGCAGTCTCGTTCCTCATTTGTCATCGTAAAAAAAAAGATTCATGACGTCTGATTATTGCGTATCACCAAAATGTCATGCAAAAGGGGGTAATCGTGTTAATCATAACACGGCAGCTGTCTCAAAGGAAGGGAAATCTGAATATGGAACCAGCGTGATTTGATTTCAAGAGCAGCTGGTCACCAATTAGACACCATTGTCCCATTTGGGTAAAGAAAGAAGAATGGAGGGCTGAGTCAGCACTAATACGTACAAATGCAACATAATCAAGAAATATTGAGGGTGCTTTTCCATTCTAATTTGATCAAAAGTGAACGGCGAGTTGCTGAGCGATTGCTCTCGTCTGGAAATGTTCAAGAGTGACGGTTAGCTGCAGAAAATGTTGGTTTAGCTCCAGTTTCGGTCATGCTACATGCATAATGTGATCCCAGGCTGGGATTAGGAGCACGTGCACGGGTTTATAACCCTAGATCTGAAAAATAAAGGAGCATTTTATACACACGTATTAAACTAAACTTTGTGCATTGAATGTACCGGTATGTTCCTTACTGGGCAGGTTTGTTGGAGCTTAGCCAACGTTTGACCAATATGTGCACATTACGTGTATTTGTAAGATTTGTGCACGTGTGTGTGTGCACTGAGTGATCTGCTGAGCTCATTAAGAAGCTGCTTATTGCTCTGCCAGGGGTGTCAGTGACAGATTCCACTGTTTGGAAACACACAGCCGCCCACACAGCCAGCCTGGCTCCACCACTGTCACACACACATGAGCACACGCACACACACGCACACACGCACACACACACACACACACACACACACACACACACACACACACACACACACACACACACACACACACACACACACACACACACACACACACACACACACACACTAGCATTCCATGGGGATGGAGGAAAGGGGGGAGGGTGTAGGGAAGGAGACAGGATGGTGCTGGGACAGCGGATGGAGAAACGGTGGGTCGATATGGATTTGTAATTGGGTGCAGGGTGGTCCGAGGTAGAGCGATGTGTGGAGTGTGTGTGGAGTGTGTTCATGCACAGACACCGGAAACATGTGACTGTCAGCACCTTACTGTGAGAAGTAGCAAGTGTTACATGGATGCTAATATTAGCATTTAGTAAAATTAGCAAGTTACCAATATAAATAGTTAACACAACTTCTGGCAAGTCACGTATTTTGTGAGTCTGGATTCTAAAACACCCATAAAGAAAAAATGTAGGTACTGTATTTGAAAGCAACATGTCCAATTGAAAAAAATATATATAAATATGTTGATATAGCAATGGTTTGGGGAAAGACCAAGACCAGAGCAAACCAAGTCCAAGACTTTGAGGGTGGCAAGACCAAAACCATTTGGGACCAAGTTCAAGACCATCTCACCAATGACTTGGATCGTCATTAGCCACAGACGGCGCTCTCCTCTTCCCCTTATCTACTCATTCTCGAAACATACAGACCATTAAAAAATCCAAAGTAAAAAACTATTGGTTGCATTTAAACACAGTCAGGAGTGTCACATTCAGCTGCAGTAATACAAAAAAGCATGTTATTGAAGCTGTAATCTTAACTGGTGTTAAGAAAAAATTCTAAGTCCTGCACGTCTGAGACAGAGACAAGACGGAGTAAAAACGGTTGATTCCAAAACCAAGGCCTTGAAAATGTGGTCTCGAGATCAATCTCAAGCACTACAACGCTGGGCAACAGGTCTCCAATAACAAAGAGCCAATGGCAAATCAAAGACCCTAAGAATCCCAGAGGGGCCAAATATGTCCAAAGTAAAGAGTGTGTCACAAATGTTTCAACAAATTTAAAAATACCATTACTGTTAAACTAACATCTACAATATACACTGGGTTAACCACTAAATGGATTTTAATAAAACCCTCAGAAAGCAATTAATGGATGTTCATCAACAACTGATTAAGTTTTAGAGTCAACCCTATTCAAGATGGCCGCCACAATGAATAGACTACAGCAAACACAAAAATGGCTTCAACTCAGCCTATTTTAGAGATATTGAGCTAAAGTTTGGTGTCTTATTAGCTAACAGACATCTGCAACATATACAACAACCTAAAACATCTGGAGTGAAATCTTTGCCTAAAACTTCACAAATAACATTTGAAGTTTACCCAATTAAAGATGGCTGCCCAAGCTTACCTTTGCTAACACAAAAATGGCAAAAACTCAGTCAGTACTACAGATATTGAGCTAAAACTTGATGTGGTGTTTGTTGAGAGTCACCATACTTCAAGCGCCAACAGGTTGCATGAGATCTTAAGATATTACATGACATTACTCATGGTGTCATCAAGATTGGATCTAAAAAAACATTGATCTTGGCAATATAAGACAATCTTGGCATGAAAGAGAATATCTTGCTTATTTCAGCAAGACAAGCTGCTTTCTGAGTGTAACAACTTGGCTCTGGAATTAAGGTTTTAGTGCACCAAAATCAATGTATTACCGGAAGATGCTATCAAAAAATCTAGAAATGAATATGTTAAGCAAGACATAAGGTGGGTGGTGTTGTGCTCTATCTGGTTAATCTGAGATCGGAGGTGAACGTGTTGAAACCTGACCGAGTTTTGATGCAACAAACAGCGCTAGCACCAAATGTAAACAAACAAAATGAGAAGATGGATCAAAATAGCTCCATTCACTGAGTCAACTCTGACTAAACTACCAAGAAGGCGATGTTTTTAAAAATCTCCAAGACAAACCAACAGATTTACATCTACAGTTGAACAAAATCGTGGGTTCCGTCTGAGCCGTGGTTTCCCTTGACGACATTAATCTCCTGCAGCTTGATTACAGATGAGTGACCAGAGGCGGTCGAGTCACTTGAGCTCATTACCCTCCAGTCGATATCTCCGTCGAGGTGTGTGTTCTGACTCAGACATTAATCACTCGGGAGGGGTGGGGGGGGACTTCCTCAACCAAACACGACCCAAAAAAAGAAATGATTAAGCTTCAGAGAACAGCCTGTTATTGTCTGGTTTCAAAGAAAGACCTGCAACATCATCTGGGAGCACATCCAGGAGATGCTTAGCTGTCAACTAGTGAGGCGGTTTGGGGGGAATAAAGGAGTGGGGGGGGTGAAGTGAAGGAAATACCAAACTTTGGAGAGGCAGTGTGTTTGTTTACCCAACACAGGAAAACTGCAAACATCCAGACTGATGCAAATCCCACGATGTCTGCAGGAAACCCTCCAGAGACCGTGTTCGCATGAGTGTGTGTCATTTAGCTTCTCCGTGTTGAGATGAAGTGTGTGGCACAATGAAAGCGATAATGCACTTCGGTCATGTTTCATTAAGCAGGGCGATGGGGGCGGAACGATGAGGAGGGTGACGGCGGTCCAGCAAGACCTCGTCTTCCTCAGCGCGGATCTCAGGAAACGCCTCGAGTCATCACAGCTGGAATGAGCGGGATTAACACTGATGGAGATAATCTTTAATTAAACTTGGAGAAATCTTCTAATTTTAATCCTTTGTGTGATTACAACAAGTAGGAGGGCTGTAGAGGAATCTCCACCGGAGGGGAAAAGGTCTTCAGTTGCACGTTTTGTGATTTCATTTGAATAAATTCTGCATGTAATGAATGATCAAATAATGTGATTAAAGTGTGAGATGCGAAACGTTGCAACAAAATGAAAAAGTACAAAGTGTTGAAGGAAAAGAAAGGAATTGAACAAAAGTAACGTTTAGAATTAAACATAAAAAAATCTTAAGGAGATAAAGAAAAGCAATCAAAAAGACTTAAGAAAAACAGATGATGTAATACCGTATAACACAAATAGGTACGATTAAACTGGGACATTTTTTTTAAATCAATGAAAAATAAATAAATTCAAAGACCCATAAATGCTTTTAAAGATATTTGTCCATTCTGTTCACGAAAATATCTTGATCCACATCATTCTGACCAACACACTGAAATACCTTCCTCAACAGTAGGAGGGATGAATACCCATATTTGTAGCATATCAAAATACAAAGAAAGAACAATTTCAGTGAAACTAACAGGAAACAAAACAAACCAAAAAATACAATTAAAAAATTGGCTTGGGCGGTATCCAAATTTTGATGTCGTAAAACTTCCTCCACATTTTCCCGCGATATTCGGTGTTATCGTGACCAGGACTGGAACCGGTACCATAATTTGGCTTGGGCATTTTCAGTTATGGCTCCCACTATGAGCACTTACAGCTGAGGTTCGGTTCGGACGCTGTTGGATTGAAGCTCTGTAAGCTCGCGAACACACCAGCGGCTATACGAGCTCGCACCACAATAAGGAAGTACTTATTAAAATGTACCGCTCGGATAGCGGGCTGCGCGAGCGCTCCAGACCGGCCCAAAGTTACCATCGGCTCACCGGCAGTCAAACCATGCTTTTTTCTCATGACGGTATTGAAATGCTATTTTCAAACACCAGTTGTATACGGTATTACCGCCCAAGCCTGGTAAAAAGGGTTTATTGTTATTTTTATCTTTAGTGTAGCGGTTAAATTTCTCTACATAAAAAAAATCAATTTCTTACATGAAAAAGTTTCCCTAGACTAGTTGGGGGTGTGGCTAATAACTAGCATAACAAAATGTTGAAAAGTGCACAGCCTAAAATTATTACACATACAACAAAAATGACATTGGGATTTTTTTATGTTTTACTTTCACATTGAAATTTAAATTGTTCAAATTCTATATTAAGTATTCTTCTGAAAATGTGCTCAGTCCAGTATCAATCCTTGACCCAGTGGTTGGTTTGTATGTGGAGGACCCCCCAAAAACTTTGGAAAGTGCTTTAAAAAAATTGTAGTTTTCTCTGGCCCAAAATGTGTAGCTGAGAGGCTAAGTTGTAGAAAGAAATTGCAGTTTAAAAAAATATCTGGAGTAGTGTGAACGGGTTAAAACAAAACAAAAAAATGGCAAAAAAACCCACAAACTTGAGTTTGAGATTTTCAAAAACAAGACTTCCAAAACAATACAAAGACATGATGGACTTTAAAATGCATTGTATTTCAGTTCTCTCTAGACGAGAGACTCAGATCTTTTTATCACGACTTTGTTGTGCATTTCACACATTTTCACCTTTTCCTGTTTCCACGCGGAGCTGGGGGAGGGTTTTCCAACGAGCCCTGAGCTGAGTGGGGGGGGCGAATAGCTGGTACGCATCCAGCAGCCAAACCTACATGTCGTCTATCAACAACAAAACCACACAGGGTGGATTCTTATCACAGAGGGAGGATGTTTTTGCAGCACATCTATAAGCTGATCTTTGTGGAGAAGAACTCAAGTTAATCAACTTGAAAGTCAAAGTGTCTGAAATCAGATAAAAAAAAGTCTGATCTTCTCAATCTGTGCACAAATCAAGTCCACCAAGTGAGCATCTGATGACTCACTTTGGGAAACGCATCAGCTGTAATTACAGTAGGGATTAACTGAGACTCGACTGGATAAAAAGCCTTTAAACACTGATAATAGCCTCTAGGAATGCAGACAATACCCCATTCAGCCTCAGAGCTGCTGAAAAGCCTCACAAGTTGTATCAAACACAACATATGTTTGTGTACTTGCTGAATTAGAGCCTGAATTTTATTTACATGTTTCAAGAGATAACCTTACTGGTTCAAAAGGAATGTCCTTCATATTGATAAATACTTTTATTTCTTCAAGGTTTGATTTTCTCCAACTAATTTTTCCATTTCTGCTCTCAAATCAAATAATATTCTACCATATCATCAGATTTGAATCAAACTCAGAAAGTCTTCTTCTACAGCTACAACTTTTAAAGTAAACCTGATTCAAGATGGCTGCCACAGCTAGCAAACACAGCTAGCAAACACAGAAGTGGCTATAACTTAATCCATTTTAGAAATACTGAGATAGAATTTGGTGTGGTATTAGCTGAGAGTCATTCACAACATATAGCTTGAGCACGAGTCACAACGATCTTTATTCGACTTTGCCATTAACTCCGGAGTACCGCCTGGGTTACCATTAGCTAAACATTGCATGTATCATTGCACTGATTTGAATCAACCTTTCAGCAAGACACCACTACATGTACATCAAGAGATTAACCCCTTAATGCCCACTTTATTGCATTTTTTAAAATTTAAATGCGAGACATATGGTAAAAATATCACGAAAGGTTAAATTAATGTGAAAAAAACAACAACAACAAATACCAAGATATTAATAACGTACGGTATGATTGTTCAACAGTCATTCAAACAAACCAAGTGGTTAGTCTGCCATTCAAAGGGTTAACCCTTTAACTGCCAGGTCAGCCACTTGGTAGAGTGCATTTTAGTCAATTCTTATTAAAACATGGATATTTACAAAATAATTTAACTTAAAGAAAAAAGGGTATGTTTGGGGGAAAAAAGTAAATTTGAATAACTATGACCTTAGAATGATTTAAAAAATATTTTGCGCACCAGCAAGCTCAAAAAAGAAGAAAAATTGATTTCTTTTCCCATGTTTTGTACAAAAAAAGTTAATTCTAACAGCACAAATTTGAATATATATATAAATATAAAACCAAAAAACCAAAGTTAACTTTGAATTACATCCAAAAAGATCTCTACCACAGATAATCAACTGTAGAAAACACAAAAATGACTCAGTCAATTGTACAAATATGGAGATAAAATACAGGATGTACCAACTTAAAAGCAATTGCTACCTAGTTAAGATCTTGCAATATTGCAGATTGTGCATAAAGTGATATTTAAGAGTTTAGCAAAAATGATATGCAAACTTCTTTGTTATATTACTTGGAAATAATTTATATGTATTAATTTATTTATGCTTGCTGAGGCACAACATTTAATAAAATAATGTCAGGATTTAGTAGGAAAAAAAAATGTTTTGAAAACTTTTGTATTACCCTTAAAAAATTATAAAAGCATTAAATTCCTTGGATTTGATTGGTCTTGAAAATAAATATTAGTCCACCATCTTCAAAGAGGACAAGATATATGTCACTCGCTTTGATACTGGTTAGCAGGATTGGTATTTAAAGTTTTCATGATAAAAAGTTTTTATATTTTGTTTGGTTAGGGTTTCATTTTAGTAATAATTTTTTTCGAACATTTTAAAAAAGTATCAAACTGCATCACCAGTTTATCCCACCATTCTTGAATTGCAGTTGGGGGCTGAAGAAAATCACTTTAAAGGCCACAAATAGCCTGCGGGCCACACTTTGGACACCCCTGGTTTACGGAGAATTGCCGTCTGTGGGGGAGGCGGATGTCTGTTTGGGAATGTTAGAATCTGCTATGAAAACGACCTTGAGGGAGCATCAGTAAAAGGCTTCATTAAACCGTTCGATTAACCTCCACCTCTCACGAGCGCCATAAAAACCCAGGCATGTACTCCAACCGAGCCCAGCCTGTGTGTGCATGAATCAGAGTCCAGGCGTTTGGCATTTACGTGACTACGGAGGGCTGTGAGTGTTCCCCGGCAGGGACAGGAAGTGAATACTCTTTAAAAATCAGCCACCGATTACTTCATCAGGGTCTGTAGTTAACTCAACAAGATCCGATGCAACTTCACGCTAAGGATCAAACACATCCAGTAGATGCTAATTAGAGGAATCGCACAAGAAAGGCAAGCATTTTGGAGGTAATTACTTCTGGTTTGCACCCACAAGTTTTTTTATTGGAGGTAAAAAATAGCCACCCACTTTATTAACCCCAGTATGACTGTTCTTGAAGATATTTAGACGTCTGGACTTCAGGGCCATAAAGTGACCTCTAATAGATGGATTAGACGCAGTTGTTCACTTCAGAGAGCACAAAAATAGACTTTGAGAGCATATTAGATCTCCTCCGAGCTTAGTGTGATCAAATTATTGCATTAGATCGGTCAACTTATCCAATTAAAGTTGTAAAGCTTTAGTCCAGGCGAGATGGCGGATCCTTAGGGGGGGGGGGGGGGGGGGGGGGGGGGGGGGGGGGGGGGGGGGGGGGGGGGGGGGGGGGGGGGGGGGGGCGTTGGTTTGGAGGAGGGTGAACCCCGTCTACGTCTTCTTTAACAGAACAGGCCTCGGCGCATTCTTCAGCTGAGGATTAAAGACTTTCATCTGACTCAAACCGCCGGCAGCACACAGGCGTCTCTGAGGCCAGATATGCCTTGTAGCAACATCAGCAAGTCGAGATTCCTAAAGCACTTTCCCAGCTTTGTACTCCTGTGGTCTTTGCTTCTCTTAAGGGAGTTTATGCAATTTGTGTTGATTAAAATGATTATGGGCTAAAGACTACGAGGGCCATTGTAGATCAAATAAATAACGGAGTTTAGATGAGGGGTAAAATTCACAGAAAAATATAAGAATTTTCAAATTATTATGTTTACATGAAAAAAAAAATCTAGCTGCATAGTCTCTAATGTTTGAAAGTCTTACATTTGCAAGAAAAAAACCTAAAAAGGCATTAATTTAGAAGAATGACACTTAGGATATTCTTCGATAAGGAACAATGGTCTTGTAGCATTACCAAATACGCTATAACCTCTGACCTCTGACTCCTTGAACATCACACAAACAATAATTCTCTTTTTACCAATAACTTGGATTACAATGACTCTTTTATTATGTTTTAACCTGAATCAAGATTCCTCCAGGTCCAGATCGTTTTTCCGGAAGACTCCACAGGACTCTTTAGTAATAATACATTCAAAGACTCCTTGATGTCTCCTTCTAAATGACACTTTTAATCCACTGTCCAGAAATGTCTTAATGAAATTAATGCACTTTCTCCTACAGCGGTATGAATGTTTGATCCAGCTTCAGTTTTATTTCATATTTCTACTTTGCTAAAGGTTAAAATCAATGTTATTACTGGAACATTCATTCATTTAGGTAATATGGTTTTAAAGGCCCGAGTCATGTGACTTGATAGAAACCCTGTCATTGGCCCACGTCGTCACACGACTCCCTTAACTGTCTTCCACCCCCGGAAGAGTTCGGTTCTCAGACAAGCCTGACTGAGACGAGAGCTCAGCTGTCACCTGCTACACAGCTAAGCTATTTCCTAAGTTGCCGGCTCCCCTGAACGGGTACCAACCCCCGTTTGAGCCGATGATCACTGCTCCCCTCTGAGGACAGACACCTTCAGTCTGCCCTCCTCGCCAAACATGGGGACACCAGCCTTTGATGCTATGAACCAGAAATGGCTCTGCTAAGCCTCGGATCCTCGCCTGCCGGCGGCCCAACGGCCCAGTCGGATCGGGGGGGCACTCCACCTCCATACGGTTCTCAACCCCTGCCGGACTACGATCCATCGGACCAGTGGTCTCAGTAAGAACCCACTTTCTGGTAATCCAAAGGCCTGTTGATAAAGCTAACAGCTTAGCTTACTCCAACCAGTAACTCCTCCAACCAAACTAAATTAAGATCAAATGCCCCTAGTCTTAACATCACAGACTCGGGTTATTAAAACTTATATTAAGATCAACTTAGAACACCATACCACCATGTTAAGAAAACTTAACCACTGCTACCTCTGCTAATCTGTTTGTAACTGTTCGTCCGTCTTTTATATAATAAATTCTGTAAAGTCTTTATTCCTGACTCAGTCCTCCATTCATCAAAATCAAGGTACGTAAACTAACTCCCCATCAATTAATGAACTAGAAAAATTCCTGTAAACACTAGTGGGTGAAGGTATCAAAGCAAACAGCTTCGTTTAAAACCAACAAAGCTCAACTAGTGACCTTACAGAAGGTGTACAGTAAAACCCAAGGTTTCATCAATCACTACAGTCTCAAGCTTTGAGTTGTTTGCTCAGTTTTTTTGACGGCATTAACTGAAAATTTCTTTTGCTAGGAAATTTTATCCTATAAAACCATTTCCAATTGACTTCAGGGTGCCCAAGAGACGACCTTTAGAGGACGGTTTGGTGTCAAGAAGGGCAGCAAAGAAGCCACTCCACTATAAGAAAACCATCAGAGACAGACTGATTTTCTGCTAAGGTTCCCAGGGATTAAACTGCTGAAGACTAGAGGAAAGTTAGTTTCTATCACTCTCCTCTTTCTGATCATTTGCGGCATCTGGAAAAATGATCTGGAGAAAATTAACGGTACCGAAACATCTTCCCAGAGGAACTCCTCCAAGAATAGTTTGGTGATAGATGCCCTTTCCAGAAAGACAAAGCACAATGCCACTACTTACTTCAAAACATCTAAATCTTGGGTCCATTTCTAATAAAACACCCAGGCCTTAATTCTACTGAGAACTTGTGATCAGTCCTCAAGAGGTGGATGGGTAAACAACAACCCACTGCATGTTAACCGTAGAGGTCTTGAAAAAGAATAACCAACACTGCAAATATTGACTATTTACATAAAATTAACGTAATTAATTAAAGCCTTTGAAACCTATAAAATGCTTTAAATTATACCTCAGCCAATCATAGAAACATGATCTGACAAAAAGATCTAACAGTGACACAGCAGATCTTATGACAAATTTGTACCCGGAGCACGAAGCTCCACCAAACATGGAGTATCTAGCTTTGCTCCACATACCCATGCATGAAGCTCCACGGACCCAGAGCATAAAGGTCGGTGGGGATGCAACACCTCATTGTCAGGTCATGACAGCCCAGTGAAGTCCAACATAACCTGGTCAAGCTGCTGGATGCTAGAAAGGATGACTTGCTCCAGGTTCTGGCTACTCTGAAAGGGACGGACGACAGAACGGCAGTGAAAAACGGCTATAAATAAAACAAACAACACGTCAACAACTAAATGTGTCGATTAGTAATCGTGACTAATCGACTAATTACGGCAGCCCTAATGTAGATACATGACATGATTCTTTGACATTATTTAACCCCTCGCTTGAGCTCAAGTTTTCTTCAATGGCTCAAATACACCTTTGATTTCAGCTTGAGCCCTTTTTAAAAATTGGGCACAAAGAGTCTCGTCTCTTGGTGTAAAACTGATCAAAGTACTCTCATTTAGGAGAGGACAAATTAGCAGAAGCTAGCATTATATTTAATCCCTTAACTGCTCTGACCTCCACTTTCTATCCCTGCTGTGTTTGAAGCAGCTACAATCATGACAAATAGATTATTGATCAGCAGATGTCGTGTCTAATGTCTTTTCGGTTTAGGCTGCAGCTGTAGCCGACTGCTCCATGCAACCTGTCTAAAACACCGCACATCTCCAGCTGAGTCCCCCCCTTTCAGCAAAACCCCCCGTCTGCCACCTCTTTATCCCTCCTTCTTGTCCTGCAAGGTGTGGAAGGGGTCACAGATGAACACCATCTGCTCCAACAGGCCAACAAATAAAGAAAAAAAGCCAGGTGAGACCTATTTTGGGGCTGTGTGACCTCACAGAGACAAGCTTTGGTGCATCTGACCCACTAAAAACAAGGTCGAAAAGAAGATTCGGGCAAAATTTGAAAAAGACCAGTTCAGCAGAGTGACGAATCAAGAGAGAGAAAGGAAGAAGAGAGGAAAGCATCTGATCTGCATTGTTTTAATCCACGGGGAAGATTACACGGAGCCTTGACACAGCAGCTCGTCAGAAAGAGGTCATACAAGCTCATCCCCGTCCGTCATGGTTTTTAGCGCCGTAGAGCTTCCATATGTTCGTCACACACACACACGTCTGTCACTCAGCAAAAAGTCTCTAAAAGTCTTTATTCATCAACAGATCAAACAAACTCAGACGTGACGACGTGTGAGGCCAGCGCTGATGAAACCCTTTTGAAAAGGCACTTCATCAAACGTTAATTATGGACAGCGGAGTGCAAACAAACGCTGAATAACCAGAAGCCCTGGCTCAGTGTTACTGTAGGTTGCGTCTGGTGTTGCCAAATTTGGATTTCCTCCGTCTGATGTTGACACAGCGCTGTGGAGCTTTTGTTTTCATCTGACAAGGACGTGATCGCGTTGAATAGAGGGAGCGAGAAAGCTCAGGCAGCGACCCACTGGGGTTTTGTTCTTCACTGAGCGATGAGTGCGAGATACAGTCTGAGTGGGGGTCTTTGAAGGAATATTTTGGGTATTTTAAAGTGTGTTTCTGTATAAAACTTATAATTATTACCTTACCCACTGTAGAGAGTTTCCCGAAAGATCTCTTTTTGGAGAAATTAAGTTTGTATCCGACTAGACTGATGATCTGACACAATTGTGCTTAATAGGGATGTCCCGATCATGTTTTTTGCCCTCGAGTCCGAGTCATTTGATTTTGAGCATCTACCGAGTCCTGATCCAATACTTCTACAGTGTTGTCATCAACTTTATAATACCTCCAGACCGCAAACTTACTCGTGCTTTCTGTTTCAAGCTGCCAGCATTTAACCAAAAGCGTCTCTGCAACAAAGTGATGTCATGCTGCACGTGTTGCTGTTTCTGTGTGGAGTCAAGAGGTATAGATGTGTTAAAAAATAATAAGAATATATATGCATACATGTCCGAGTATGGATCAGAAGGTAACATCCGATTTCAATTGAGTCTTAAACCACATGATCAGGCCAGAGTTCCGATGACATGATTGGATCTGAACATCCCTAGTGATCAATACATTGATTGTTGGTAGCATATATATATATATATTGCTAGATGCCCTATGTGGGAGTCAACAGCATCCCTACACAGCGGCCATCTTTTTTTGGACAGCTCTCTATGCTCTCTATGGTAGCAGATGGAAGGTGAGGATCAACTGAACTAAAAACACTTAACTCGATGAAAAATGAACGTATTTACAAACGGTTTACTTTCTTACAAACGTCATCATGTATAGACTTGATGGGAAACTCATAAACTGTTAAAGTCTCCTGACCATTATCGATATATTTCACAGCCACGTCTCTGACGTCTATAACAATGCAAACTTTTTGAAAATCGGTTAAAAATTGAGCAAGTTAGAGGTATTTAATAGTACATGCACCATTGACACCAATGTTATGAAATGGGGAAGCTGCCTGAAGTAAGATGGCCGCTGCGTAGGGACGTCAGGGTCCACTGACGAACAGTGCGGGTAAGATATCTAGCCTTTATATATGATATCTATGGTTGGTAGAGCTTGAATTTCTAGTCCTAAACAAGTCATGTGACTAAATATGTAAGTAATTTTGTCACCTTGTCTAAGATAAAGTATTTTCAAGTCAACGAGCTCAAGTCTAAATGGCGTTACCATTTATTGGCGTTAAAGTCCAAGTCGAGTCCAAAATCATTTCTTCAAGTTCAAACCTCGAGTTTACACTTCTGGCTACAAAATGTCAAAACCATTCATTGATTTTGATAATTTTTTTTTTTTTTTTTTTTTTTTTACACATGTAGTCTGCAAGTCTGGTGTAAAAAAGTAAAAATAATTCAAATTGATTAAAACCAATTGGTGTTGGGGACAAGAAAACCTTAATTGGGAAACCCCAATTAAACCCAGTTCATCTGAACTACAGACCTTCAACAACAGATAAGATGCTAAATATCTATAAGTTTTATACCAAAACACTTCAGAATAGCTTAACATAATCACTTTAAAACAGCAAAAACACACCGGCCCCCTAAAATGAGTGACAACTTCGAGGTTGAGGTCACTGCTGTATGAATTGCTCATGTTTTTGTGAATAATATCAATTTACCAAGAAATAAAAAATTATTAGTGTGGAATAAATTCACGAGCTCAACACAATTCACTATCATCTCTTTTTTTCCCAGAAAAATCCAACATCTTTTGTTTTATGTCTCCAAGTTCCATCAAAAGGACCCTACTTAGCAATTTATTGAAAAGCTCCTATATCTAAAACTGCATAATTGTTCAATCTGTGTTTCTTACCAGTGTGAAACTGCCCAATAATATAGAACAATGACAGACATGAATGCCGTGGGTCAGCAGGTCATGACGAGAGGATTCAGAGAACTAGAGGAATGCGAGGGCTTCTCTTTCACCTCTTGACGGATTGATGGGCCCCATATTCTCATGTGTGGAGGGAGACATCTACGGCGTCGTGAAATGCTGCCTAATAAGGGGAAGGAGGTGTTCTTTTTTTTTTTTTTTTTACACAAGGTCTATGTTTTAGCTGAACAAAAGTCTTTGTGAAGTCATTCATCAGCGTCACCGCCTCTGAATCAAACAACTGTGGAGAAGAAATGGGAGCAAATCCTACTTGGTGGTATGTTTTTCCTGGTTAAAAAAAAAAAAAAAAAAACTAAAAAACTAAGCATCAAAGAGCTTTCAAAGCAAAACGAGTTGGTTTGTTTACAAAAAGTATGATTGCATCTCAGCTTTGCAGAAGTTCTTGCAGTTGATATCTGTCACTACCCTGTGAAAGACAAAAGGAGCTTTGTAGATAGCACTTCCCTTCAGACAAACCAGCTTAGTCTCGCTAACATACCAGCAGCCCGTTGGACCCCCCGGTGTCTGCCACCAACTAGGCACTCTAGTTTGATGTCTTGATACGAATACATGCAGGGTTCAAGTGATGAAAGACTTTTTCTTAGCAATCATTTTCTTCTTTTTTTTTTGATGATAAGAAAAAGCTGATTTAGATGCAGTTATTTTGTCAGCAAAAGAAAAAAAACTGAAGGGGGAATACCCCGGAAAAAAAGGAAAACAAAAATACCGGATCCACACGGAAGTCTGGTCTATAATCGTATATTTTACCACAATCCCTCCATTGCACTAAAGCAGCCTTTGCAAATTGCTCATTCTTAAATGTTTGTACATTTTCAAAGGTTACATTTTTTTTAAAGATGGGGACACCAAAAAGAGCAACATCAGCTGACGTAGCCATGAAAATGATTGGGAAATCATATGCACGAAAACACAAAGCGTTCATTGATTCTTTGGACTGAGGTTGTAAACTAGAGCACTAACTTGGAAAACAAAAACAAATAAATCATACAAACTTCAAAGAACCCACAGACTCCTTTTCTAGTGGCAAGTTTAAATTTAATTGCCAACTATTTTACTTCTTATCAGAACTTCAGTGAATATAGCTCCAATTTCTAAAGGGTAAAAAAAAAAAGATGGCTTCTTTTCTGCCTTATTTTAAATTAATATTTTTCTTCTGCTAATATATTCTGTCCTCACATGGGACATTGAAGACACATTATCATCATGCAACAAAGTACAGATATACACTGCTTGGGACTTCACATACATCTTTCATAAAGGCACAAAAACTTGATAGAGGAAGAAACATTAGCATTTAATTTTTTTAAATAGTAAAACAATGCTTTATGTTTTTTTCCCCTGAATCTCAACAAAATGTTTTAATGACAAAAGAAATGGAAAAGCAACCAAGAAAAGCTGAGTTTAGAAAAGCTTAGTAAACCCAACCTAGCCCTATAGCTCAAACGTTCGCCTAAAGCTACTTTTAGCCTCAACCTAAAACTAAAGAAATCTGAAAAACAGAGACCACAGAACCAAATACTAATACTACTAAACAGGTCCTAAAACAAGTTGTCCAGTGTAAAAATCTGACTTATACAAACACTATTTGTAATTCTTTTGTGACCAGAAAAGAGATGAAAGCATACAGTTATTTGAAGGAGTAAAACTACAAATAGATTTTTGGAATGTTAAGAAAACATTTTGAAGCCAAGTTGAATCAAATTGCAATCAAAATTTGTCAAGAAAAAGCAACAGAATTTTTAAAAAGCCTAATATAGCCTAAAACTAGCTTAAGCATTAGCCTAAAGCTAGTTTTAGCTCAAACCAGTTGCTTTTCTGCAGTCAAAAAGACTAAACAAATATAGAACGAAAACAACCTCAAATGCAAATACTAATGATTCTAAAAGGATTCTAACTAAATTAAAGTCTGTCAGGCAGGCTATGTAGGTGAAGTGTCTGGCCCGAGAACACAACAACAAAGTGACCCAGCCTGGAGCAGGGTTCGAACCGACAACCCTCCAGTTGCAAGAGGAATGTTATACCAAATTTGAGAGGTGACAGATGATAATATGCAACTTTTAGCACCTTTTACAAAACCTAGTACAGGGCTGTACAGTGCGACATATATGTCGCACGTGCGATGAAAAAAACTGTCTGTGCGATGAACTATTTTTAGACGTAGCACTTGTGCGATCAGGGTTTCCTCTACATGTAATTGACTGTGGCGCACCCCCACACCTTCAGAATTAACTTTATATCAATGTCAGGTCAGGTGTCCTCAGCGGGTCTCCAACCGAATGTGAACGCACGCGCCAGCCCAGAGCATCTTGCCTGGCAGCGCAACACAGAATCTGCTGGCTCGGCCCCGTCCTCAGTCTTCATTTTGATCATCCGACCAGAGCCTTTCTGCAGTTTGACCCGAGGGCCGCAGGCTGGAGACGACCACGACGTAAACCCCGCAACCGATGGTTCGACGTTGTTGCGGGTGACCTCCAACAATCCGTGGCGCAGCTGGCACAAGATCGCCAGCACTTGAAACAATTGGTTCACCCAGTAGGCTCAACACACTGGTGCGGCAGCGGGACGACACCCGACCCTCCACAGGAGCCGTGATGATGATGATGAAACAATGTAAAGCATATGAAATACAGTATATAGCCTATATTTGCGCACTTGTATGGATTAAAGTCTGCGTCATGTCGACTGGAGAGTCTAGCGACGGAGTTCCATCAATTCTGCCAATTATATCATGTCAGCTGTTCGGAAAAAAAACTCTTTGCGACTCAGAAAGTGTCCCTGTGCTTTAATCACAGACAGAGGAACTAATAAATCTGAATGGGTCACACTGATGTCTGTTAACGAGTCCACGGTCCGAGTCAGGGGGAGACGAGGCTTCACACCGGAGTCTGACCCCGCTGAACGCAGCTCAGCCCCAGGGGCGTATCTAGAACTTTTTTCTTGGGGGGTCCAGGCAGGGGCAAAGACTGAAGAAGGGTGGCACACTAAAAGCTCATTATATTTAAATGCTCTGTAGTCTTGAATTGCAATGGACAGCAGACCTAAGTTTTAATAACTTATTTATTTACGGAAGTAAAACACATGGATCTGTTTAGTAGAACTATGCAGCAGATTCAGAATCAGTAGGAGACAAATGAACATTTTAAAACATCACAGTCTCACTGTACACCATCAAAAACAGTCTGCCTGTCAATGTGCTTTCATCATCAAAATTACTATAAAGTAAAATTATAACAGTTTTTGTATTTTACTAACAATACATCAAAGATTATGACAGTATGACAGCTGAAAACATTTTTTTGTGTGTGTGTTTTTTTTTTATTTTTAGCAAAGTGTTCCACAAAACTATATGAACAAACTGATTGACAGCTCTGTTGGGCGTGGCCAGGCAGGGTGGCCAATCAGATTTTAAAGGTGGTCAGTGACACCCCCCTGTGGCCCCGCCCCTGCCAGTACTGTATTGAAACACCGACAAAGATCAAATCAGGTAACTCAACAACCACACATAACTATAAAATATATTCATACAAACTATAATATGGCTTTTTCTAAAACTCATACAGTATGCACAATACACTAAACACTATTTGCACACATTTCTCAACACGCTCGCACTTTGAACAAATCTACACTAATTTGAATGAATTATTGTTCTTTTTGAAATTACACTGACATATAAACATGTTTGAAGATATTTCTTGTTATGTGTTTTCATCATAAGCACTTTGTCAGTGTGTTAAAAACGATAAGTACTAATGTTGGCTTTTAGATATTGTAGCTGAATTTTTATGATGGTGCTACAACTTTTTGTTCTGTGCTACAACATCCGCAACCTCTGTAGCACCAGTGCTGAGCTAAAAAAAGTTAACGTACAGCCCTGTAGTAGTCAAATCAACACAGACAAAAAAGTATGAATCAAAAACAGCCCTACGTCCAAAGCACTGGACACAACACTAATGTTTTTACCAGATACAATGGTTTAGACATCCAATTCAATCACTCAGACAAGTTCATGGCTTTGAATCCATTTGGTCTGGCGGTGCACGCATAGGTCAGTTCATACAGAGACATTCTGGTCACTCTAAGTGGCTATTAGGTCACGCTGGCTGTCACAGAAGGTGTCCTGCAAAGAGGGGTGGCGATGAATTAACGGTCATTCCTTTACACACCACTTCCTTTTTTAAGGGGCTGTCCTGGCCTAGTAAAAGGGATGGTCAGTGGTCATTCATCCCTTCAGCCACCCACCCTGAGACCCATATCCCCCTCGGTCCATCCCCCAGCCCCTCTCTGCTCACTCAGGGGGAAAATTACTTTGAGGTGGGGGGAATACAGCTCCATTGAGATGGAGAGAGGGTTCTACAAAAGAGGGTGAAGTTTAAAAAATTGTCTCTTTCTTCTGTGGGAGCGGTGCGTCATTGGAAAAGCTGGGATGATAGGAGCATGGAGGGGACAAGGTCATTAGATTGGCATCTCCATAAGCTCTTCATTCCCATTGTTTGGACGAATCTGCTCCAAAGGACCTCCATGAGAAATGTCCCCGGTCAACCCCACAGTGGGCCCGGAGTTTTTCCCTTTGTCTGCCACTTTCAGTGTGCGTCCAACACAAAAAACATTTCTCAGGCGCAGCTACAAAGCTTGTCTCGCTCTCAGAACCAAACAACATTGTTCCGCTGCCTTTCGTTGGGAATGGATTGCAGACAGCTGCTGATGTCCTCAGACCGTAAAACATCTGCCCTAAAAAGAAAAAAAGTCTTACCTTCGGACATTTCGCCGCTCTTCCTCCAGCTGTTTGAGAAGCTCATCAATGCATTTGTTGGCATCCATGTACTCCTACCAAGAAGAGATGGGAAAGGTTTACGTAAAAATCATTACTTTGATTTCACCTAAAAACACCTCAGGTTAGACTAAATTACAGCAACTATCACCAAACACTGTGCATACAAGTTTGCAAAACCAAATACGGTGATTAGGTTAAATACGAACAAATTGCTTTGATCAGTTTGGTTCTTTTCTTTGTGTAACTCCAGAAGCACCTTTAGGTAACTTCTAACGACTGCCCCCAAAAGTGAGCCCAGCTGTGTGATGTCAGCTGGGAATAGACTACGCTCTCAAAACCAGCGCTACTGAGTTACAGGCATGAGCTAAGACCGAGAGCTAAACGGAGAAAACAGATGTTCGGATTTCTTGGCTTCGGACTAATGATTTGCCTCTTAGTGGTCTGGTTAAGGTGGGGGTTGTTAATGTAAGAAATAGGCCATCATACTTTAAACATCTGCGTTTACACACATTCAGCCAGTTGTGACTTGAAGCCGTCCAGGTTTAAGACTAATTAATGAGATGTTTGCTTGGCAGCTCGTGGTACATCTCCTGGGTTATCTCAGTGGGACAGATGCTCTCCATTGATTTCTAGTCATGTGCCTATAGAGTGTAATTGAGAAATGGGGAGTCCCATAAAGAACACCGGTCTTGGAGAAAGAAGAGCAGCCGAATCTGGGAGACATTATTTTCTGTGTCGTTTATCTTCGATATAAACCCTTCATTTCTAAATTTACAGAGACTCCCTCGCCGTTTACCGAAAAGTAGCTCCCAACTCCTTTGCCAGTTTCCTTTGCTGTAATTCTTCTAATTAGTCCCTAGCAAAGATATCTCCTCATTAATTCATTGTTTTGAAACAGATTCAACAGGAAAAGGGGAAAAACAAACACGTTGTAGTTTTTGAACTTTTTGGGGAAGCCCCGTTGTAATCCTGAGGAAGCACCAGGGTGCAGGAACGTTTGGTCTGTAGGGAATGGGATGCACAATCTGACACACTTTTCTGAAGGAGCCACAACAAGAAGTGCATTCCCAAACTGTTTGCACCCCCTCAAAAAGGAGTACAGAATACTTTTTGACAACAAGTGCCAATTAGATTAGAAATCTTAAGGAAAACTTAAGAAAAAACGACCTAGTCACCCAATACTCACAATGCAATTCGTCATTTGCTTTTACTAATTCTCTATGGTTCTGTAGCAACAACACATTGCCCACCCATACACTTGGACCTCAACACTATCAAAATATTTGTAGTGGGTCTTTAAGATTTTGTAAAGCTCCACTAACGTAGCGCACGTTTTCACATTTTATTTTTCTTATAAAAATCCAACTGGGAGGTAAGCTGCCGTGGAGAGGCTTAATAATTTGCCTGCAGCAACGTTTGGACTGATTCTGACCTCCCAACGACCCGCCTCTGAGGCCTGACTAGACTTAAAGTACTTCTGTTATCACCGCATGGGCTTTTTTTAACCTGTGGCCTTGACGGCGAACTCTCAACAGGCCAGATGTTCGGGCCGCTGCTCTAAATACAGTAAGCACTGTTGTTCTGTCTCCCCTCTGCTGCTCCTGAAGCACTTATGACACATCTGACACCGTCACTCCAAAAGGCAGCCGTCACCAGCAGCTTCCAACCAGAGCCGGGAGAACGTGGCAACAGCCCAGGCTTCCCGCTGAGTAAAATCACCTCTTCTGACCAAGAGGCGAATTGGGCTTTTACCAAATCGCAACAACAGATCGATTACTCACAGTGTGGTGCAGGATTTACCAATATACATCCCCTGACTTTCAAAAGATATCCATTATGTCTTTCCTTGCTAATTTAATCAATTTTGACTGAATCTGAATAGCTAATTATTCATGTTAGAAGTCAACAACAGCCATCTGTTTGGCTCCAAGTGCCAAAAATCTGCTCAGATTAAAGCTAAAAGGTCACCAGCTAAATCACCGTTGGCTCCAACACAAGTTAATCAATATCATAAACACAAGAACTGTGACCATGTTCTCCGAATGTAACTTGACGGGGCCGGTCAGTGGTTCTGCAATAAATCATTTACTGAAAAACATTCATGCAGGTCCTGTGCAAGAGCAGATATCAGAGTTTAGCATAAAGAAACAAACTGTTCAAGTACATTAATGCACCTTATCTTTTGGTATATCATTTTTTTGGTATTAATGACTTAATTTTAAAAAGCATTGTGTTTGTACAACACACAGAAGTATGTGCATATCAATTTGTTGTGGATTTATGGAAAGGCATGAGTGAGGATTTGAAGAAAGTTTAATCTTATTTCTTTGTCAAATAATTCTTTTCTTTAGAAATTTATCAAATCTTTTTGTTCTGTATCGTATCACATTTCATATATCAAGACCTCAGGTTATGTGGAAAATGTATTAAATTGCACATAAACTTGTATTAGATGCTATTGTATAATTTTTGGTATAACATTGCAACCTATTTTTGGTATGGCATCATACAGCCTGTACCATATGGGCGACCAGGGTTCAAACCCCAACCCGGTGATGTGTGGAAGTAACCGTGAGCATGATACTGAACCGCCAACCGCCTCCTGGGCGCAATCAAGATGGCTGCCTCAGGGATGGGTCAAATGCAGAGAACAAATTCCACTACGTTGTACTGAGGCATATTGGCCACACATTCCCCTTTCCCTTTTGGTAATGTATTATTTTGTATTGTGTAGTATCGTAGTATTTTTTGACATAATATTCAGTATAGCATCATTTTGTTATTGTACCACATTGCATCATATCCTTTGGTATCACATATTGTTTGTATCCTTGAGCATTGTGGCATTGTATTACATGTTTTGTATCACATCTATGGGTATTGTATCTACTGTGCTTTGTACCACATTACACCATAACTGTTGGTATTGTATTGTATCTATTGGTTTTGTGTGCATTATCCCTTTTTATTGTATTGTATTTTTTGATATCTCAAATTTTTTCAAGTTGTTTTTTGGTGCATCGTATTGCATCTTTTGGTTTTTGGCCAATTCATTAACTAAAATGTGGGACATTTTCTCCAAGCAGCCACAACAACTCCTCTAAGTATTTATCTACCAAGGACTATTAGCAGCATGATCCTATAACAACTCCAGCCACTGCTCAAGACACAACCGTCCTTGTGGAAGCCCCAAGCCGGGGGGTGGGGGTGGGGGGTTTACAGGCCACATCAAAGTGAAGTAAAGCTGCTGAAGCCTGTGCTGTCATCACGTAGACCTCTCCTAATGATAGGGCACTGAAATAATCCTCAGCACACATAAAGGAATGCGGAGAATGCTGCGCACTTGTTGTCATGTGAAATTGGAAGGCATTTAAAGAGAAGATTTAAAGCATGACTCATATATGTAGTGCTACGTGCTATATCTCCAGTCAGGCATTATTCCTGACGGCTTTACGGTGTGAGTGAAAGCCACACCGTTCCCATGAGGCCCAGGTACTCACCAAAAAAAAAAGAGCTGAATTCACTGATCTGAGGCTTTATAGGAGGCATATTTCTCTGGACCAGCGCTCTTACGACCGAAGAGCAGCCCAGTAATTTCACACAAACGATCTGAGAGCCCTGAAGGTAATCACATCTAATGTATAGCAAATTGAAAAAGAGGCTTGTAATGATCTTCCTTTAACAGCAAAAACAAGAAGAAGTTGCATGTGTTGGCTTTTGATTTGGATATACCACTTTGTATACAGCCATATCGTACCATGATAGTTTATAGTGTATCACCTTTTTTAAAGGATACCCTATTTAGGTTTTCCTAAATGTTTTTGTTTTTCTTACAAGCTAAGTCCTAGGTTGGCTGTATCGAGAGCAGAGGTTGAACTCGTGTTACCCTGACAGGTAACGTGTTTGCCGATCTTCCCTCTCCATGACCGCCGGTTCTCAGCGATGTTGATCCGGTCGTGTTTGCTCATGTTTGATAGGGAGGTGCTCAGTGGCTGCAGCATTCCTGCCTTGTGCCTTAGTTTATGTCCCTTATCCAGGCCCCTCCAACTGCTCCTTCATGAATTATAAAATATGAGCAACACACACTTTCTGCCAACATACTGACATTCAAAGTTGATGCAATCTGTTTAAGATTAATGGCCCAGATTTGTCAGTAATAAAACATCAGATGCATTATTCATCTTTGGGATGAAAGCACAAGACAAACGTCTTGTTCAGAACTGTACTAGTTTGAATTTAACGGCAATAAAAGAGCTTTAAGTCACTTGCTGCGGAGGTCAGGGTGTGTCGTTTAAGTCTCGATGAGCTCCTTCCACCACCTTGATGTGTCTGCAGATCAAAGACTCAGCCTGGCGTTACTGATAAGACTCCTTGCAGAGCCCCTGGGAATTAGACCCTTCCAAAGACAGGGTCAGGACCTCGGTCCTCCCTAGCCCTGCACCCCGACCTGTCTCTCCAGCCTATCTCTGCTTCCCATGAGTTGTTTTTTTCAGACTGATGACATGCCAGCTCGACCTCTGGGACTGTATAATTGAAAACCCTTTGCTGTAGGTTTGACAGAAAGCAAAGCTCCCCAAACAGGCTTCTGTAAGTCAAAGGTTACGCCAATAGACTGGAAGATTTCTTTCTGGGTGTGTTTTTATGGCATACTTTAGAATGAGTTATAAGGCAGTGAGACGCTCCACATCTGATACGAGTGTTAGCTTTGGTCTCCTGCCAAGGATACAGCTGCTGCCATCCAATACTCCAAAGATTACCTCATTGGCAAAGAAGTAAACATAACAAATTTAATCAGCATCAATGAAAACCCATGTTTGGTCATAATTCACGACTAAGATCCAAACTGTAGGGAGGCCATGAACTAATCAGGCAGACTAATTGTTTTTATGTGCAGATGTCTAGAAACCTGCCCACATCCATATCAAGCCTTATCACTCAGGCTTGGTTAAATTCATTAGTCTTATCAGCTTGTTCTGAGGCTCTGGGCTGGTGATCCTTCACTCACAGGTCTTTACTCACATCTCCAATGACCTGGCCTTGTAATATCAGCTCCGCAATCGGGCTCTCATATCCTCGGACCCTGATAGCTCCCCCGATAGCCGTAGAGTTTATCAGTGTGCAGGGAGGCCGCTCGAGTGAATGCATGACATTTTTCATAAAAAGATCTGCATACTGTTGGCTTGATCTAGATGGAGGCTTGATGTGATAAATGTGATACTAGATATCTTCATCAAGTGCAGGTTAATGAATAAATTCATAAATAGCTGTTGAGGCTAGGAAAAAAAGACAGAAGTTTAGATGTGAAATAGACCAACATGTCCGACTTTTCCAAATTTTGCTTGTTTTAATTGTTTTGGATCAGTATAAACCTTTTGATGATTCCTTTTCATGACAATGCTGCCAAAAATGCACATCACTGAATTTAGAGCTTTAACCTGGTTTACATCTCATTGACTAACTGGTAGCACAGGTTAAGGCACCGTAACGTTGTTTTTAGAAGTTCTAAGTCTGTTGACAGTGGTGACAAACCAGTGTTGCAGGAGTTGAATGTAGGTCTTCTGAAGGTGGGGGTTTTACTAAATATGCATAAGTCAAAATAGCCCTTTCCTGCAGTTGTTTCGCAATAAAAGCCTCCCCAGCACTGACCACTGACACCCAAGACTCAACTACGAACAACAGAAGCTACAGTACAATGTACAAAGATGTAAAAATAAACTAACAGTGTCTCAAATTGGGTTTGTTTGGGCCCATTTCTAATGAATGCACACATTCATTAAACTTAACATATTTTATTTCACATTTAAGTGAAATATGTTATTGTCAAGTTGGTTACCTTGATGATTAGAGGTAACCCACTTGATTGGTCAGCTGATTTTATTAGGCCATTTTTAAATAATCAGCACCTCAACATATAAAGTTGATTTTTAGTGATGTTAGACTTAATACGAAACATTTGAGTTAATCCACATCATGCAACGAGGGTACTTTTCATATTAAGGATGCTTTTTTACCTCAAAGAAACTCAAC
Organism: Callopanchax toddi; assembly: GCA_006937965.1. Lineage (NCBI taxonomy): Eukaryota > Metazoa > Chordata > Actinopteri > Cyprinodontiformes > Nothobranchiidae > Callopanchax > Callopanchax toddi. Next base: position 1,561,701 of record SSNR01000014.1, read on the forward strand.
TAGAACAAATTCTTAAGTTATTATTATGATTTACATTTTAATAAATAGATGTTTATCCAACTTTGGGGATAAGCAGCAGTTTGTATGTATCAAAGACTGCAAAAACAGCAAAAATTACAACTTTCAAGTACAAATTGTCTATTATAGTTGAGTCATGAAATCTTAATATTTGCTATATGTATACATACATATGATTTATTTTGTTTACTTTCTGTTTAATTTATAGATCATTTAAATGGCAATTACATTTTTGAAGTAATCAAAACTAAAATTAATACATTTATTAATTCAAAAATTCCATTGAGAAGAGCAGGGCGCTGCAACTCATTGGAGGAAAATTAAAAAACCCAGTTAACTACGTATTGGCAATATACAGTTCTGTGAAAATGTATGCCATACTTACAGATCCAATTTCTGCTGACTCGTCACACTTAAATGTTTCAGATCAAGCAAATTTCAGTTTCGGATAAAGAAAACCTGAATAAATAGAAAATGGCAGTTTTCAAATGATAATTCCTTTCTTAAATCAGGAAACAATTCTGATCAACCACACCGCCCTCCTGTGCCCCCCCCCCCCTTGCTAAGTGCTGAGTCTCAGGCATTAGAGACAAATACTGTTTCATGTTGTCACTGAAATGATAACAACAGTGGCGGATCTAGAAAAAAATTTGAGGGGGGGCCAGGCAGGGGCCAGCTGCTTTTTTAAAGGGGTACATTCTAAAACACTAAGTACTTAACATGGGGCCACATGGCGACCAAACTTGTTGTCAGGGGGCATGGGCCCCCCC